>OZ026516.1:99978656-100449887 GCA_964019695.1 Loripinus fragilis
CAAAGTTATCTTCTTACCTGAAAATGATTTACTAATTAAATCCGTAATTTCGATTCACCGACGTTTTAAATTTTCCACCAATATCCAACGACCAAATTGTTTGTACCCTCCAACACCGGATAGGCGGCAATCGAAAACGTTCTTAACAATTGACGAACGCCATCGGAGACAGGGGATCTGGACCCCCACACCCCCTGTTGAAAAAATTAAAAAATATAGGGTTTCCAAAGCAATACTGGTCCGGATCCCCTGAAAAATCACAAAGCTACAAATGTACAAGTCCAGCATTCAATGTTGGGCCACCATCGGCCCGCCAGCGAAACGCCATGTGGCGTTTCGCTGGCAGGTCGTTGGTGGCCCGCTTATTGCGGTATTTGGATCCTCTCTTCTCCCCTCATTAACTTAAAAAAAAGTTGTCAAAGTTGGACCCCCCCTGGATCCGCGCATGAACGCCGATAAAAAATCGCTAGAAACAGTGTTTTCGACTGCCATAGTCTGGCGACAAATTGCAACCTAAAACTCTGCCACTAACGATTTTTTATCTACGTTCGTCGATAGTATTAGCGTTTTAGATTGCCGCATATCCGATGTGCCTCCGAGTCTGCTCGGAAGAATCGCCTTGGAGAGGCATGAGCGCTCACAACATGTAGAAATAAGTTTGGCATGACCTTTGATGTCAAAAGTTGAAACACTCTTTGTCGACTTCAAAGCCGAAATCGCCCTTGTGTACGTGACAAAATGCAGTAATTGAAAGACGGGCAATGTCTTCTGCTGATTTCAGGAATTCCATAAAAGTGTCAAACAGTTTGGATCCAGATCAGGCACGACTTTTCATCGGACCTGATCTGGGTCCAACTTGTTTGCAAAGGCTATCAGCAGACGACACTTGTAATGCCTATTGGGTCCACACTGTTTGCCTCCATTAGTCAATATATGCAGCAGACGACTGGAGCAGATTACATTTTCAGAAGCATTTTTTCGCTGGCGCTTTTAAGGGACAGCGAAACCTGAACAATGTTAAAATTATTTGACATCTTTACACGACTTTCGACAGACGGGGGAGGGGGGGGGGGGGGGGGGGGTTCACGTCACACAGCGCAGATGCACAACCTGAAATAAACTTCTGCTCTATTCTTGACCTTGAAGCAGGGCGTCTAAAATCTTCGATGCACGTCGTCTCATAGAGGTCGACGTGTGTGAAGGGAAGGAAGTGACAAAATATCTCTAGTCCCACTAGATAGCTGTGCATATACGTCGGAAGAATTAATAATCCCATCTGCGAAATATACATAAATCTTCCGAGCAAGTCTTCGGCCAGTACAGCAAACGACAACACAGCATGCTTATGCAGATGCGTCAACGCATCGGAATTGGCTTACAAAAAAAGATTTCAGAATTTTAAACAATGAGCTTCGACGGTCCGCTGTCTTAATTGCAATATTTTCTTGGAGAAAGTACACGAAAAAAAGTAACCAGACCTCCAGATAAGAATGCGTAAATGACATATAACTTGGTTTCTTAACAACAAACACTTGTCTTGGGTACTCAAAAGAACCGTCTCACCGTTCCGATGAGACTGTTCTTTTGAGCACCCAAAACACATGTTTGAACTGGAATCACACTCAAAACATCCGCTAATATTATCTGCGTCGTGCAAAAAGCTCGAAACTTGGCAGCTTCCCGTTTCACGTGCAGATGTCAACATATACATTATGTACATGAGAGGTACACCACATGTCAGTGGATCTCCAGTGTTGTTGTTTTTCGTTACTAGAATCGCATTGGATATGCGGTTCTAACGAGTTCTCAAACTATGGTTATGTTAGTGTAGATATACGTAAGAAAAGGAAAGTATGGTTTAAATATCGTGACATATACTGCTCATGCACGGATCCAGAACGTTTTGTCCGAGGGGGTCCAACTTTGACAAAGGTTTTTTAGTTGATGAGAGGATCAAAATACCACTATCAGCGGACCATCATCGGCCAGCCAGCGAAACGCCATTTAATGCCGTTTCACTGGCGGGCTGATGAGTGCACAAAATTAAATGCTGGCTTGATAGATTTGTGATTTTTCAGGGAATCCGGACCAGCATTGCTAAGAAACCCTATATTTTTGTGATTTTTCAGAGGGGGTCCGGACCCCCTGCCCCCCCCCCCCTGGATCCGCCCATGCTGCTTCATATAATTTGTGGTAGGCTAGCTACAGGATAATGTTGCACGTTTTTTGTGGCCTGTCGAATCTGTAAATTAACTCAAGGAACACTATCAGAGTAACAAATTATAATCAGGACCATTACTGAGTAGCTAAGGCTCTGCCAAGCGTGCGCAAATGCGCACACGTCTGAGCTTTTGCAGAAGCAACAACAACAACGTCGATGTCGTGTCTGCGTGCGCAAATGCGCACACGTCTGAGCTTTTGCAGAAGCAACAACAACGTCGATTTCGTGTCTGCGTCTTCTAAACGTTTTGAATGCGTTTTGCTCTATACAGCGAGACTGAGCAGACTCGTTTGGGCTTTGTTTTGCTCGCACTAAGTGCAATAAAGACCAACGTTGGTTGCGTGTCAACGTCTTCTAAATGCACTTATGTTTTGAATGGGAATAGCAAAAGCACTGGCGAGACTGCTCAAATGGACAGACTCGCTTCGAACATGCAATGAAAACCAACATCGATTGTTCACGGTAGGGAGATTTTTTAATTAATTGTCTCCCGACGTTTATCAAATGAGACTATTAAAATGAGTTTGTCCGTTGGTGAAATGAGGGGTACTGTAACTTAATGAGCGCAACCCACCTCCCCCCCCACCCCCCCCCCCCCCTTACAGGTTTTGTACGATCTTTTTGAAACTTCACAGATGTTTTGTCCATGGACTGAGAATGTGCATTTGGTTTGGTTCATTATCGTCAAATTATCAACTTGTGAACTTTTAACTTCTGCCAATCTCGGATACAATGTGTAGTTATTTGTGAGCGTAACTCCTCTTCAATTTTATTCCGGTCTTTAGGAAACTTCGCAGATGTTTAGTATATGGTCTTAAACGTGCATCGTGCATGTGGTTTAGGCATGATCCTAAAGTTATTTTCCACACTAGACCTTTCACTTCTCGCACAAGCGAAGTACATAGGGAAAAGAAATATTAAAAAAGATATTAGGTATCAAGTCTAATTTGATAGTCCGGCATGACAGAAATGCTTTAAATCTTAACTTAATTTCAAAGCCGAGGAGTCTTGCATCAAATAGCGTTTCATCTGGGTCAACATTGTTTGCTAAACAGAGGGGTTAGAATTGCCTCTGCAATGCGTCGCTAACGAGTTTCCTCAAAATATGGTTGTGTTATGTTGAGAAGAAAAAGACAACATAACTTCGAAATAAAAGTAAAGTTTATTGTAGAGCCTCAATTCATAATCGGTGCTCAAAATGATCGCATGTCAAAGGTAACAAGCTGGCGAAATGCGATGTGAATTTTGTCACGTACGCTTCTGTTTCACGTGCAGGTGTCGGCATACTTCATGGGGAGAAAATTTGGACAAATAGCGCAGATTTTCAACGCTTTTCTAGTATAACTAGCATATTATCGTGAAAAGCCTGCGCTATGCCACTGATCGTTTTCGACAGTTTAAACGTGTCCTCACCTGTTAAGCGCGAGTGTAATGTTTATATAACAGTGCAATAAAATACACGCTGCGACACCGTGGCTATTATCGGATCCACCGTGAATCGGTCACCAGTCTCGTTCTGTCGGTGGATGTCAACGTGTCGTCACCGTGGCGACACCGTGCGTCACTCTAGGTCACCTCCACCGTGACTAGTGGCGAATGGTAATTACTCGTTTGGTGTACGGTATCTTAGAAAAAGATTCTGATCGACGAGATGTCCTTGAGTGACTGTATTACATTATAGACGGCATTTGCGCAGATGGAGAGCAAGCGAAAGCGTTTTTGTTTTCTGAAGGAAGAACGAAAGTGTAGCGATTCATCGGTAGTCCGAGGTTAAATAAGTGGACTTTTACGACTTGTAAGTAAATTGAGTGACATAACATGCACGTGCCTGGCTCTCGACTTTGCAATTACCGCACGCGCTGGACATTTTACTGACTCAGTCCGCGGTTGAAAAGAAAAATGAGAAGATAGCGCAGAATCATATCGCCGTGTTTTCAACACGTAGCCGTCTTTTCTACCACATTTTTACATGCATATATATCGTTTTTGCTCATGCTAAAGACCACATTCTTAAATTACGAACACAAGCACTTTTTCTGAAACGTAATTTCTAAAATTACGAACAGCGGAAAAAATAATTATTTTTTAGTGTTCGAAATTTTAGAACATTTACCGTATATAATGTTTTCTTTTACCTTCCTTATTATCATAATTGGCCAAAAAATGATCATACCTGGTCTGTTGAGATTATAGAATCCAATACCATCTCACCATATATTTGTTACATGTAGATATTTGCAAAAAAAGATGACCAATTACCGATCTAACTGGGGCCGCCTTTAACCAATTTGTTGCCATCGAGAACTACCCAGTTGGATATGTACAAACTGTGTCCGAGGAGTTCTTAATGGCAATGGATGGGATCCTTTTTTGTGCATACAGGTTGATTTTTATGGTGACCTCTCTCACCATTCGTAATAGGTTTTCTTTTAATATCTTGATGAATGTCAACGAATAAAGGTCAATCTTCAACCTAGTATGCAAATTTTTCACCCTGGTTCTGTATTCCGACGGATGTCACTGGATTGAAAATTGACTATTTTCAGATAAGGAACTCTCCCACTTCCGCTAACAGGAAATACATAGAAAAAAAATCCAAATGGTTTTTGCATATTCAAACAGTGACATCATTATACAATTCTAATCATAAACCATTGCGCACATGTTCAAAAAGAAGGTCAAAACATCCAAGGTCTCTATATAAGATTCACGTGGCGCCTTAAAAACGATGGGTACCAACTGTGTGTATTGACTGATAGCCTATTTGAACATACGCGTGTGATAGTAAAGCTATTCAGCGTGCAGCAAGGTTAGCCATGAAATAAAAAATATTTTCTTTCACTAATATCTAACTGATCACTGTGCAAAAGTAATTAGATTCTGATCTTTCCAATCGATCGCTTCTTGTCGTAAACAAGCTGACCCTCTCTCGGTTCAGAGGTCAATGTACTCTTGCGTTAGCTTGCTACTTTTGGCGGGAAACTTGTCACGTGAGCACATGATCAGAATAACAATTGTCCGCCTTGTTGGAAAAGTACATTTTCGGTCTGATTATGACATTTTGAGACATGACAAAGCTTCCTTTACGAAAATTAGATTTATACGGGTGGGGTATGTGATTGTTAAGGATTTCTGTCAAGTAAGTATCTCATTTTCTTTGGCATGCTATATTAAATTGAAATCAAACCATTCTTGGAAATCGACTTTCATTTTCTGAAATAGGTCATTACTCGTTATATTTTAATAGAAAATAGGGGGCGGTACAATGCACAATAATACAGAAACGTGACTGCTGCGAGCGTACCAACATTGAGTAAGTTAACAGAATCAATAGCTTTAAAAATTTTGCCCTGATTTTCAAAATTCAAACACCTACTTGTTTCGTATAATGTCCAAAATCCACTGTTAATCTTATTATATTTTGAAAAAGCGCTGACATACCTTACCTAGTCATAAGGATTATAACCAGTACCGGGTTTTATTATAATATTTCTCAACGTTTTATTAAGTTCGTCTCATCAATTCAACATCCGAATTTTATCGCAAAAACGTCATCACTCCTAGCTCGTGAAAAGTATGCAAAATGGCTGCGATGAGCCGAAAAACAACAACAACAACATGATATTACAGATTGCATTGATCGTGTCATAATAACAAAGTCAATGGTAACATTTTTATAACTTGGTTGTGTATGTAAAACACATGAAGAAGTCTAAATGGTTGGATTGTCAAGGAAACAAGTTTTTCCCAAAACAAAAGGGGACTCCATCACTGGTCAAGATAGAGCACAAAAACACTGCGACTTTAGATTCAGCCAGATCGAAAAAAAATCTAAAGTCGCAGTTCTGCAACTAGTTTTAACAAGGGAATTTACTGATCTCCAAACAGTACAGTATATTAAGCAACAAATCTCTGCCAATCTAAATATATTCTTAATTGAAGCTGTAAATGGTTAGATTATCCTCTGTCCCAAATGACAGCTGTTTAGTCAACAAATAGCACGTGCTCATCATCAAAACATCCGCCATATTGGATTTTCAAGGTTGACAAGTAAACAAACATTGCTGCTCTATTAATGACAGTCTGTCAGCATGCAAGAACGGTATGTAAGACTATACAGTAAATTAATTAGTATATCATTAGTTGCATTGTGCCATGCAACAAATGTTTCACACAGTTCATACCTCCGGGAGTTGTTGAGAATATGGATCCTCCTGGAGTTGTCGAATAGTCGTTCGGTAAATTCGAAATGTCAGCAATTCTACGGACTGGTATTTCTCTGCCACTCTTCTGCTCGTGAACTGAACCCTTTTCCGACATTATGCAAGCTTAAAAGGGATCAAAAGCAGACGAGAGATCGCGAAAATCGTCGATATTATCATGCAAAGTCAGCTGTTCCTTTCTCTTTTTGTTTCCGTCACATGGCACGTCCCCGAGGTTTCACGGAAATACCCGAAGAACACCAAGAAAATGATCAGAATTGAACGCGCGCCTCTCTTGTTTAATAAAAGGAAAGCTTGCCCTACTTGAATGCTTTCATTTTTTCTTTCTATATTACTGGCTTCGCTCAAACCTGAGTATAACGCCAGGGAGTGCTAATTTTGAAATTTGACAAAAAAAAACTTTTCGCTGATTTTTTGTTTAAATAAGGAGTGCCATAAACTCCTCTGTGGACTGGATATTGGCCACAGAAGGAGACAGACTATTCCAATGTGGAATAGCTCGGGGGGGGGGGGGGATTCTTCAGGGCATCACTGTATGTCTGGTGTCTGTGATATTGAGCACTATGTGATGACTTGGTAGTTTTCAAACTGTGAGCTGGGGTCATATACTTGTATTTTTCAATAGACACTGCTCGACAATGAATCCTGTGAAAGAGAAGCAAGGAGGACCGGTCCCTCTGGGCCTCAAGAGATGGCCATTCAAGCTCATCAAGCATTTCACCGACACAACTCGTGTTTCGCCATCTCCTGCAGGTCCAGCAGGCTGCTGTCCTGCGGAACTTTCTCATTCTGATTAATCTGAAGTTTCGAGTGAGGGCTCAAAATGGGTGCTGCATACTCTAGTTTAGGCCGAACCAAAATTTTGTATGCAACTTCCTTAGTACTCCTAGATGCAAAAGCCAAGTTCCTGCGAAGGAAACCAAGTGTCTTAGTTGCCGCAGTTTGGAAAGGATTTCTGAGACATGCTGACCCCAACCCATGTTATCAGTAGTAGTGATACCAAGGTATTTTGCCGACTGAACATTTTCCAAAGTTTGATTGTGTAATGATTAGTCGAAGAGAATTTGTTTGTGATGCTGATGCCGAATCACTCTCATTGAGTGACATTCGGCTGCGTTAAAATTCATTTGCCAATGATTCAGCTTCCCACTGTCCTAAGCTGATGAGGTCTTGCAAGGTCAAACAATCCTGAAGTAAATTTGTATATTCCTATACAGGACACAGTCATCTGCGAACAGGCGAATAGAAGAACTGATGTTATCCGGCAGATCATTTATGGAGACGAGGAACAGGACCGGACCTATGACCGATTTCTGAGGCACACCGGATAGCGCTGGGATTGGATATTAGGCTTGGCCATCTAAAACAACTTGTTGAGTGCGCCCAGAGAGCCATGAGTTGATCACCTTGTGGGTGGATCCTCTAATCCCATAATATTCCAATTTGTGTAAAAGCCTCCTTAGCAAAATCCATTATCATTAAACCTGTCTGTTTGTGCCCACGATTCACAGTCCTATCTAGGTTGCTGATGATGTCGTGCACAAACTGGACCAACTGGGATTCGCAAGACCTCTGACTTCGGAAACCATGCTGACAGTCAGCAAGTATGCTATCTAAGGCTAAGTGTTTATTGATGTTGCTGACTAAAATAACAATTCAAATAATCGAAAAGATGCAAGCCACTCCTCGTTCTTCAAAAGACATTTTTATCACCTCGACCTCGACTTAAAACGTAATTATGGACTGACATCTCCCTTAGGTTGCAGCAGTTAATGCTACTTATTATATACATATGGGCTACCACATGACAAATACATTTCAATCATCAGTTGAAATAGTGACAATTCAGTGGCCACCAAATTTGGCTTGAAACTTTACTGTTTGTTTTATGTTTGTTTTCCACAATGTACTTTAATTGTGTATGCTCGATTATATCCAGTGAGATTAGATGTCTAGTTTGTGGTCTGAACTATGATCATATTTTGTCTGTGCCAGCAGTGAATGTTTCGGTTGAACATTGAATTCGCTAATCGCCTATCAGCCACTCCACCAAAATTGACCCATATTTGAAATACCATGTCTCCACTATTTCCATTCTTATTCCTGCTTTCATATGCTTGGAATCATACAATTCCACAGTCCCCAAGCATTCGTTGGTAATTAAAACAAATTTAAATAGTATCAAAGCATTGTTTTAAAAATATGTTTTGATCAATGTTTGCAAATAGCCAAAATTGCAATGTCGCCAAGCTATTTTTGTAGAAATATGGTCTATCTATTTAGTGAATCTACAGACGCCTCATATTTCCCCCAAAATCGTTTTTGTTCCCAGAAACAGCATCATAATTGGGTCATAAGGTTTACATTAGCTATAATCATCAACAATGTATGCGTCACCAAATATGCCTATGCAACCGTAACTATTTTTAAATGGGATACTGAAAACATATATATTTCATTTACAGGTATGTGGTGCTGCCAAATAAACTTAAAAATAATTAAAGATAAACAATATATAAACGGTTATAGCTTGCTATTCACTGTTGCTTGACGGGGCAATAAACAAAATGTCACATTTCAAAATATATGCTTCTGTAACGCTTATATTTAGAAAACAAGCATCTCTGAATGTATATAACGGCCATATTTCTTTGTATCGTGGTTTCTTCGAAATAAATAAAAATGAATACCACTCAAAATCAATTGGTTATTGCTTGTGGTAAGTAAAATGTTCTCATCTCGCTATGCCTCCGTTATGTCTATTTTCTATAACAAGGCTTCAAATACTCATTGAAAGGACACAAAGGTGTACATTTCATGATAATGACACTTTTATGCACCACGTTAATTGTGCTTTTGTAAAAACAACGTCTGCTAGCAGGATAAAAAGCATGATTAATTTGGAAATTTAGTTTGAAATATGTAATTAAATACACCTCTTTCGACAATTTACTACAAAAGCGACATTGACATCAGATAAAATTCTTTTTCATGAATGTTCTATCGCATTATAATACAAGTTGTTAAAGTGCATATGTATATGCAGTTAACTCAGTGAAGATGCATTGTAATCTAATGACATTCGGTCCGTTATGGATAAAAGAGCTTTTCTAATGCCATGTTATTTGTCAATTTTATTTGATGAAGCATGAAGAACAATTCCCACAAACCATGTGTTAATGGTTTAAATAGTATGAATTTGACATAAGGTGCATCCTGGACACTGATTTAATCAAATTACATTTAAAATTCATTGGAAAATTGTTATGAAAGCATAAATTTTGTTGTTTATAGTGATCACACATTTCCATGTAATATGCACATGTTTATGGCTGAATCAACCATATTTCCATGAAGTTACTATCTAGACAATTATGATATATCATTATCAGAAACATATCTACAAAGAATGACCAAAGATGTTATGGCACGTAGATATTGTGTTACGGAACATACATTAATGAGAATCTGTAGGTTATTTTCACTATTTGTTAAAATATTATTTAAAAATGTTCAATCACCAATGGCCAGCTAATGCAATAACATAATATTATTATATAACCTATAAATAGACATCTTTTGATCGGCCCAGATGCCTATCCACTCGAGTCCATAAAACTACATATCTACTGGGCTGCTGGTTTTTCCCATTCAATATTAGTTACTAAAAATATACTTCATAGAAACTTTTCATAACAGGTGTGCTTTCAGCATGAAACTTGCATGATTTGCTGTAATTACAATTCAGTGAGGGACAGCAGCATGAAATTCACAAGATTTGGTGTTTCATCATATACAAGTAATTTAGACTTTGCTGTTGAATATAGTAATTAGCAGAACTCTTAAATGAACTAATGAATTCTTCCTTCTGGATTGATGCAATAAACTTGGAATGGTCCATTGTATAATTCAAGGGGTCCCAGGTTTTAATTTTTAAACAAAATTGCAGTTTTTCCCTGAAGATCATTTTGTCGTAACAAACAGTGTAGACCCTGATGAAATGCCACATTATGCGGCATTTAATCTGGATCTTCTCTGTCTGTAGTTGTAATTACAAATAAAATATGCATTCTTTCCTCTTTTAACTGAATGAAATCAATTAGTCATCATGTAAAAAAAGAAATTCAAGACTGTCCAAGACATAGTCCATAGCTAAGATTTTGTTGTTGTTGCTTTTTTGCTTAGAGAAATTATATAATAAAACAATTGTTGACTATTGAGGCATTGGACATGATGTGATATCGACCTGAGAATACCAATATTGACCTCCGCTCCGCCTCGGTCAATATTGGTACTCTCAGGTCGATATCACATCATGTCCAATGCCCCAATAGTCAATAATTGTATATTACTATTTGAATTTAATTTGCAGCATTTTATGGCTGATATTCATATAGTTTGGAAGAGTCCATAGCAGTAGGCTGAACAATGAGAAGTTACAGACTAGAATAGAAAGTAAAATGTTGATTAACCATCATTTTGATATATAGCTTTATAAAAGCTCATAATATACAGTAATTTAATGTTGTTATGAAGCTTAAGTATTTATTTTGCGCGTATAGATTTTACAAAAATGTCTATGTTCCATAACAAAGACAAATTCTAGCTTCTTGTTTTAGTTAAACAAAAATTGGTGATGAAACATACCTTCAGATCATAATTGATGCTGGTAAAGCAGGATTCATGTAGATTAAAGATCTACTGAGCCATTTCTATAAACTGTTTCTTGCAATGTTGACATTGTTGAGTGTATTATTTTTATTGGGAAAGGGACTCCGCCCAATAAGCATGCTTATTTTTGTCCTTTATCATTATTTTGTTTTTGCTCTAAATATTCGTAGAGGTCATATACAAGTTTCTGATGATGTTTTATTACACCCACGTTAAAAAAAGGCATCTATTTACCGTAACAAATGTGAAATACAAATAGCCCACAAAGGTTTCCATTTCGAAACACCAGATGCAGTGTTTTAAAGTACCATGTCTAATTACTAGCAAATATGATAATCATTTTTTTCTTTTGATAAACACTCGATGAAAAAATAAATAAGATATGTCATGGTCTATGCAATTTCGTTTAATCACCAACTGATTATGATTTCAATGTTTAATCATTTGCAACACCGCTGATCGTAATAAAATGATATATAGCTTGTTAGCACCTTGATTCCTTGTTTTATACAATCAAACATTAGTTTGACTGCATAGTATCAAGATGATCATTGCATTGCATATGCAAATCTAACTAACCTTGTCATATACTCCCTTACTCTCACAAACTGGTTCAATTTTTGAATTTCTGTTACTTATCAACGATACAAATGGTGTGGGTCATATTTATACATGTTATTATAGAGGTAATAGACATTAGCATGCTTATCAAGACAACTTCACTTTTCACCATTTTTCATTTTGCAATTGAATCAAATTTGGTGGAATGGCTGCTATGTAATTTGATAGGGCCAAAGTCTTATGAGCTGACTTGTCCAGAAATAGTCGGTGACGAGCCTGTCAATACAGATGTGGTATCTGTAAATAAACATTCATGATCCTGGCACATTTCTTTTAGCCATGAGAGAAAAGTAAATATTGCTATCTTTTTGTTGGCTGTTCATAAAAGGATGATTTAAAACAGTTCACTGACTGAAGTATAAAAGTAGCGGCGATCGAATAGTCTTGATAAAAATGGAGGTGACTGGTTATTAATCAAACTGTTTCATATTTCTTAAAATTTCACTCATGTCATGTGTTCCTTGCTGGAAAATTAATGGCCGTAAAATATGCTAAATTCGTAAAAGTGGACATTTATAGTAGTTTTAGTCCTCCATGCATGGACTAGATGATGTGTTTCATGCAACCATATAACTTTTGAACCCTACATTGAAAGGATTTTTTTTGCATGCGCATTAGCTATATTTTGAGAATAAAGTTTCGTTGCAATGTGGTATGTGCGACCAGCAAAGGCTCAGACCAGCCTGCGCATACGCGCAGTCTGATCAGAGCATTTGCTAGTCGCTTGGAAATTCTATGAATAATAAGCTTCTGGCCGAACATCATTTGTAGTTTCTAAGCTTAAAAGGAGGCAGCACAGGCTTGTCTGAGTCTATTCATGTCAAAATGCCACATTGTTGGCTCAATTTTTGAAAGTTTGTCCCTGAATATAGGGTTAAGCTTATCAAATAGTGTAGATTGTAGATTCTGCTGTTGTATAAACGCAAATTATGCAATTTCATCTTAGCCATGTACGCCTTTACGGATTTCCATTATTTACGGATTTCCAGAAAAACAAACATTAAGAGAAGAAAATAGTGCATGGAATGGTGAATCTTACAATTATATGTACATGTACAATAAATAGACTCCATTCAGCGCGTTATACGCGGGGTTATACGGGCAAATATGTCGGCTCTCTGCCACATTCGGACAGTGATTTGTCTCACGCTTTTCTGTGTGACCATTCTGTGCAAATGTCAAACAATATCTAACGTTCGAACATTGAAGGAGCATCTCTTCAACAATTCCAACTATGACAGAAAATTGCGACCAGCAATAAACCAATCAAATCCAACAAAGGTTTGTACCAACTCATTACTGTCCTGCCAACCAAGATTGATAGTGACGTCATCTTTTGTTTACAAAGTTATGATGTACTTATGATCAATATATCACTTGTGTATTAATCCTATCCACAGGATAGGATTAATACATAAGTGATCTCTATCGATTCGCGTTAACTCAAGAGGAGTGCACAGGTTAATGTTTCACTCAAAAATTGTAAACAAAAGATTACGTCACTGTCACTCTTGGTTGGTAGGACAGTAACTCTTTGTATGCTGGGTTAATTTTATGATTTCTGTCGAGTGCACACACAAAAAGCAAGATTACAAAAAAAATTAAGTGAGTATGACCAGGAAATGCCATAACCACACACTGCAGACCTTCCCACAGCATCGCGAGGAAGAAGCAAAGAATGATAACAGCCACATGACATCAAAAAGACAAAAAGAAAAACAACCAGCTCTATCTTCCTCAGCGAGGTGATTGCAAAACTAGAAAGGACACACAGTACTGCATAACAAAACAATGGATTGACACAAAAACACAAACAATGGGAGCAACAATATACAATGAATAAATAATAGCAGAACCACCGCCTTAATAAGAACGGACAGCAGGCAACGCCACCGGGGGAGGGGGGGGGGGGGTTAAACCAATTTTACTGACCAAAACTTCGCCCTAGATATAAGCACAAAATTAGTTTAGCTGGCGAGGCGGCTTCCTGACTTATGCTATGTATCACCAGAGGGAAACAAATCAATTAACACACTGTGATGAAACAAAGAAAGGGGCTCTCAACACACAGACTATCAGAGCTGAAGAAACGTTGGGTCCAGCCACAGACAAACATCAGACACTGACCCACCGAAAAACTTTTGAAGTCAATGGCGTGTCGTTAACGTTAAGTGATTGTTTGCTATTCAGTCCACATTTTATCCCCCCCCCCCCCCCCGTTGAAGGAGCATATTGCTTTGGGCTTGCCCGTCCGTGTGTCCGTTCAAAAAAGAAATTAAGCTAGGATAATGGATTTCTCATCAAAAAATTGCTGTCCCGTATTTTTTTTTTAATTCTGAACTATCTCTCTTTGTGGAATTATGCCCCTTTTAAAGGGTCGGAATAAAATTTTGTAATCAATATATCTCATAAACTATTATAGCTAGGAGCTTCAAACTTGGTCAGCTGATAGAGGGTAATGAGTGGATGAAGTGGTGAAACTTTTAAAAAAACGTTATCATATTTTTAGAGCCACCTTTTGCAAATTTGGCCATTGAAAACTCGTAATAAAATATCTCGAAAACTATTACAGCTGGCAGCAGATAGGTCAGCTGATATCAACTAGGTCACTTAGTCAGCTGATAGAAGATGATGAGTAGATTACCTTGTGAAATTTCTAAAATAAAGTTATTTTATTTCATTTTGTTATTGCCCTTTGCGAATTGGGGCATTAAAAACTTGTAATCAAGCTAGTACGAAAATTATTATAGCTAGGTCAGCTGATAGAGGATGGTGAGTAGATTATCTGGTGAAATTTTAAAAATAAGTTGTTTTATTTTTTCTAGTTATTGCCCTTTGCAAATTTGGTCATTTAAAACTTGTAATCCGGATATCTAAAAAATTATTATAGCTAGGACCTTCAAATTTGGTCAGCTGATACAGGATGGTGAGTAGTATAGCTAGAAGCTTCAAACTTTAGATGACTTTCGTCTTAAAAAGAGCACCATCCATATGACCAAGCAAATAATTGGGCGCACAGTGTTTCATAAACACAATTTCTAGTATTTCACTAATTTGTGATCTTAAAAAACTCAAATATTTAACGTGGCTAAAAGTTTCAAAATTTAACGATGATGGCTAAATAACTAAATATAGAATACCCATTGACGGGTATTTATGATTACTACACCCCGTCCAGTGGTAGAGTGCTCCACTTGAGGTAAATGATTCCCTGGACTTAGCCTCATCATATCCATTGTGTTATGTACTTGCACAAAACATTTTATCCCACCTGCTTAATAGTGGTTCAATGCAGGAAAGCAACACGACATGACCGAAAAATGTTGACTGGGACGTAAGCATCAACTCAAACAAACACTTCATTCACACACCCACATCAATCCAACTGCTTCATCGCATATACCAATGAGGTAAAATTTTCTGTTTCCTGTTTTTGAGAGCAAAATTTAAAAATATGTCAATCCTGTTCGATGAGACACTCGTTGAACTTTTAAACCGTGACTGATATCGTTTTTAAAAATATATTGTGCTTGACAGCTAAGATGTTTTGTAATGATGAAAATGTTGTTGTTTTTCAACTTCAACGCTTCCTGATTCTGTAAATGTTCCAGGGCACAATATTTAAGGTCGCCAAGGCTAGCGAATAGCATTTCCAGAATTCTAAATCGTTCTATTGAGAAGGAAAAACAACGATTTTGTCGAAGTTAAGGTCCATCTCATTCATTGGAAACAGGTCCGTATTCTTCATAACATTCATTGATTTTATGCTGTTCGACCAGACCCCGATATATGTTTTATTTTTAGATCAGTGTCATTATCATCATTTTTTTCTTTGATATTTTTGCTGCAGAAAATTTATCATTGTTAACCCAATAAACCCGAATGGACTTTCAAATCTTTAATGGTTGGAGGATTCCATTACCAATTTTAAGGTAGTTAGGAGGTACTTTTCATTTTTATTCAAATCTTGATAGAACACTCTGTAAGCTAGCATTGGAGACACTGATCAGATGTCACGTTAGGTGGCGTCTGATCTAGGTCTCCATTGTGTGAGCATGTAACATAAAAAGGACGCTAGGCATATAGGTTATAATTCCTCTTACCTTTTCATTTTTTCCAGATTTCAATAAAGATGGCCGTAACGAGTATATCAGATTATGACATTGAAAACGGGAAACTGACAGTGTCTGGCTACCTTTCCTTGAAATGGACCGATGAACTACTATACTGGAAAGAAAATGACTTTGATGGGGTGGACAGAATTATTGTCAGCAGAGATGATGTTTGGGTTCCTGAGTTGAAACAAGCAGCAAAGACAGAACTCGCCGAACATTTTTTCGTATCTTCTGTGTGGATAAGTAGTAACGGGACCGCCTGCATGATTTTAGCTGGAGACTTCATAGGGTATTGTAATGTCAATACCCTAAATTTCCCCATAGATAAACAGTCTTGTTATTTTGCAGTGTTATCTACTGCAAACGATGCTAAGGAATTGCTTATAGATTTTATGGGCAACGCAGTTGAAACTAAACTTTTAGCTCAGCATGGAGAATGGGAAATAGAAAATTCAAATGTATCTCACATGAGCTTTTATGACTATGATTTGGGATTGAAGCTCTTTGGCTGCATTTTTAGAATCAATCTGTCCAGAAGGCCACTGTCTATTCTCATATACACTTGTCTGCCACTAACCTTAATAGCCTTTCTAAATGTAATGATTTATGTTGTTCCAGTGGCGTCCGGAGAAAGGGTCTCGTTTTCTGTGCAAATTCTACTGACACTCATATTTTTCACTAGTACCATAAGCAATAGAATTCCGCAAAATGCCATAGAAATCCCGCTTCTGTCGAGGGCAATGGCCGTTCTTACATTGCTATGCTCGTTAAACGTCATGATAAGTGTGGAACTCAGTCGAGTGGCAAATGAAACCATCAAGCCTGTCTCGGGATGCCTCAAGTCATTTACTCGACTCTTTCTCTACCTTAAGCTTCGTCGACGCTACAAATATCGGGGAGAAGTCCGCGCTGTGGCTGCTCAGAACGAAAACGGAGAAGACGCAACGGAGAAAGAGAAAAGCATCAAAGTGGTAAAGCAAGCGAAAGTAAAAGATGCTGCAGAAGATATAGATATCACATGGATAATGGTTGTTGATATGTTTGATTCCATTATATTCTATGTTCATCTTTTCATTGTTTTATCTGGAACAGTAGCTGGAGGATTGTATATTTCAGGTGTAATTTAACCCTTAAAGCGCCAAACGCAACAAAAGTCGGCTGCTTTTCTCGTCTGTTGAAATGTTTAAGAAGCCTCTATGACAAACAACGTGGACCCAGATCAGACTGCTCCTATAGGAGAAGTCTGTTCTGGGTCCACTTTGTTTGCTTCTATACTTAAATTCGTCATTAATGTTTGGCAATTATTTGCAGCAGACGACTTCAGCAGACGACATTTTCAGATGCATTTTTCTTGGCGCTTTAAGGGTTAACCCTTTTCAAAACAATGGATTTTCCAAAATGTTTGATACAATAAAGTTAGGATGGTCCATTGTATATATTGAGGGATCATACATGTACGCTAAAATTTCCAAATCAAACTGTTATTTTTATAGCGAACGATGAAATGCCGTGTACGCTGCGTTTCATCTGTGTTTTCATTGTTTGCCAAAGAATCAGTTTATACAAATGATTAATTGAATGTGAAAAATATGGCAAGTCTTTTTAAAATTTATTATTTAAATATGATTTTAATATATTAAGTCACTTATGCTACATATTAAAGCTATCGTATAAGCAATATGAGTTGTCTTGCATCTTCTATGTAAATTCAGTGTGTTCCCTATGCAACGGTTTTGGATGGACCCTTCCAGGCCTTTTGATAATTCAGAGGTCATAGTCGACCTATACCCAAATGATTATCATTATCATCGCATAAATACCCACGGACATAGCTGTTTGAAGCAATAATGGTCGATTTACATAACATTGGAATATGAACAAAATATGAAACCTGTGCATTTTTGCACAGGTTTCATATTTTGCACATTTCCAGCGACTGTATTAACAAAATCAAACCTTTACTCCATAGGCTATTTTAGAACATGACATCATTTTCTATTTTTAGACAACATTAAAAAAAAGTTCAAGAAAATTTTGAATAAAGTTTTGAATACTTTTGAAAATATTATGGAAAATGACTTCATTTGCCAGAATATATTCAAATATATAGTATAATTCAAAGGCGCCAAAAGACATTATCATAGAGTAAAGGGTTAAGAAGTTAATTTTCAAACATGTTGCTAACTCAATCTTGAAGGTATTAGAAAAGTGCATTTGGATGTCTACTGCACACAAATCAACCTATAACCAATACCAGGGATATGGCATTTAAAACACTGTATTTTATCGTAGTTTTTGTTTGCAAGTGTCTAACCTATGCGTAGCTGATAACTGCATATGAGATACTCAATATTGGGTCCCTGGAGATACAAACATCTCAGCTTTCATGATATGTGAAAGAAAAGATTATTCTGTGTTATGCGACCATTCTGAACGACTTGTTAAATCGCCTACCAAACGAAATAATTCAAACGTGGCAGGAAATCTCTTGAAATTATATACACTACTTTCATTAGATCTCTTCTGAAATATTCTGGTGCCATCTGGGACAACTGCGCGCGATACGAAAGTGCTACAAAACTTGTATCCCTTAGAAGTCTACAAGATGAAGTCAAGTGGCAGCCCTTACAAAAGTACAGATACAAGCAAAAACTTACCATGTTCTAAAAATGACTAACAATATAAGACCATCTTATCTCTCAGAAAGTAAGTGAGTATGATCAGGAAATACAACAATCACCACGCTGCAGACCAACCCACGGCACCGTGAGGAAGAGCCACAGAACATTTATAGTAACAATACATCAGTAAGACAATAATAGCAAACCAACCAGCTTTCTCTTCCTCTTCAAAATGATTGCAAACCTAGGATGGACGCAAAGTAATGCATAACAAAACAAAGACAAACACAGAACTCCCACACACAATGAGAAGTACAAAGTACATTAAACAATAGACCAACAACAACAGAACCACCGCCGTAGAACGGACAGCAGCCTAAGCCACCGAGGGGACGTAAATGTATTTTACTGGCGCCAAATCTTCGCCCTATATTCTGCTGCTGTTGTTAAAACACAAAATTGTTTAGCTCTCACGGAGGCTTCTTAACTAATGCAATGTATCATCACAGAGAAGCACAATCACATCAAATTCACACACTATGATGATACAAAGAAAAGGGCCCATGACTCATAAAGAAACCCTCAAATGAGTTGAGCGACGGTGGGCCCAGCCAACGACAAGCATCAGGCACCAAAAACGGATTAAAGCTTTACGTCAGGGCCGTCATTTAGTCTGAGGCCTGACCCACCGTCGTGCAATTAAAGAGGAACCCATAGCTATCAACCGTGATTGGGTTCACAACCTGGCATGCAGAGTGTCGCATGATATCCATGTTGTATCTCACTCTTTTATAACGTTTTAAATAATGTTTTTAAATTGAACACTAAAATTAGGCTTTCCAACAATTATTTTAAATTTATAAACTAAATCGACATAAAGTACAGGTCCTGATATGTATTGTTGCAGAAGAGTCTTTAAGCAAATATTGTATTTAACAATCAACTCTGATGAGCGTCGGTAATGAAATTTAGAAAAAGCGTCATGGAGTTTATGGTATTGACAACCTTGTTTTAGTAACTTAGAAGTCAAAAAATTGCTCCTATTTTTGAAGTCATCAACATGCAGTGATTTTGTTACCTGCGCATCCTGCATCTTTTGCGCATAAGTTTTTATTTCAGCGAGTCCCAGCGAGTCCCGGGATGCAATAGTAATGCAGACTTGTCATTAAAAATAGTTTTAGGACTCATAAGTTTGCAGATGGGACTCATTGATATTGGAAACAGCGAGTCCCAGGACCCATAAACCCAAAATTGTAAATGAATCACTGAACATAAGAACATATTCTTGCAAAACGAGTAAGTTGCGAAATGTACACACTATAGGAAGGGAACCGAGAAACATCTCCATCAAGAAATGGAAAATTAAATATTTCAAAATCAAATTCGTCCCGTTTATCAAAAATTTTAGTTGAAACTATGCCATTTGTAAAAGACAAGTCTAAGTCAAAAAAGGGGCTTCAGTATCTGAAGGATTCGTTTTATTCAACTGAAGTTCAGTTGGATATGTCTGACTTACCATTTGTGCAAAATAAGGATTATCTATATAAAGCAAGTCATCTAGATATCTTGAGGTAGAGTTAAATGCTTCAGACCTAGTACCAGGAACAATCAGCAGTGCCACAGGATATAACTTAAAGAACTCTGATAGTACCAAGACAATCCAAGGTAGACCAATTCTTACCTTAAATCATTTCTGCCTTCCACAGTAAGAGATTGGAATAACCTTCCTCCTGAGATTGCCCAATTTGACTTGGTTGATTCATTCTAGTATAATCTTAATATAGAGTGTACCAATGTACCCAGCTACTTTTACAATGGTAATTTACATGCACAAATCCTTCACACACGTTTAAGAACGCAGTGCAGTGCATTTAATCATGAACTGTTTAGGAAGAATATCTCAGACAACCCACTCTGTCGCTGTGGCAGTGTTGAGAATACACACATCACTTCTTTTTTAAATGCCCTTTCTACAATCTTGTAAGAAATGATCTTCTATATGTAGTATCAATTTTACATGAAATTTCTCTTAATCTTTTACTCACATGTAATCCAAATATTCAAATGACTTAAACGCAAGAATGTTTGAATCAGTTCATAAATGCACGTTTTAGTGTTAACTATGTAGTTAGCAGTTTTAATCATATTAAAATGGCTGTTCCACCTATGAGCCTACCTCAAGACCATATCAGGTATTCCTCTCTCCTCCTGATATTTCTCCATTTTGTCATATATAATTTAAGACAGTAAAACTGTCTCAACTCAAGTAGCTTGATTAAAAGTGACCAAGTGCATTATTTTGCCTTGCTTGTTGCTTCCAGTGATGTTTTTCATTTTTCTTTTCTTTTTTGATATTGTACATTCTTCTTTTCTTTATTTCTCATGATATTGTACATTCTTCTTGTTTTCTCTAGTGATATTGTACATTTCATCAGCTATTCAGCTCTGTCAATTATTGGCAACTAAACTGGAATAATGCTTAGTATGTACAGCACTACATGTAAAGTCTATGTTCAGCTTAACTCCATTCTTCAACTAAATGGTTTCTTGTGGCTTTACCAACACACCTGGACAATAATTGGCGGAGCTGAACCCTATACATGCTTTCCAGAGAGTAGAAAAATATTGTTAAACCTGCCTACGTTTCACAAGGTGTAGCACTTAGGAGAAGAACTATATAAGTAGTTTAGATTTCGTTCTAATCCTTTACTTTATATAACCGATTATTTATAATTTTACAATGTATCTTTCTGAGATAAAAAAAAATATGTTTAAATTAAGGACTGCGTAACATCAAAATTGCATGCAAACCATTGCGTTCGCACAAGCTGGTCAGTGTTCATTAGTTCTTATTCATGTAAGTTTGGCATGGTTTTATAACCGAGCTGGGCCATGGACCCTAGCGACAGGTCCTCTTGTCGCCTTGTTCATACAGAGTAAAATATAGTGTCTAACAAATCAAGGATGGGGCATTGTATATTTAATGAAACGGGTAGCAAACATGACTATTACCGTCCCAAGCTGCTTTTGTTCTGTTCACTTTTTTCCACTTCTATCCCATCTTGGTCACTCGAGTGACGGTTTTATAACGTCATTATGATTGGTGAATACATGTTTACAATGGAATTTAATTTTATGTCAGAAAAGCGCTTGTTACACTGTATCAACGAGCGTTTTGATTCTGCTTTGATCGTTCAGTGACATATATTAGTTATATCTATATTGGTCACTGGATTGTATCACTAACTATCTAAAAATATGATCTAGTTTGGCGCTCACTGGACATTTCGGCCCATAACGATTTCGGCCCATGTTAATTTCTGCCTATAACCAAATCGGTCTATACAATTTCGGCCCACAGGTATAATTATGTATAATTAGTATGTTTGTCTATAATTGGTAGAATTAGATCGGCTTACCTGTAATTATCCACACAAACATAATGATTAATAAGAAAGATTAGATTTTTGTATGAAAGAGATGAGTTAAGCGCATAGGCAACAGGCAGCAAATGCTCAGACGTCACGACCCTGCGCATTTGTGCACTCTAGCCAGAGCGTTTGAATGCTCGCATATGAAACGCAAGCGATTCTTTCTTAATTCAAATATTCAGTTTAACTCACTGAACAAGTTGTATTTGCTAATAGAAAATATATAACTGTATGTGACTTATGGTTATTTCTTCTAATAAAGATACCATTCTAAGCTTTCTCTAGCCTTTACTAGTTTGTAAAGTAAATCTAAATATTTTCAGTTCTTTTCTCAATATTACTCTATTTGTCAATTTTAAATAATTTCAATAATAAAATATCTCTTTTGCAGAAATCCATGTTGACTAAATTTATTGGCCGAAATTGATATGGGCCGAAATCGACACGGGCCGAAATTGACATGGGTCGATTTTGTTATGGGCCGAAATGACCCGGAACCAGTTTGGCCATCACAATCATTTTATGCCAGTAAGTGCCACATTGTCCAAAAGAAGTAGACGTATGCAAATATATGTGTTAGGCTTCTTTCAGTATCATATCAGAGAAAACACTATATTTGAGCATTGGGGTGTGATTTGATGTGATGCGATGTGGTGTGGTGTGGTGGGGGTGGGGGTGAAGGTGGGAAGGGGATGGGGATGGGGTGGGGTGTGTGGGTGTGGTGATTAGACTAGCTACTAGTCTGATAATAAAAGTGGTGTCATTAAAAGAAGTAAATAATTGTAATGATATTTTTCTTTCTTTTCCGAATGGTTATGTTATGCTTTGTGCAGGTGTGTGGTGTGTGGTGGGATGGGGTGTGGTGGGGCGGGGGTGGGGGGCAGGGTGGTTGGTTGTGGTGGAGTGGGATGGGCCAAACTCCCCGACAGCGATGTCTCCTCGAATGAATTTTTCTGAGGGAAGGATGACCGCTAGGGGACGCCACTGTTGGGGAGTTTGGGGATGGGCAGGCAGGTAGGTAGGTATTGGGGAGTTTCAATTTTGTAAATCTTCTGTTGGATTTTACCCTAAACGATACGCCCCCAAACCGAAAGTAGAAATCCAACGTCATGGAAAACAGACTGCGAGTTCTAATTTTGTTTCTCTTCTTGGCGATACAGTTAATATCATGCAACAAATACTCTCATAATGTTAATGACAATGAAGACAAACGGGATTTCCGAATGGGTAAAGTCAATCTCTTGTGGCAAAAGGCCCAAAAGGTATCAGTTCCCCTGTGTCATGGGTTTTCGCTTTCCTAGTGCTACTCTTTCGCTGCTGGCTCAATCAAAAATCGGTCATTGTATTCTTACTTCTTCTTCTATCTATCTAATGGTACTCTGTTTACATATATGTCATTGAAACGAAAGTATGCAGCACCAATTTAGAACCCTTACTCTAAAACTCTGATTAACCAAATTGAGAAAGTTAACAGGTTCAGCGGACGGTAGCCCTCTAGTCTCTAGAACTGCTAAAGATGGTGGAACACAAGTAGTATGGGTGACATGCTTTATGAGCTTGAGTGGCCATCTCTTGAAGCCCGTAGGGATTGGTCCTCTTGGCTGAAAAAGACAAGTACTTGACCCCTGCTCACAGTTCGAAAGTTACCAGGTAATCATATAGCTCCAATGCATACAGTGATCAGACATGTTAAGATTAACGGATCTCCCGTGTCACTAACAGAATACTCTGCCGTTTTCCGCAAAACAGATTTTAAAAAAAATCACGGATTTTCAAAAATCCGCTCATAGTCTTAGCATTAAAAAAGCCATTTCTTGTGATAATTTGGCGGAAGTCGCCGAGAAAAATCAATATTGCATTCTCGCGAGACCTGACGATACCTCATCTAGCCATGCGTGCTGCCTGTTTGCTACAATGATCAATATTGATATCGTAAGGAAGCTTGGTAGTTTCGAACAGCTGTCAGGTAAAGCATCTCAAAGTCACTGAAAAATCGATATCAATTAAGGGCTTGAATGTAAACCGAATAATACAGGTACAAATAATCCAAGCGGCTGTATAACTTGATAAACCCAACAAAGATGGCGAAACGCGAATCATCGCCAGGGATTAGCCCAGCAAAATAACGAATACGGTATAGAAGGGGGTCAAATTTTAATGCAGAATATACAAGAACGTTTGACTGGGTTATGGCCAGCGACCGGGGCAAGCAGCAGGCGTACTGCAAGGTTTGCAGTAAGCATTTCAGAGTCTCTCACGGCGGGATTGATGAAGTCCGTAGACATGGGGAAGGCAAAAAGCATTGAAAACGGATTTTTTAAAAAAATCACGGATTTTCCGGGCGTTGTCTTTCCCCAAACTTTTCTATGTTGGGGTAGTCTTTTTACTTCTGTGGTCAATAGTCAATACTGAGACAACAGAGCAGTTTAGGGCTCTCATTTAGAAACTCAGTTAAAAGGTTTTTTTCAAATTTCAAAAATTAGGGCTCCCTGTCATAATGATCAGTCATCTATAATAAAGCCAGTAATACACAGGCGTAGGAGGCTTTGAATATTAGGGGGGGTGGGGCCAAACCCAGTGAGGCCAACATCAATACTTGGGGTGGGGTATAGTAAAATGTACATACACGCATACATGCACACATGCACATGCTGCTAAATGTGTAGCAATGAGATCTCTCCAATACTGCCATCCTTCTACAAAGACTCTTTAACTTGGGGCAATGTACCAGATGAATGACCACAAGCAAATGTTTCTCTGGTCTTTAAAAAGGTGAAAAATATGATGCTGCTAGCTACAGGCCGGTGTCACTCACATGCATCTGCTGAAAAACCCTAGAGCATATTTTAGTCAGCATATTTTAGTCAGCAACATCAACAAACATTTAGCCTTAGATAGCATACTTGCTGACTGTCAGCATGGTTTCCAAAGTCAGAGGTCTTACGAAATCCAGTTGGTCCAGTTTGTGCACAACATCATCAGCAACCTGAATGGGGCTGTGAATTGTGGGCACAAGCAGACAGGTTTTATCATAATGGATTTTGCTAAGGCCTTTGAGAAGGTTCCACACAGGAGGCTATTACACAATTTAGAAAGTTATGGGATTAGAGGATCCACCCACAAGTGAATCAACTCGTGGCTCTCTGGGCGCACTCAATAAGTTGTTTTAGATGGCCAAGCCTCAGATCCAGTCCAAGTGCTATCCGGTGTGCCCAAGGGATCGGTCCTAGGTCTGGTCCTGTTCCTGTTCCTCATCTTCATAAATGATCTGCCGGATATCATCAGGTCCTCTGTTCGCAGACGACTGTGTCCTGTATAGAAATAAACATTCACTTCAGGATTGTTTGATCTTGCAAGAAGACCTCACTAGCCTAGGACAGTGGGCAGCAGATTTGCAAATGAAATTTAATGTAGCCAAATGTCACTCAATGAGAGTGACTCGGCATCAGCATCACAAACAATTCTCTTCGACTATTCACTACACAATCAAACTTTGGAAAATGGTAAGTCGGCAAAATACCTTGGTATCACCATTACTGATAACATGGATTGGAGTCAGCATGTCTCAGAAATCTCTTCTAAAGCAACTAAGACACTTGGTTTCCTTCACAGGAACTTGGCTTTTGCACCTAGGAGTACTAAAGAAGTTGCATACAAAACTTTGGCTCAGTCTAAACTAGAGTATACATCACCCATTTGGAGCCCTCACTCGAAACTTCAGATTAATCAGATTGAAAAAGTTCAGAGGACAGCAGCCTGCTGGACCGGCAGAAGATGGGGAAACACGAGTATGCTTGATGAGCTGGAATGGCCATCTCTTGAGGCCCGAAGGGAACAGTCCCACTTTCTTCTCTTTCACAAGATTCATTGTGGAGCAATGTCTATTGAAAAAGACAAGTATATGACCCTTGCTCACAGTTAGAAAACTACCAGGTCATCACATAGTGCTCAATACTGCAGACACCAGACATACAGTGATGCCCTGAAGAATTCCTTTTGCCCCCGAACTATTCCACATTAGAATAGTCTGTCAATACCCAGTCCACAGAGGAGTTTAGGGCACTCCTTATTTAAACAAAAAATTAAGCCTAAAGTTTTTTGGTTTTTTTTGTTGTTGTTTTTTATCAAAATTTCAAAATAAGCACTCCCTGGCGTAATGCTCAAGGATGAGCGAGGCCACTACAGAAAGAAAGAAATGTTCATACACCATGCATGCACACACACTGTATGCACATGCATGCATACATTTATACATTTGCATCCTGATATGAAACTCATTAAAATCAAAGGAAATGATCTCTATAAAAAAAAACAATTATATACAATCATGTAATTTTACTTTGAACAAGTGACAGCAAAGTGAACGAGGAAACCTATTTGAATCTGCATACATTTATACACATGCATTATTAAAATCAAAGCAATGGATCTCCATTTATAAGGAACCAAATATATAATTTGAGTCCAAGCGAGCAGAGTGAGTGAGGAAAACCTTTGGTAAAGTATTTCAGAGTAAAAAGCTAAGAGCGATAAAAAAAAAGAGCCCCCCCCCCTCCCTCCAAAAAATACAAATCATAATATTTTACTCCGAGCGAGCGAGGAATTTTTTTTGTGAAGCCTATTGCACAAAAAGCACCGAGGGGAAAAGGTTAGAGAAAAAAATTGGAGCTCTTTAACATTTAGGATAGAAAATAGGAAAAGCAGGAAAAGCTAGTTTCTCTGATAAAATGATACATACATGTATATACATTTATACATACATATACATACAAGGCGATAACAGCCTGTTGACTAAAAGAAATGAAAAAGTATTAAAATCTGAGCAAATTGTCTGCTCTCAGAGAATTTTAAACCAAATTCAAAAACTCCGAGCGAGCGAGGAAAAATTTACTAAGGCTTAAATGAAATATATGTGTGGTTACTGTTGCCTACCTACCCTATTTTTTTAACCCTACCCTAAACATTAAAATGGTCTTTGGAGAAAAAATATCTAAAATGGGCACTTTTCAGATTTTGTCACTATTTTCTTTGTTAAATGTTACAACAAAATTTAATAATTTCCCTACACTAAATTTTGTTGGTATGCAACAGGAACCACACATATATTTCATTTAGGCCTAATAATAATGTGTGGAATTTGCTTATTTTACCCTTTGTGACAAGCAATTATGTGTCAATTTAGACAGATTATTGGAGGGGCCCAAAGGCTATCCCCCCCCCCCCCCCCCCCCCCCACACACACACACAAAATTATTCCTACGCCTATGTATTAAAGACAGATAGATAGATAAATTGTATCAGATTGTTGACTGGCGTTCCCCTGTGAAGGTAAAATATATCTCTACATTCATGATATGTGACATCACACCCAGCTCATAATCCATGCAAGCAGGTGTTGCAGTATGACTCTGTATCTGTGCTTCTTAGAAAGACAATCACACTTGATCACTATGTCTTGTGGTGGTGGAAAAAATGAGATAAAACGTAGATAGAAATCAATATTAGAAAGGAAGAAAAATAAAAAGTATTCAGCTTGTTTTCAGACCATTATGCACAGACTTCGTCAGAAATCTTTGCTGCTCCCTGATGTGATACACTGTAAGTACCTAAAATTTGTGCATTGATTCATGTTTAAATGTAGCGTTTATATGTTTTTGCTAAATAAAATTCTTATATTATGAAAAATCATTTGCAGGTGCTGCAAGGGCCAGTTTTAAGTGATCTGTATGCTGATCTGAAGGTACAGGATAAAAAAGAGTTAGACGTGAAGACAGCTAGGGCAGAAAATCAAGACCCTGATGGGTTAAAGGAGGCAGCTGTCAGGTCTTCATTTATTGGTGAGTCACTCAAATAAAACTGAATTATCATATTTGAGCCGTGACATGAGATTTCCAACAATGTGGTATGTGCGGCCAGCAAAGGTTCGGACCTGTCTGCACATATGCGCAGTCTGATCAGAGCCTTTGCTAGTCGCTTGAATATTCTTTGACTGTAAAGCTACTGACTGAACATATTTTGGAGTTTCTAAGCTTAAAGGAGGCTGTCCTCTGCTCTCTCTTTGAGCTTATGCTGTGATTCGGTAACCTTAGCCTACTTTTCACACTCCAGTGACTTTGACATAAATCTGAATTTACCCCAGCATGTGTGATACCAGACAACTGAGGAATTTTATGACTCTCATTCAGTATGTTTAGTCAAAATCACAGCATATCATCATAATCAGGTTTTTGATTAACATGCAGGTGCAGGGGCATCATCCACATCAGTGGGCCCCTTTTGAGGTAACTGGCTAGCTGCATGCATAGCAGATCTCAAATCTGATCTCCAGGTGCTCCATTTCTTGAGGGTCAACTGGTGTGGGCTTCAGTCAGTTTCTTCCATGTTAGCTTTCAAAATTCAGCACTCTCTGGAATGTTCACTTTTGAGTGCACTAGTATCGATAAAAGAAGGAAAAGACATCGCCTTCCGCAGAATTCTTGTTATGTAAAGGTTTTTTTAAGAAACATAATGTTATGTCTTGTATCTACATGGTAACAGAACTAAGCCACATCTATCTGCTACTTTATGCATTTTGTGGTACCTATACAAATTTACTTAAACCGCTAGTATATACCAGTATTGGGAGCCATTTTTTCTGTTTAACCCTTGTAATGCTGAACCCGGATATATATACTATTTTGAAAACAGATTAGATTCAGATCAGGTGGCTTCTGGAAAGCCAGCTGATCAGGAAACACACTGTTTTCCACTCTGATTGTAAGTGCGTGTACACACTAATAATTGGAATCTTGTGAGTAAATAAGGTAAAAATAGGGGAGGGATATAGAAAAAATGTACAGCATGGTAAGATTTATATCGGGGTCAGGTAGTGTCTCATTGGCACGACTGGTTACTCTCCTAGGCTTCATGTTTGAGTTATCTCACTTGAATGATCAAAAAATGGAAACCTTACGCACTCCATAACTTCCTGTGTTTTTTCCCTTTTGCATTCACCGTAAAAGTACCATTTACGTATTTCCAGAATACAAAAGCTAAAACAAGTACCATTGAGTTTTTATGGAAAAGCAAAGGGCTAGGTTCACGAAGGGGTGAAATCGGCCCTGCCATAGAAATGCATACTGACTTAAAATATGTTTATATGGTTTATTTCATTGAGAAAAATCGAAATTTTATCTGCCTAGTGCTTAAATTGTGAAAACTATGGGTTTCTAAAGACAAGGACCCTCTGTTAATTTTGCGCAAAAAGTAACGTCATTAACATTGCAATGTAACGCCAAAGACGTCGCTAAGTTTGGTTAACTAATTTATGTTAAACAAGTGTGTGTTGCATCCAAATTTGTGCCAACATGTTTTATAAACCTCGATAAACAGTCTATCATGACGATACGCCTGCTAACCCTCTGAAATGTGCATGTTTGTTTGAGGCTTTATGTCCTTGTAATTTTCATCCATTTTAGTCATATCACGGTAGCGGTCAATGTATCCTATACCGCTGCTTTACAAACGGTGTATCAGTATCAAGTACTTACTAAATTCTCTCATCAGAATCAGTAGAAGAGAGAAAATAATTTCAACAAAACTATACAAGGGTTTAAGCTCATGATTCATGACCCCCCCCCCCCCCCCCGTCACCCTCAAGACTAGTCCATAGAAGTCAGACTATAAACAGAACTCTGCCGACCACGCTTCGCGGGTCCGAGAAAAAGCGTATTAAAACTGTATGCACACAATATTACTGATGCGATGGATAACACAATCGTAACGCATTTTATGCATTTGAATGCAGGGTGGTCATTTTACGGTAGTCTCGTCATTTTCAGACAGAAGCTTGTCATTCTGACTGATCTTAAATACCCGTGCTTATATATATATATATAGTTGGGTTTCCCGGACGTGGTAACTTATTGTAGAGTGATGCTGTAATATTTTACCCTTAAAGCGCCAAGAAAAAAAATGCATCTGAAAATGTCGTCTGCTGAAGTCATCTGCTGAAAATAATTTCCTAGTATTACTGACGAATTTAGTATAGAAGCAAACAGTGTGGACCCAGATCAGAGTGCTCCTATAGGAGCAGTCTTATCTGGGCCCACACTGTTTTCCATAGAGGCTTCTTAAACATTTCAGCAGACGAGAAAGCAGACGACTTTTGTTGCGATTGGCGCATTAAGGGTTAAGTCAGCTCAGAAGGTATTTATGTTTTTATCATTGGCGACCAGCGCAGGTGCATGCTAAACAGAGCATTCGAACAGACTAGCCAGAACCTTCCCTGATACTGCCCGCTCAAATTAAAGTTTCATGTGCATGTTTTGTGAAATCATTCGTTTTTGATAAAGTCCCAGAAAGAACGTTAAAGCTAACCACTATCGGCCAACGGCGAAAGGTAATTGCATATTGCTGGGCCGATGGTAAGCTGCTATATTTTATTCTCCCCGCCTCGCTAAAGTGGGGCAGGCTTGTCAAGATATGGTAATGGGACTTACAATAAGCATTTACACAAAACGAACCTTTTTGATGGACGGAATTTAAATAGTGATAACAGTAGAACCTTGTTTGCCATGAGTCACATCAACAATCTTTCAATGATGTAGGGACGGGTCTTACTGGGTAAACCCATTACTAAGCTTGGATTAATGTGTCTTGCTCAACGCACAACGCTGTAGCTCCGGTGAGGCTTGAACCCACGGACACTCTACCACGACAGTAAATCTCAATTTCTCAATCCTTAAAATAAGTTATTATACGATATGAAAAAAAAATCCAGCTGCTATTCTTTCGCAATAACGTTTTTGTATTCAATTTTAGCAAAATGTGTTAACGATAAAGCTGTAGAGAAGACTTTCCGCCAACTTCTCCTAAAGGTCTGGTGTTTGTTACACGTACAGATTTTGTGTACAGTAAAACCTCAAAAATTCGAGCTCCGCTGGCTAATTCGAAATAAATTTGGGACACACTGACTTCAGAGTATAGGACCTATTCATGATATATTTTAAAAACTTTCTATAATAATATATGTTCTGGGTGCGTAAAAGAAACGTCTCCCTGAGACGTTTCTTTTACACGGGTGGTAAACCTAGGAACTACCACGAAATTGTGTTAACGTAATTTTGTTCCCAAGCCACATCCGGGACACGTCGTGGTAGTTTCCAGGCCGAAAATTGGATAAAGAAAGGTTGGTGTCACTTTCATTTTTGTTTTATTTTACAACTTAGAACAAACAATGGTGAAATCCGACAATGTGGTTCCGTGTAAGTATGTCTCAGCGTCCCCTCTAGCCCAAAATTTTGTTTGAAAAGTTATTTTCTTTCTTTTGTAACGTGTTTCCCCACTGAGCATCGGACCAACTTTCCCCAAAGTTCGAAGGATTTTAGACCATATCTGTCAAATTGAATGGAATTTGATATCATTTGACGATGGGAATGATAAAAAGACCCTGAATAAACATTTCTACACAGAAAAAAAATCTGAGCATTTACTCGTAAACGATTCATGCTCCATTCGTCCTGTGTGGTAGTTTCCAGCTCATCGTGGTAGTTAAAATGCTGTCGTGGTAGTTTCCAAGACTTTGTAGGAATTTAGTAGTAGTTCGCATCAGCAGATTTCCACTATTCAGGGGCTACTTCATTTTTATAAAGACAGGGTGTGCGGGCCGAACCTTGAATACTCCTCTTATTCATACGAAGACCTTTTCAAATAACCTTTTGTCAGATAACAAATGACGACTGCCTGAATTTTAATTTTAGTTTGCTATTGAAATGATGGGAAGAATGAAAAGAAGGGATATTCACATTTTTTGTTTTTGAATAAACATGCTTTTTAATTATCAAATAACATGCCCGTTCATCGTCACACTCGCATGTATATAAAAAGTGTCCCAACCCGAGGATATTTCCCTTTTTTCCGAAGCGCAAGTACTAACAATACTTTGGGCCAGTAGTCTTAGCCTGCCATTTTATCTTAAAGCTGACTGAACATGGAACAACGTAGCGAGTGACGCAATTTTTTATATCATTTTTTTTTGTCTGTTGCTTGGTCCACCACGGCTCAACTGATGACCTTCTTTTGCTTTAGATTTCCAGAGGTGTTGTTTGGCAGTCCAGGGCATGGTCTCCACCTGTCAGGCATCACATTGAATCTCGAGTCCTCAGCTTAGCTTCCTCATGGTGTTGAAATGTGGTTTATTTGTTTACCGTGGTAATTAATTGACGAGTTTGAGGGTTATCACGCGAAACAAACAACCACTATAATGTTTTGTAACACTTCAGAAACGTATCCTATAAAGTCTTGGAAACTACCACGATAGCATTTTAACTACCACGATGAGCTGGAAACTACCACACAGGACGAACGGGGCATGAATCGTTTACGAGTAAATGCTCAGATTTTTTTTCTGTGCAGGAATGTTTATTCAGGGTCTTTTTATCATTTCCATCGTCAAATGATATCAAATTCCATTCAATTTGACAGATATGGGCTAAAATCCTTCGAACTTTGGGGAAAGTTGGTCCGATGCTCAGTGGGGAAACACGTTACAAAAGAAAGAAAATAACTTTTCAAACAAAATTTTGGGCTAGAGGGGACGCTGAGACATACTTACACGGAACCACATTGTCGGATTTCACCATTGTTTGTTCTAAGTTGTAAAATAAAACAAAAATAAAAGTGACACCAACCTTTCTTTATCCAATTTTCGGCCTGGAAACTACCACGACGTGTCCCGGATGTGTCTTGGGAACAAAATTACGTTAACACAATTTCGTGGTAGTTCCTAGGTTTACCACCCGTGTTTTATGCACACAAAACATATATTTGATAAGAAAAAAATAATCATCGTACTTTCTGGGGGCTATATATCTTTTACATGTATTTCTACCTACCTATAATTCGATAATTCGAAATAAAACCTCTAGTCCCTAGGACTTCGAATTAACGAGATTCAGCTGTATTTAGGTAAAAGATTTGCAATTAATTGAATTCGTTTAACATTTCAAAGTTTGTTTTATTGACGGGTAAAATTCGTATGGGCGTGTCAGAAAGAGGTATTATCAAAAAAAAAATCGTAAACGATGAAAATCCTGTTATTCAAAGGTTGTGTATAACATGAAAGTGATAGATCTGCCATTTGCATGCCCAGAATGTTCCGTGCACGCACAGAATCAACGTCAGACAGGCTCATTTGTACGAACAAAGTTTGGATTTTTGCACAACGTGCCATTTTCCTTTGCAGGTGTTCTAAAATTTACGGTTCCGAGATGATCCCACTAGCTTAACGCACGTGCGAATCCCCAATTGCTTAACGCACGTGCGAATCAGGCGCGATTTCCAATATATTCGAACAAGCCATACATCGCTTTAACAACTGAATTGTGGCGGTACATTGTAACATTTTGATTGACATCTTCGACTTGTTTCATTTGTGCTTTGCTTAAAATGCTCAGAGTGCATCTATGCACAGATGTAACATCATCATCTTGGATGTTGGAACTGTTTTGAGAAGTTGGCAGGGATGTTTCTGAATACTTTTCATCGGGATAAGGATTTCGAAAAAATGACGTGGTAAAAATCATCGCAAAAACAGGTCTAAACATTTCAGGTGGAGTTCAATTGTTAGTATAATTCAAACTTCTAAGTTATACATGGATCTTTTTTTTTCAAAATGATGTGCCTGACTCCTGAAATCATGATAAATCCTAAATTATATCACCTTCCTTTATTCTCCCCATGCAAATACAAGTGTGACAAAGTATAAAAAAAAATCCGTTCACCCCATAGATTGCTCGTACTGATGTATAATCAGACTATAATATATTATCAGACCACGTTGTATTTTTTCCATTGAAACGGGTAAATAACGGTCAATGAAATACTGCAGTTTGAGGCAGTTAATGTAATATACCAGTATGAAATTCACATTACCTGGATTAGTCCATATTTTTGTTTACAACGATTCTCATCTATCTTTGAATCAACTGTACGTCTTGCCGAACGTTTGTTTGTTTGTTTGTTTGTTTGTTTGATTTGATTCTTTACGTCCCATGAACAATCTTTCAGTTAAACAGAGACGGGTCTTCCTGGGTTGAACCAGTACTAAGCTAGGATAAATGTGTCGTACTCAAATACCACAACGCAGTGACGCCGGTGAGGCTCGAACCCCCGGCCCCTTGGTCTCGAGTCAAGCACTCTACCACTGAGCCACTGCCCTCTCTGTCTTGCAGAACGTATGTGAAACTTACGTCATTACCGATTATTGACCAAAGAATCCCAAGTTCCTAATACTACATGATGCTTACACATGGGGTACACGGGGACAATTAGGGACATAAATATAGTAGACCTATCACCTCATCGCCAATGCCCAATGCGATTTTTCTTTCAAAACGGTCTACAACTGTGTCACATTTCTAAAGATAAGCATGCATATTGGCAACGAATACGTTATTTTTGCAATAGGAAAATCAGTGCAATACAGACTAAACTTAACTCATGATTAAGACATGAAACACGATCATTTTGTGAGGGATCAGTCATGCACGGACCCAGAGAGGAGGTGGGGGTAATAGGTGGCTTGGACTCTCCTTGAAAATCACAAGTCCTATAGGGAATAAGCAATTGAGTTCGACCCCCACCCCTGGAAATTGTTGGACACCCTTTGAAACCAAAGATTACATTTTTAGTGAGTTTATGGAATATAATGAAGGCATGTCAAATATGCTTGGCGTAAGTATATACGGGACAGTGGATGATTTCTGAAATAAAACGACCAGTACATGTGGTTAATTGATTTCAGCTATCAGGTAAACCTCAAAGCTTGCAATAATATATAAACTAGCATTTTAAGAGAAACTTGAGAAAAAAAGGAAAGAAAAAAAGTTGACGTCGCTGAGGATTGAACCCTGGACCCCTTGCAAAACACAGCGACTTTTCCTGGACTTAACCGCACGGCCACGTATATGCTTATATTTAAATACAGCGCACTTAAAACTATATATTTTAAATACGAACAAAACAACAATAGGCTCTTAGAAATATACAAAAATAAACAAGCTGACACTCATTAATTGTAAAATATGACCCCTGTATTTTTCTAATAGTGATTTATGAATTAATTTACATCCCGTTAACCAAAAACGGTAGTATATACCTGCGAAAGCACGACGAGCGCCTCTTACAGAATGTAAATTTCGGACGTAACATTATTTCGGAATCGGCATTGTTTGCACTGAAAAATGTGAGAATGTAGGCGTATTTTCGGCTTCTAAAATAGTCCAGCCCTGCTTTCAAGAGATAATGTAGTCATAGCTGTATATTTTAAGCCTTAGAACATGTATAAATGGCCTGAAAAGACCAAACACAGACAAAATATCCAAACGTGATCGTTTAGGTTACGTAATATTACATTATGAAGCCATAATTTCGACACCTTGAAATCTTTGGTCATGGGTTCTCAATGCTAATTTGCACAGCTAAGCCAAAAATTGTGGTGTCGAAATAATGGCCTCATGTTTTGTTATGGATATATTTACACTAAATCCCCACAATTTCAGCCTTTTTGGGGAAACTGGGGGTCATAATATGGATTTTTGCGGTATAAAGGAATCATCCAAGAAATTGTTTGGTATGTATTTGAAGAGAGGGAAGATCGTCTTCTTCAGAAATAATGTCATTTATATTATATTCATACATTTCTAAAATAGGATTTTACAGGGCCGATTTTACCCCTTCGTGAACTTAGCCCTTTTTGCTTAACCCTTTACCCCATAGAGACTCATTTTAAGGTTTTTGAAAACAGAGCAGACCCAGATCAGGCAGCTCTTGTAAGAGCTGTCTGATCAGGGCCTATTCTGTTTGCATATCCAATATCATGATATATCTGATCCTACACTAGTGGACCTGACAAGTAAATTTTTGTTCTATGTACCAACATGAAAGTTTATTTATTTAGTTATTCATAGTGGGTAGAGTCTAGCATGGATATTCATGAAGGAAAGGGTTAAGATAGATCCCTGCCTACTGCAATACAGGTATGGTAGTTGATCAACCAACTTTATGTCTGTAATACATATGCATTGTATTTTTTTCTTTTCTTTTTTTGGTGGGGGATGGAGAAGGGGAAGAAATCATAAAGTTTGGGAAATGTATGTTTGGTTTGGCAACGTGGCCAAAAGTTGATCTTAAATTTTTTTGAAGGAAAATCCATTTTAAAGCTTTGCCAGTATTAATTTATAAAAGTAAGTAAGGGTGCAAAGATCAGGAATCGATACAATCAAGTACCACACCTGACCCAGGATACCAATGGGAAAGTAACAAACTCACAGTTAGACACCACAAACGAGATCCAAGAGGTCAGCCCTCTCCCAGCAGGTGACCACAAGGCACATATAAACAGATGCGTACAAAGGCATAGCAAACACAAGACAGAAAAAACATAAAAGATCCACAAAAGAACTACCGCCTTGGAACGGTCAGTAAAATATTTTACTGGAGGGCTTAAACCGGTTTAATGGTGCACCAACCTCACCCTTAGTTCAGATGTGGATCAAGACACATAGATATTTGGTTTGCATGAAAGACCCACTAACTTATCAATGCATCATCTCCAAGAACATATAAATCAAGATATAAAAAGGAGATAGAGCAAAGATAAGGACTCAACAGTAAATAAAACTGAACTACCGGAGCAAAAGAAATCCAACAGGTAACAGCCAAAGCATCAGGCCCCTACCATCTCATCAATAGATAAGTCTTTAAGTCTGTACCGTCACAAAGTTTCCTTTGATATTTTAGGTATAATAAGGCGCTACCATCTTGAGAAGCATTTCCCTATAGAGAATTATGGGATAACAGGAGATCAGGTTAAAAAGGCTAAAGAACCAGTTATAAAAGATGATAATCTAAAGACACTTTGGAAGAAAGCCCTGATGGAGGGATTCTCAGGTTAGTACCGTATTGGACCTAATAAGCGCACTAAGTGTACAACTTTTTTAAAATAACCATACAGGTTTTGGGAAAAGTGTGGATCCAGATCAACTGGCTTCTGATGAAGCCAGTTGATCAGGATCCACACTGTTTACATTCACACGATGAATCTATGATGAAATGGCACCACTGGATTGACTAGAAATGGAAAAAATTATAAAGTGGGAGCATCCCATAAAGTACTCCATAGGTTTAGATAAACAATTTTTTTCAGCGTAAAATTGTAAATATTTTCTTATCCATAGTTTTAGCATTTGTTTTGGGTGCTCAAAAGAACTGTCTCATTGAGACGGTTCTTTTGAGCACCCACAACATATATTTTGGTTGAGAGATAAGATAATTATTATTCTGTTACACATCATAGCTAAAGGCCTGAAAGTGTAATCAATGTGTGTTTATAAGGTCTGACTAGCCGCACATCAGTTCAGTCTCACATCCTCATGCATAGTATGGAAGGTCATACAAATAGACACCGCTTTTATGGATAGCTATGTAGCATAGGTAGAGATAAAATAAAAATAAAAATCAGTATTAAAAAAATGAATATTTTCTTATCCGTCAATTTTAACGTTTGTTTTAGGTGCTCAAAAGAACCGTCTAATTAAGAAATTTAGACAGTTCAGTCGAGTAACCACAGCATTTGTTTTGGTTGAGAAATAAGGAAATTAATTACTAAAATCATACTCTTATCTAGAGTCCTGCTGTGTGCATGGTCAAAGTTTGCATTTACATGTTTCATTATCTCGCTTGCCCCCACTTTTTTACAGAGGAAGAATTATCCAAGTTGAAAGAAGAGTTTGGTCATCAACAGATGAAGATTGATGAGTATGATGCCTTGAAAGTGGAGTATGAGCAACTACATGGTATACTCAGTTTTCATATACCATATGAGCTGCGACATGTGATTTCCAACAATGTGGCATTTTGACAAGTGTAGACCCAGACGAACCTGTGCAGCCTCCTTTTAGACTTAGAAACTCCAAATGATTTTCAGTCAGTAGCTTAACACTCATTGAATATTCAAGCGACTAGCAATGGCTCTGATCAGACTGCGCGTATGCGCAGGCTGGTCTGTGCCTTTGCTGGTCGCACATACCACATTGTTGGAAATCTCATGTCACAGCTCATATATCAAGTCGACATATACTTAACGCCAGTAAAAACGCAACTTTTACAGTATAACCTTACTCGAGATTTAATGCTATTTTATCATTCTGTTAAAATAAAAGCATAAACCTATGGTCGCGATATCAAGCCAATACTCTTTTAGTGCAGATAAAGCAGTCCAGATAAGCCAGGCTGTATTTTTTGATAAAGGGACACAACCCAAACCTCGACATGAAAACTGCAAAATCATCTTATCAATCTGGATATCAGATCTTCATTATGAATGGCTCTTTTGGATTCAAACTTTGGGAAAACTTCAACATTGCTCTACTTTCTATGCACACGCGACAGATTTTTTTGTCTTGAAGTTTTGACCATCTAAATGGTCATCAACGTTTCAGCATGAAAACCGGAAGTTAACGAAAATGCGACACTTTCGACGGTAAATATTGCGATAAATGATAACCATAGGTTATTACCTTACAACTTACGTATGCCAAGTTTTAATTGATTCAGTTTAATTGAAGTTTTAGTGATTTCTCAAATTTTGGGGAAATTTCACAAAAAATGAAATTTAAAACATAAATTTTAGGTCCTTCCAGCAAAGTGAATTTTGTGTTTTAAACCGTTTTCTTGTTTGTTTGAGTGCAACGCAGTACTTGCACGCTGAAATTGAACAAAATTTTAAGAATTAATATGGTTACCAAAAAATTTGATGAATTTGTCATTTTTCACCAAAATTTTTGGCAGAAGTGTGCAATTGAGCTCAAGTTTCGGTAAAACGTTCTTCTACGTTAGGGACGCTTGTTAGTACAAAAACAAAGTGAATCAAGCTGTTATTTATGTGAAAAATAACACTTGTACCAGTTGCGTTTTTAATGGCTTTAAGTATATAACAAAACATTTTTGTGTAAAGTTGTAAATATTTTCTTATCCATCAGTTTTAACATCAGTTTTGGATGCTCAAAAGAACCGTCTCATTGAGACTGTTCTTTGAGCACCCACAACATATGGTTTGATTTGGAAATAAGAAAACTAATTTTTTTATTATGCGCTCATATCTAAAGGCCTACTATACCTTCCAATCAGAGGGGTGCAGAGACTCAGTTTTAGAGTAGTGGACTTGAGATCGAGGGGTCCCTTGTTTGGGCGTTATCAGAAACATTGTGTTGTGTTCTTGGTTTAACCAAGGAAATGTGCCCAACATGACTGAAAAATTGTTGACTGTGATGCTAAGCATCAACTTGAACAAACAAAAATACCTTCCCATTGATTTCATAGCCTCTAGTTACTGTACCAAATTCTTTTATCTGTTTTAAATGTCCATATTTGAAATTCTGAAGTAGAGTTGGAGAATTCAATGGAAAAAGCAGATGTCATCCAAAGAATGTTATATTCCACTAGTGAGAAGAGGTTCTATTTTAATCCATATCAAGGAGCAGTCTGATCAGGGCCTGCCTTGCTTATCTGACAAGAAACTGGTGATCAAATGACCTTATAACCCAAAGACTAGAAAAGTAAGAAAAAAGTGGGTCTGAACTTTAGAACGTTTACCATATTTTGGTTGTTTGTTCCGTCCTTTATCTCCTCCCACTAATTGCAATATTAGCCCTTTTTCATGTTGAATATTTTTATGTACCACAGCCTCCCAAAAGTCTATCCAATTTTAAATTGTGCAGGATTTCATTTAATACAAGCATGATTTTACTAGCAGAATGGAAAACAGTGTGGAACCTGATCAGTTGGCTTCTCAGAAGCCAGCTGATTTGGATGTACACTGTTAACTAAACAGAAAATACCATGATGCATGGTAAGGCCATCCTTAAAAAATACTTTGTTTGCTGTCACCCGACTCATAATTTTCCATTTGGGTATTTAACCCTTAATGCACCAATAGCAACAAAAGTCGTCTGCTTTTCTCGTCTGCTGAAATGTTTTAGTAGCCTCCATGGCAAACAGTGTAGACCCAGATGAGACTGCTCCTATAGGAACAGTCTGTTCTGGGTCCACGCTGTTTGCTTCTTTACTTAATTCGTCAGTAACGTTAGGCAATCTTTTGCAGCAGACGACTTCAGCAGACAACATTTCAAGATGCATTTTTTTCTTGGCGCTTTAAGGGTTAAAAATATTTTCATTGATTTTTAAAGACATTCATAATAAGGATAAAATGTCTAAAATTTGAATTAAAAAATATTTTTCCAAAAAGGCCATAAATTTTTGGGATAAGGTTCCATTTTAAGTGAGTCGGTCACGTGGCTGTGGCGTCAAAAAAATCTTTTTAAGGATGGCCTAAGTTTTAAGGTTTCTTGTATCTTCAGATCAGGTTGACAACTCTGTGGAAAATGTAGATGACCAAGACGAACTGTGGAAAAGAATGAGCATCAAGAAGAAGGATTTAAAAAGCAAGCACGGAGCTATAAGAGACAAACTGGCCCAGTTACAGTTAAAAGCCAGCAGTCCACAGCCCATTGATGGTCGGGAGTTTAAAGATTCCAGAGTCTATCATCTCTGGGCTCTGGCACAAAAATCTAACATGACCAAAGAAGAAAGAGAGTCATTAAAGGTAAATGAGTTATGTCCCCTGATGTGCATGTCCAGTTGAACCATTTTTGTGCGTAAAAAATCATTTTTTCCTTATCTGTTGATTTAAACATGTGTTTTGGGTACTCAAAAGAACTGTCTCATTGAGGCAGTTCTTTTGAGTACCCACAACTTATGTTTTGGATGAGAAATTAGAAAAAAAATTCAGTTACACACTCTTATCTGGGGACCTGGTTGAAGCTGTCTATATAAGCCTTCTCAGATAACATACAATAAGGCCAGGTTAAATAGATGGCTGTAATGTAATTCTTGAGAAATGTGTGGAAGACTACATAATGTATTGTGATTTATAATCATTTTAGACTGTTTCAAATAGAACTTTTTAAGAATCTTTTATTATACTGATATTTGTGTATATATAAATGTTCAATCTCAGTTCATGCTCTTTGAAAATAATGCCTGGTCATTAAAATTTATTAATAAATGACCTGTTATGGATCTGCATTGTATAGTCAATTAACTAGGTACACAGAAACACTAATTAAAATGTTTGTTAATTGATTATTGACAATCAGAATACACACACATAGGCTTAGATAAACAACATTTTTGAGCGTAAAATTTTGAATATTTCCTAATAAATCAGTTTGAACATATGTTTTGGGTGCTCAAAAGAACCGTCTCATTGAGACGGTTCTTTTGAGTACCCACAACATATGTTTTGGTTGAGAAATAAGATTTTTTTTTTTTTTTTGGTACACACTCTTAACTAAAGGCCTGCATACATCAATTTATTCATTGGTATTTTCTAATCCATCAGTTTGAATATATGTTTTGGGTGCTCAAAAGAATCGTCTCATTGAGACGGTTCTTTTGAGTACCCACAACATTTTGTTTTGTTTGAGAAATAAGAAAATTAATTTTTTGGTATGCACTCTTAACTAAAGGCCTGCACACATCAATTTATTAATTGGTAGACCCCCCTCCTTACCTGTTGCCCAAACTATTTATCTTTGTATCTTCAGAGAGAACTTACTCATTTCGAACATCGAATCACCAAACATGACATTCTGCAAAGCCAGGTCCAGAAATCAGAGGCAAACCTCAGAGAGGGAGATACAAAAGAACATGTTAAACATGAAGAATTGAAGAACAGAGTAGATCAGTATGCTAGAAAGGTTAGTAGTGAAGGATCTATGACAAAACATAGAATGACAAAACATAGAAAAGCAAAAATATAGAAAAGACATAATATAGAAAGATAAAACATAGAAAAAAAGATCGAAGAAAGATTAAAAAAAACTTCGAAATAACATTGAAAAAGTTAAGAAATATCAAAAATTTTATTTCCATCAATTTTACGACAACAATACTTTTTTTGATATTTGAGGTAGGGAATATTGATTACTGCCCAATAAGCTTAAATTGCAGTATCACTGCTAGTTTCCTTTTGCGACTCAGTCCAACAGTTAGTACATGTACGTTACGTTATGGGATGCTCTAGACAGAGTCAATTATCCAGGCCTCAAGCTGACTGAACAGGCCATGAACATCCTAGAGAGGATTGTTGGTGGCCTCATAAGATAGGTGGTGTCTATTGATGGCTCCCAGTTTGGCTTTGTCCCTGGTAGAGGCACTATAGATGCAATCTTTGTGGTCCCGCAGCTGCAGGAGAAATACCTAGCAGTGAATATATTAACCCTTTCCTTCATCAATATTCATGCTAGGCTCCACCCACTATGAATAGGGAGCGCAGTGGCTCAGTGGTAGAGTGCTTGACTCGAGACCCAGGGGCAGCAGGTTCGAGCCTCACCGGCATCACTGCATTGTGGTCCTTGAGCAAGACACATTTATTTTAGCTTAGTACTGGTTCAACCCAGGAAGACCTGTCCCTGTTTACCTGAAAGATTTTTGATGGGACTTAAAGAATCAAACAAACAAACAAACCCACTATGAATAAGTATATAAATAAACTTTCATGTTGGTACACAGAATAGAGAATCACTTGTCAGGTCCACTAGCTAGTAATGTATCATATTCCCATAAGCAAACCAAGTAGACCCTGATCAGGCTGCTCTTTTAAGAGCTGCCTGATCTGGGTCTGCTCTGTTTGAGAAAGTGTTAAAAGAAATCTCTATGAGGTAAAGTGTTAAGTTCTATACCTGATTTTTCTAGCTTTTGAAAAGGTAATTTATCAAGTGTAAATATTTAGTAATTTTCATAAAGTTGTAGACCATGAAAACAGTTGTAAAGTCTTTCAGTTGTCCGCGTCTGTATGGACCCTGCCACTTTATATTTATTTTTCAGGTTGAAAAATATCATGAAGATCTCAAACAGAAAGTAAACAAAGCTTTACAGCATAGTGAGTTGTGATGAAACCATTTGAGTTGTGAAATGTGCTGTAGCTGAAAATTTATGTGAAATTGTGTGAAGTATGCTGTAATTTACATATAATAAGAAAATTTGTGAAGGTTTTGTAATTGAAAAATAAGTAAAATGTTTGAAATATTCTGAAATTGAAAAATAAGTGAATATTTGAAAATATGATGGTGTTTTAATTGAAAAATAAGTAATGTTGTAAAGTATGCTGTGCTTGAAAGCAAGTAAATCTTTGAAATGTTTTGTAAATTTAGGAAAGATGGGTTAATTTGTGAAATATGCTAAAATTGTAAAGAAGATCTGTCTTTGAAATATGCTGTATTTGAAAAGAAATAGTGTTCAGTGAATAAAAGAGGACTATGATTTATGATGTATCTACAGTAAATGTTCTAAATTTTCAAATGTTTTTCTCATTCTTTTCTAAAATAAAGTGTTGGTCATCAAGGCCGGTTTTGATAATACGCTTATCAGAATGGCAAACAGGGCAGACCCTGATCAGACTGCTTCTTCAGAAGCAGTCTGGTCTAGGTCTCCACTGTTTGTCTAGATCTTTTTAGCAGATAACTAGTATTAGAAATTTTTGAACATTTACTGTAGCTGGGTGACGATTTGTGAAATTTGCTGTAATTGAAATATAGATTTGTGTGAAATCTCCTGTAATTGAAATAATTAGTGTAGTAGAATTTTCTGGGTTTCAATTTTGAAACATTATGTAATTTACAAAAATAAATACTGGTACATCCAATTAGATACATATCTCATTTGAAGAATCTCCTTTAGCTAAGTAAATTTTTAGGATTGACAATGCATAATTGCATAGGTTCAGATAAGCAGAAGTTTGAGTGTAAAATTGTTATTATTCTCTTATCCAATCAAATTGCTTGTCTTATTTTTGAAGAATCTCTTTAAATCAAATACAGTTGAAAACAGTTAAAGGGAAGTGTTTGAAATTTAGAACATCTATTGTATGTAGCTTTGTATGTAAGTAAAGATTGCATCTGCATAGTATAAGGCTTGATATTTCATAATATGAGCCACATGTGATTTCCAACAATGTGGCATTTTGAAAAGTGTAGACTCAGACGAGCTTGTGCAGCCTCCCTCTAAGCTTAGAAACCCTAAATGCTGTACGGTCAGTAGCTTACAATCATAGAATATTCAAGCAACTAGCAAAGACTGATCAGACTGCAGGTATGCGCAGGCTGGTCTGAGCCTTTGCTGGTCGCACATACCACATTGTTGGAAATCTCATGTCGCAGCTCATATTACCTTTTGTAAAAATGAATTAATTGGTTAATACTGATTAAAGGGCTAAAACTTTAGCAAATAGCGCAAATTTTGGACACCTCACCCCAACCCCCCCCCCCCCTCAACACCTATGTATGACTGCCATGTGATATTTTACAAGCTTAGTCTAGCTACAGGTGCTCAAGATTGCTTTAAGAAGCATTGTTAACCCTTTACTCCATAGGCTATTTTAAGATCATGACATCGTTTTCTATTTTTAGATGACATTGAAAACAATTTAAGTAAAAATTTGGATACTTTTGAAAATATTTTGGAAAATGGAGCATTTGCTCCAATGGAGCAAATGCTTGATTTCCATGATATTTTCAAATACATAGTATTTCAAAGGGGTCAAAAGACGCTATAATGGAGTAAAGGGTTACCATAACCAAGTGTGCAGTTTTGATATTGTGTGCTGTCTTTTTTTCCACAACTGATACCATTTATCACATATTATATAATTTTGTAACATTTTCTCCATTTATTAACCTACATATATTTCATCATTTGATACAGTATCATACGTGTTACATGTTTTCTCTGTTACTTTACAATGAAATAGATCACAACTAATTACCATATCTATACAAAACTTGCTACAATGATAAACTTTTCATATCCAGTCTGATTCCCACCGAGTTTGCTAGCAGTGATTTTTGTCATCTGCTGAAAACCTTTGCAAACAGTTTACCCTGATCAGGTTAGACATTTTGTCATCTGATAGTGTTTTCTGAAAGATTTTTTTGAAAAAGTTAATTTTGAAAAAATGTCAGCAGACAACAACAAAAGCATTGATGATTACCCAGCATGCCAAGAGTTAGCCCATATAAGCCTGGCGTCCTTTTTGTGGGACATAGGCAAACAGTGCAGACCCAGATCAGATGCAGCAGAATGCGGTGCCTGATCAGGGTCTCCATGTACTTTTTGCTCACAGAATGTTCGATTTAGATTTGAATAAAAATGAAAAATACCACCCAACAACCCTTCAAATGGAAATGGACTGGTCCAATTAATAAGAATGGGAAATTCCATAGAGCATAAATTGGTTAAACAATAAGAAAAGACAGTAGTTAAATGTCTCCCTGGGACAGTATCCATAACTTGGTGTCAGAAGTAAGCAAAGTAAAATCTGTCTTGAGCGGCCACTCAAAAATAGACAAAACAAAGGTCTTAAAGACAGATGGTAGCTTACCAGTTCTTATCGAATTTAAGTATCAAATAGGATGAAGCAAATCCAGTGAAATTCTGCTGCAATATCATAGTCATTCCAGTTGTGAATATTTTGACCCTTGTCCTGCCAAACCTATACTAACCACTTTTGAAAAAAACAATTTTGAAAAAAGCGCAGACCCTGATCGTCTGGCTTCAGAAGAAGCCATCTGATCAGGATCCAGGCTGTTTTCCATCAAACTTGTGATACCTTTGAAAGTAATTGATTCCTGCAACCATACTGGCTGGCAAAATAGACATTAAGCCTTTACTCCATAACAACGCCTTTCAAATACAACGTATTTGAAAATATTATGGAATATGGAGCATTTGCTCCATATCCCATACTATTTTCTAAAGTATTCAAAACTTTACTCAATCTTTATTGATTTTTTATCAATGTTATCTAAAAATAGAAAATGATGTCATGACGTAAAAATAGCCTATGGAGTAAAGGGTTAAATTAATGTGATATATTAATTCTTTTCCTGCAGTTTGAACCCAGATCAGGCTCTACAAAACTTTTGGTCTGGATCTGAATTCAAACTATTCCAGCTCTGATGATATTCTTGAAATATATATTTATATATTTTTTAAAGTTAATTTTGAAAAAAAAAATCAGCAGAGGACAAAAAATAACTAAAATTTACCCAGCATGCAAAGAGTTAATCAAAATGACAGGACAAGGGTTTAGCGCCATTGTACATGTAAATATTTTGTATATTACTATTATTAGCTGTATTTAAACTTAGTTATACAATAATTTTGTCTACCTGTGAAAAACAGAAATAATTCTTACTTGAAATCCTATCTCAGTGTGTATCTGTCTCCTACTTTTGTTGCATTTCATTTTAAGGCACCATGCATTCAAATTGAGCATTTTTTACTCAAGCAAATAAACAGTTGATGTTATCAATATGGCCCAGCACAGGTGATTTTGTTACTTATTGCATATGTGCAAAAGCCTCCTTTAAACACCAATGCTGGCGTATCCAGAGGGGCTATCTGTCTAAATTTTTGTCTGAGCCTTCCTCTACTTTCATATTTTGTGTATGTGAGAGAAGTGAAGGTTCTAGTGAGGCTGTGCACATGCACAGGCTTGCCTGAACCTTAGTTCTTTACCAATGCACAGGGCTCGCACAGGCTTGAAAAGTACTTGAATTTAGAAGGTTTTCTTGAAAAGTCCCTGAAAATTAAATATGCCTTGAAAAGTACTGGAAAATTCCATATAGGTCTTGAAAAGTCCTTGAATTCTTCTAGTTTCTCTATAAATCAGAATAAAATGTTGTGCCTTTATTTGGTGCAGCAAATGCTGCACAAAATGAAGGCACAACAATTTTATACAAATTTTCTAGTACTAATTTCTCCATTATCTCAGTCTTGCATTTCCGAAGTAGAATTTTAACTCCTAAATCAGGATTTTTCATAAACTTTTAGTCCTTGAAAACTGTAGGATTGTCTTTAGAAGCCCATGAAAAGTCCTTGAATTTTACAGAAACTTGCCTTTATGAACCTTGATGCAATAGGTACCAAAATCTGATGTGCTGACCCATATGTTCATTAGTTGGAGCGGTGATGGTACGAAATGCAAAAATTTGTTTATTGCCGAGAAGAAAGGACATTGAATTGTATTTTGTTGAAAAACTGATGACTAAAAAAAGCCCCAAAGACAGATTTATACTTGATGACGCCAGTTTGTTAAAAGATTTTTTGGAGCATGTTTGGTTTTGTTTAAATTAATACTTAATGTCCCAGTCAATAATATTTCATCTATGTTGGGTCATTTCCTGAGTTGAAGGAGGATTAAATGTCTTGCTCAAGGACACAACACAATACCCCCAGTGAGGCTCAAACTAGCAACCCTCAAGTCTCAGTGATGAATGCAGTGTAAATGAATGGGTTACTTCTTGGCTTACAGGGATGGTCAGAAACCCCAAAGACAGATTTTCTCACGATAAGGTACATAATATTATTTTGTGATTGGTACCAAAATCTCATGAGCTGGCCCCTGTATCCTATATCTATGCCTAAATCTATGATTATTACAGTGAAAAAAAAATAATAACAGCTATTAAAAAGCACTCTATAGAGGATTTTACATGAGCTCTCATGTTTTATTGAATTTATCAAACAAGTTGGGAAAAGTGATAAAATGCGAGGCTTGTCGAGCATTTTATCAATTTTTCGCAACTAAACAAGTTTAATAAATACAATATAACAGAAGCATGAAAGATATTAATACTAAAAAAATTGCAATTTGGCATGAGAAGTCAAGATTTTGCCATCTTTTATGTAACCTGATAATGGACGTCATTTCATGTTACCAAAATCTAGAGGCATTATTTCACTCCAAGATGCGATGTCATATGATAAATCCTGTTAAAATTGAGATTTTTTTTATCATTTTTTGTCAGTTGAAAAATACTTAATTACAGTGCCTATAAGTTTATTGTTTTTCTATTTTCTACATACTTTGTTTATCATCTGCTTTATATGTCCTAAATTAAGTGCAAGGAAGTATACTTGATTTTTTATGTTTTTCACATTGATTTTCAGCGATAACTTTTTTAATTTCAATTTTAGCAAATTGTTTTTGCGATGTAAGTTGTAGAGAAAAATTAAAGAAAACTTCTCCAAATGGTTCCAACATCCAAGATGCTGCAGTTGATTCTGCGATTGAATGCATATTTCTATACTTTACATAGCCATTAAATAAAGGTATATTCACCGCTTGTGAATATTCTTTTGAGATGAACCCTTTCCGTCATGCCTCTACGATTTTTACCTGTCAATAATAGAATTAAGAAATTATAATGAATTCTATTTATTGCAAAATATTCATCTTTGTACAGAAAAATCTCTTTGCGCCACAAACTTCAAACCTTTTGGAGAAATAGGCACTAATTGCGAACACAGTTTGATAAAATTAAAAAGTTATCACCGAAAATCAATATGTAAAACATAAAAGATCTAGTTTAGTTATCTAAGAAATCTCAACAGGATGGCTTATGGCAATGTGTTACTCTGTAGAGAGAAAGTGAGATTTGATTACAATGATTTTGTAACTTGTTTATATAAATTAAACTTTTATTATACATAAATGTATGCTATGTTTTTCTTTTTATGCTACCTGTTGCTCTTAGGTGGTGGAACATATTGCTTTTTACTTGTCTGTCACTCTGTGGGTCCATCCATTTGTCTGTCCATCATGCCTGCCTTGTCATCAAGATATTTTATAAACTATTACAACTTCAGCTTTGAAACTTGGTCAGCAAAAGGGGTGATGAAAGGACTATAACTTTTATCAAAATTCAGGTAAAGTTATTTGTAAGCTTTGTGTCTTTGTTTTGCACAATAATGCATAAGCATTAGTGAGTGACTTACAGATGCACAATTTGACAAACCATACAATAACTTCTTACTGCACTAGCAAGCGTTTGCACTTTGTGCATTGTGAGATATTTGATTTAAAACATTGGAAAGTCAACAAAAGGTGCAATAATTATAGAGTACCGATAAGGCCTTTGTTTAAAGTTAAGCACCAGTCTTATGGAGAAGCATATAGTTGGGGAAAAGTGTTTTCACTACTATCGGTTTCTAGTTGCATAAAAAATTATCTTTTGTGACTGGATCAATGGGTAAATGGCTTTTGCTTCAGTGACCATAATGTCACAGTCCATGTTCAACTTGTATGAGCAATGGTCACTCTTGACAATCTGGAGTGCAGGTTATTTCCATTCTGTTAATCAACACCCACACTACATGACTAGTGACTAACTCAATATTATCGAAAGCCCAAGACTGACAAACTATTTTAATCCCTCGACGAAGTCAGAGGGATATAGTTTTGGCGTCGTCCGTCCATTCCGTCCGTCCGCAATTTTTGTCTGTCCGGAACCATATCTCAGTACCTATTGGTATGATTTGATTCATTCTTGGTACAAATGATTAGTACCATTGACTCTCGATATCCTATAAGTTTGGTCAAAATCGACCCCTTAACACTTGAGTTATTGCCCTTGTTTTAGTATAGGCAATTATAATGCAAAACCTATATTAGCTTTTTTTGTGTGATAATCTTCACATTTCATTTGGCTATTATATTTAACCACTTCTCACTATACACCATGATTACCCAGTGCCTGTAGATAAGCATGGCAGTGTCAAAGTTTTACCCCACCCCTTTTGACCCTGCCTAAGGGGTCAAAGGTCAAATTTTGCAATAAATAAGGCAATTGTTAATATTTTTTGCTGAAATTTTGCATGCAGGCAGAGCAACAATAGATATGAAACATATCAAACGGAATTTCAGTTTGAAGGTCTAGGTCCGAGCCTGTGAGGTGGACTTAGGGGGTGGAGCTGAGGCCAAAATTAAACTTTTTCAGAATATGGTCATGTTGCATATCAAAAGTAAAGCTGACGACACTGGCAGCAAATATTTTGCCCACAGACACACCCTCAACCCAGGGGGTGGGGTCAAAAGGTCAAACTATATCTTTTACTGAAAGTCGTCATGTTGCATATCAAATTAAAGGGAATTGAGCACAGAGCACCATGAAGGCAAATATGCTGTCATTACACACACCAATGACCCCCGGAGTGGGGTCAAAAGATCATTTTTTTTCTTCTAAAAGTGGTCATGTTGCATATCAAATTAAAGTGGAAGAAGTGTAGACCTACATGCAAGGTAACACTTTGAATTTACACACGCCCTTGACCTCTGGGGTTGGGTTTAAAGGTCATAATATATCGAAATTGTGCAGATGCAAGTATATTTTTTTTATTAAACTAAGCACTTAAACATACTTGACAGGCATTTGTTATGATCTGAATAATACTGAAGGTGAACTAAGGGCTAGATAAAATGGGATTTATGTTTTGTGATTTACATGTTTCTCTCAATAACCCTTCGTGGGGGGATAAAAATTCGTCGAATTTGCCTTGTTGAATTTGCAAGAATAGAAAAGAATAGAATTAACCTTTTGTATAGCCCAAACTACATGTAGTAAGTAATCATAGTAACCTATAACAAACAATGAAGACCCTGATGAAATGCAACTAAGTGTGGCATTTCATCAGTGTCTACACTGTTTGCTGAGACAGACAATTTTTACTTTAGTTGCATGTGGCTGTCTGTGTTCTGCGTCTCTTCCTCAAGGTACCATGGGTTGGTCTGCAGTCTGTGATTGTGGCATTTCTTGGTCATACTCACTTACTTTTTCAAGGACTGAAATATATCATAATTTGACAGTTCTTACCTTTGCCCTCTTTATATGTAAAATGATCACACCCAATGCTTATCATCTCAGACCATCAGTATAATATAGGGTTATCACACTGATATTGGTGAGATGCAATTTTAAGTGGCCATAGATATCCTAACAAGGGATGATGTTCACCAATATCAGTGAAATAACCCTTTTATTACATGTCTATAAAAAGTTTTCACAAATTTGATATTTTTCAGGCACAATTTGTCAATAATTTCACATCTGAGAGAAGACAACACAAAAAAGATACCACTGAGGCGTAATCATTTTTTGCACTAGTGCTTTGATTACAACGTAGACTTTCATTTGGTCACATGACATCTGTGCAATAATAAAATCCATTTTTGGAAACTTTTGGCAATTTCCATAAAAGATTCCTGCATATGTCCAATATTTGTACATTTACTACTTGGTCATTTTCCTTGCATTTAATTAACAAGACCAAACTCTGCTCTGGACCTGCATCGGGGGTGCACATCTTCTATGTGTGAACAGTTGATATGCAAAGTTTAAATATACAGGTATGAAATCAGATTACACCCAAATTTCGCAATGTAAACTACAGTAGGTGATGTAACAATTTCTAAGTTGAACACTCAAAATATATTATCAAATGTGCACAAATATAGGGTGTACATGTTCAATCATAATACAAAGTTTGAATATAAAGGTATGAAAACTGCTTGAGTTACAGATTACACAAACCAGAAACCATCTAAGCATTTCTAAGGAAAAAATGTCTAAGTTCAAGACCCCCAAAAATGAAAAAAATATTCATGAAATGTGCATAAAATAGGAGGTGCAAATCTTCAATGTGTGAACAATCATTATGCAAAGTTTGAATATAAAGGAATGAATACTCTTGGAGTTCCAGATTACACTAACTAGGCACCCCCTAAGCATTTCGGAAGGAAAAAATTATGTTCAACATCCGTCAAAAATTAGAAAAAATGTTTATTAAATGTGCACAAAATGAGAGGTGCAAATCTTTAATGTGTGAAAAATCACTATGCTAAGTTTAAGTGTATAGAAATAAATACTTTTGGAGTTACAGATTACACAAACTAGGCACCCCCTAAGCATTTCGGATGGAAAAATGTCTAAGCTTAACACCCATCAAAAGTGAGAAAAAAATTATGAAACATGCACAAAATAGCAGGTGCACATTTTCAATGTGTGAAAAATCATTATGCAATGTTTGAATATAAAGTAATGAATAATGTTCGAGTTTCAGATTACACAAACTAGGCACCCCCTATGCATTTCGGATGGAAAAAATGTCTAAGTGCAACACTCATCAAAAATGAGAAAAAAAAATGAAACGTTCACACAAAATAGAAGGTGCATATCTTCAATATGTGAACAATCATTAGGCAAAGTTTGAATAAAAAGGAATGAAAACTTTCACAGGTATCATACCGAATTCTTGGGCGCGGATATTTTTCGGTTAGTCTATTCGCGGGGAATAAATATACTGAAATTGAAGGTAGGGGCTCTCATTTGAAATAGTAAAAACTTTTTTACGAACACTTGTTAGAGTCGATTAAAAGCACATATGTTTTCTTGAATAGTCACCCTAACAACACATCATGGCTAAGGCATTACAGTACTTACAATATGCGAGTAAAATGCAAATACATCATGAACGAGTCCTTGAAATTGGGATACTTTGGGATTGATTGACAATTACACTTTTTTACAGAAATGGTTTCTATTTTTTTGCGTTTTTGATGAATCGACGTTTACTTGTTTTTACCTGTAACTAATGATTCGGCTTAAATAAGCGTCAATTGTTTATGAGAACGGGATTTCTGCCCCTACCCCTTCAACTGTTGCAAGTCTTAACCGCGGAGGTGCGTGAAAAAATGCTATAGCGTCTGCGGGGTTTTGTTATCCGGCCGCGGGGTAGGGCTTTTTAGAACCGTTTTTTCACACATTAATTAAAGCGGCAAGAACCAATTATAGGCTCAAAGGAACTTACATTTTGATAGTCTGTTGGTTTCTACCAGCAGGGGCAGCCGATACTGGTTCTATTGCGAGTTTGATGCGAATCTGAACCACGGGGTGAGAGCATGCTCCTAATCTTACCGCGGATGTGACCATTGTCGGCGTTGTTCATGGCCGCGGGGTTCTGCAATATGCTTTCTTTTCCGCGGAAATCCTGAAACTAAAAAAACTATCAGAATCATCTATGACAAAAGATAGGTAGGTGGTGTGCTGAAATCACTGGACCATTTACGGTTAAATCAGAATGAAACCATTGGGTTTCGCTCTTTATATTTCTCTGAATGCTCATTTAGCGAAATAATCTAGTATTTACGGTAGTATGATCGCCTGATCAAAGTGCCAAAGGTTGTGAGCAGCAAAGTCTAGCTGTTTGTTTGTCTGCCCGTTAATCAGTCTGCCTGTCTGTATGCATTGGTTCTTTTACTTGTATGCTCGTTAAACCAGCTTACATGTGTCTAGTGGCTCAGGTGGTTATTATTTTTCTGACCGCCCCCCCCCCCCAAAAAAAAAAATCAAAATTTTGAACCTCCAAAAGTGGACCGAACCTACTTATTTATGATAATATTAGAGTACCCCCCTCCCCCCCTCCGCCGAAAGCTGACCATTGTTTTTGAGAAGTATGCACCAAAATATAGCTGTCTGTCTGCTTAATTCTCAGACAATCAATCAGTCAGCCAGCCATTCCGAACAACCGCGTAGACTGAACTACTTTGTAAAAGACCTGTTACATAAAAGTGGTTGCATGTCCCAGGGCTAGGGGGGGGGGGGGGGGGGTAACTCTCATTTTTTCTTCATACGTATGGTCAGGCCTAGCATCTACAGTTCATCCAAAAAATCAAGAATTTCAAGTACCCCAAAAAATATTTGAAATTTTAGCAACCCCCCAAAATATCCCCCATTATGTACCTTGACCGAATGAAAAGACCCCAAAATGCATAGAAATGACCCTTAAATATAACCCGATTATGTGATAAACCCCAAAAATATCCACAAAAACTTCATACCCCAAAAAATATTGATTTCTCTGAAACGCCCAAAACATACTGAAATTGAAATTTTTAAACCCCTAAAAATTGCCTTAGCCTATGTGTTTATAAAATTTTTAGAGTACCCCCCCCCCTCCTGAGCTGCGTGTCTTGTTCTTCAGAGTAAGTTATTGATAACACCAACAGAATTTTTGGGGCATATTTGTTGCAAGTCATATGCATTGTAGACAACAGAGGAATCCTACATGTGCGTATCCAGACAGTTTTTGTCAGAGAGGGGTCCAGATACTACTATAAGCGGGCCATCGTAAGTCGGCCAGCGAAACGCCATTTGAATGGTGTCAAATGGCGTTTCGCTGGCGAGCCGATGCTGCTGGCCCATCATTGAATGCTAGGATGATAACTGATTTTTCAGGAGATCCGGACCAGAATTGCTGAGAAACCTTACATTTTTGTGATATTTCGGGGCGGGGGGGGGGGGGGGGGGGGGGGGGGGGGGGGGGGGGGGGGGAGCGTCTGAATCCACGGATTTCCTTTGGCGGCGAATCTTTTGGCGTCCGCCCATTTTTTATTGTTGCTCCCATTGTATTAGGGGATTGCCTGTTGTCCTCAGTAGACGTAAGAGGACATCTCGGAGAAAAATCAGTTGCAGACAACATTTATGTCAGGGGCGTCGCACTGTGTTGTGTCCTTGAGCAAGGTTTTAGTACTGGTTCAACCCAGGAAGACCCGTCCCGATATATCTGAAAAATTATTGACTGGGGGGTAAAGAATCAAATCAAACAAAATAGGGGCGTAGTCAGAGGATTTTATCATGTTGAAATTACCAAAAAATGAAGAATTAAGATAGTTGACCTTGTTACTTAACTTTTCAGCAATGATTCCGAATAACAAAGGCGCTGATCAGACTGCGCGAAAGACCAGTGCCTTTATTGTTCTTAGAGATTTCTCGCATCGAGGCCCATGTGATGTTGAAGCCCAGTCATCCTTGCTTCTGCCTTGCTGCGCGCCTTTATCTTGAAATAAATACTGAGGCCCCCAGGGGTTTGGGGGAGCTGGGGAGAAGGGCTATATATTTTCAGGGAGCTGGGCCGCACTGGTAATTATTTCAGGGATTTGAGGAGCAAACTTATATTTTTGGATATTTTGGGAGCCCTGCAAAAAAGTAAAAAATAATTTATGAACTCTTACTTTAAAGGAAAAGCCATCATTTCATTTGATTTTTTTAATTCTTCCGCTTCTGAGGGAAAGCCCCAATACCCCCACCCCCTTGGAAAATCTAAATGTATTTACTTTCGAGCTGTAACATGCTATTCTGCCTTGGTATTGGTGAAAGGTATGTTGAATAATTTTTACTATTGCTGATTTTATTATCCTTAAAATTGTTAATTTTTAGGTTGATAATAATGTATTTTGTTATTCGTTATCTTATGTTCCCTGTTCCCCATTATTATCTTTATTCTTCTGTTTCCATCAAAAGTTGGCCTTACTTTCCCCGTTCGCGTGAAATAAATGCCATTTTCCCTGTCCCCAAAACACCTGCAATTACTTTTTTATGGTTCACAATATTGCTTATTGAAAAGAAACACAAACGCAGTAGATCTAATGTATTGTATGACGACTCATCCGGGAGTAGCTCAAAACAGGAAAAAAGATCAAAGGTCCTCTATCTTTCGTGAGGGAAAGCAGTGTCTATCTAACTCCCCAGAAATAAGTGGGATCACATTTATTTTATTATTCTATTTTATTATCAAGTTTTTAAAAGTCTTTTTAACAGGAGCTTATCCCGATTCTATTCTACTTACATTTACTATAATAACAGGAGTTCTTGCGTGAATTATGTTTTGATTATTTCAATGTGATATATGCGACCAGCAAAGCCACAGATCAGCCTGCGCATATGCGCAGTCTGATCAGAGCCTTTGCTAGTCGCTTGAAAATTTCACCCTGCGATAGCCTTTCTTTGCCTCAATCAGTGCAGAGTCAGGGAAACGAGAATGGTCTTTAGTTACTTGACGTTCCTCTGAAACAGTAACCGCCCATCCTCAGCATTCGTTGTTGTTACATTTCCAGTACGTCCTCTCTTCTCATGTAAGCTTAGAAAAACATATGCTTTGGTTGAGAAATAAGAAAGTTATGTTACTGTTACAAATGTACACAATCTTAACTGAAGGCCTGTTATGTCCAAAACAATATTAAGACCAACATAAGGGATGCATGATGGGAACTCCATTTGTATTAAATTGATCATAGAAATCAAATTATAGTGTTGCGAACCTAAAAGTTTGACTTTCTTCTCCAACATGGAGCAACAACAAGCACAAATATATTGTTTGGCCATATTTTCATACATTTAGGGGAAAGATCGGGATACTGACAAAACACTTTCTTTTGATTTGATTCTTTTATTTAATTCAAGTTAATTTCAGTCTAAATTCAGCAAATATATGATACCTATATGGGCTTACGCTTTTCAGTATATCATTGCATACTTATTTTAAATGAAACATGTCAGAACGCTGGAAAAGTTACGCACATCAAATGCGAGTATGTAATGATATACTGAAAAACGTATGTCCATATAGGTATCATATATTTGCTGAATTTAGACTGAGGTTTGCTTGACTAAATAAAAGAATTAATTGTGCTCCTTTTCAAAAGCGGAAATTCTCTTAAAGGAAAGACTGATTTGCTCCCAGAGGGAGCGAATTCTTTCCTTTATGAGCAGTTCCTTATAGTATGAAAAATTACTATTACCACATTAGGTGAACTCCCTTGAATGTTACTATTTTTATTACGCACGTGCGTAACTGCGTAATGGTAGCTACCCCAATGATGTTGATTCAGATTATTGCATTTTAAGCAATTTATCTATTACAACTTCGAGGACAGTACATGTACTAGGATTCAACACCGTATCATCCGCGTTTCAGTATTAGCATTTTCCGTAAGTAATAACCTCGGTTAGACTAGCAAACTCTTGGTGTGCCCCGCAGACAGGTACACCAACGTCCGCGGATAAGATCAACATTTTTTAGCATAGGCACCATGTTTATATGACATTATCTAGTAAATGCTAAGAGCAATTACTATACTATTTTTTGCAAAATTGCTATCGATAACCTGGCTTTTAAGATATCAATGTTAAATGAAATGTTATTTTAGGATTTTCTCAGTTCGATCGACTGAAAGCAATTTTTGCCTTTCAAAATAATTTCCACCGTTTTAAACCATAATTTGTGGTCCAACAGTAGAGTTTGCAAGGTTTGCGATATTCTAAGCACGTGGATGAGTGTTTGGTTGTGTTGATACAATAGATTTGAGTTGGATATAGATAATAAAAATATATTTTTTTACCCTTTTACGGAACCAACCCTCCCCTCCACCATAAAAGAAACGACCCCCGAGACAAGACTAGCCGCAAATTCTCCGCAGTCAGAAAACGGTATGATACCTGTGACTTTTGGAGCTACAGATTACACAAACTTGGCACCCCTAAACTGTTGCGGACGAATGGACAGACAGGAAAAATGTCTAAATTCAACACCCATCAAAATTGAGAAAAAAAATGAAACAAATGCACAAAACAGGAGATGCACATCTTCAATGTGCATTTTGTGTAAATTAACTCCTTTTATATGCAAATGAGGTTTATTCCGTAATTGATTTTTAAAAATAGAAGTCTGAAGAAACTATTAGGGTGGGTGGGCTTGGTGGAGCCTTGGGTCCAACAAGGATCCATTTGTGAGTACGGACAGACGGACGGAGTGGACTCACTACTAGACCTGCTTTCGCTAAAGCGACGCAGGTAAAAATAATTTATAGGTACATGTACATGTATATAATAAAATAAAAATGGTTTATATGGTAATTGTGTTTCCTCTAAGCCATATCCCATGATTCCACTCTATATACAGGCATGTGATTTTCTGGAAGTTATAGGTTGACATAGAAAGAGAGACAAATGCAATAAGAAATAATTTATTTGTAAAATAAGATAAATACAAACATATACAAAATAGTCATGTATGATTTTTATGATAGTCACATTATCATCTCAATCCAGTTAACTCTTTGTATATTGCTGGATTCTTCCATCTAGTCTGGTACAATGAAGTTTGGGTGGTTTAGTATAATGCAGTCCCTTTATAACACACCTTAGTTTAACACCAATTTGGATAATTATACAGTAACACCTGAATAAAATGCCCGCTCAAAAAGACCAAAAATTGGTTTTCAAGACCAACTATCGCTTAATGCAGGTCAAAAGTATTGCAGAATGCTCCAAGGGGAGCATTCTACAATACTTTTGACCTTCATTAAACTACCATTTGTCATTAAGATCTTTGTTTTGTCTATTTTTGAGTGGCCGTATTACACAGGTTTTACTGTAACATGGTCATTTTGTGGCCCGCAAATGGTTTTACCGTGGAATTTTACGAAGGAAGTATAAGAAATGACCATTAAATGTATTCCTATAATTCCCTTTCAAAATCGTCCCTTTATAACATGATTCACTTATAGCAATGTCCTATAGACCCCAAGCATAGTGTTATAAAGGGAACTGCACTATATCTTTTAAACTTTCAAAAGTACCAGTATATTTATTTGTGTCCTTCAAGATTGTTTCTATCTTGGCAAATAATGAGGACCTTGATGAGCTGACCCAGTTTGGGCCATATCATATGAGCACAATGCTTGCCAAAGTTCTGGTTTACCCGATTGTCAGTATAAAAAGTTTAAGACTGATTAATCCAACAGTAAATGCTCCAAAATTTAGAACACTTTTCTTGCTCTGTTCTCAAATAAGATATTGGTTATCAGGGCTGCAATAATTTCACCATATGCTGCAGAATAGCAAACAGGAAAACCCCTGATCTTCAGAAGCAGTCTGATCTGGGTCTTGGCTGTTCGTCTAGGCATTTTTAGCAGAAAACTAGTGTTCTAAATTTTAGAACATTTACCATAGTGGATGAATATTATATCGTCCTCATGTAAAATTTTGATAACCTGAACTTAGATCTTTGCTGGAATGGTAAACAGTGTATACCCTGATCAGAGCTAATTCTAGAACAGTCCAATCTTGGCCTGCACTGTTTGACAAAAAAACATTTCATGGGAAACCAGTGTTTGATATTTAGAAAAAATGAAAAAAGTCAATAAGCAATGCTTATTAGATACCCCCCGCACAGTAAGAGTCAGTGAAAAAACATGGCAAGTTATAGTTCATACCAGCAGACCTTAGTTTTGAAAAGATTTCAGTAGAATCTGTGCAATCAAAAATTATAAACTCCTTCATGCATATGGTCAATGTGTCTACATTGTATAGGGAAAGTATCAAATTGTTCCATCAAAAGCTGTGGTAGGAGTTGATCGGCCCATGAAGGGACTATCTATGCATATACAAAAGCCCTATTAGGGAAAATTGTCTAAGTTCTCACAGCTGTCAATTTGTCAAAAATATTTTTTTCTGAACCAAACTCCTTCATGCATATGTCCAATGTGTCTACATTGTATAGGCAAAGTATCAAATTGTTTTATCAAAAGCTGTGGTAGGAGTTGATCGGCCCATGAATGGACTAAATTAGCATAAAGCCCTATATAAAAGCCATTTAGAACTACAAAGGGAAATAACTCTAATAGAATTGGCCCCTAGCCCTTATTTTTTTTTAAAGTATTTGTCTTGCATATATGAATATTTTTGCAAAGTTTGATGAAAATCCAGCAATTACTCTTCAAGTTACTAAGAAAACAAAACGTTACGGACGGACGCACGGACGGACAGACAACGTGAAAACAGTATACCCCACCACAAACAAAGTTTGCGGGGGGTATTATTATGTTTGCTGAGAGCCCTTAGAAACAAGTGGGCCAAGAGGTTCTGGATTGCTCACCTAAGTTTTGTTTAAAGCTTCTTTATACATAGATATCTAGAGGAAACTGGCCATGTCCTCAGGGTGGGGCCATTTTCGGCCCTATGGCCACAACTTGAACAAATTAAAAGAGAACCACTAGATGATGCTACAAACAAAATATCACCGCTCTACGCCAAGTGGTTTCTGACAAGAAGATTTTTTTATGTTTTCACTAAAAAGTCAATGTAAAACATGTGACCCCCAAAGTGGGGCCATTTTGAGCCACAGAACCATACCTTGAACAAACTTGGTAAAGTACCACTAGATGATGCTACAAAACAAATATCAAGCCTCTAGGCCAAATTTTCTCTATGTAAACCTATATAAACATGTAACCTCCAGGGTGGGGCCATTTTGAGCCCCTGTGCCATGATTTGAACAAATTTTATAGGGGTTTACTAGGTGATGCTACATATCAAATATAAAGGCTCTAGGTCTGGTGATTTCAGATTAGAAGAATTTTATATATATTTCCAGTGAAAATGGACCCTGGGCTATTTTTGGCCCAAGAACCATAATTTGAACAAACTTGGTAGAGTACCACCAGGTGATGCTACATATCAAATATCAAGGCTCTAGGCCTTGTGTTTCTCTATATAAACCTATATAAAACATGAGGTGATTCCATTCGGGCCCCAGTGCCAAAATTTGAATAACCTTGTGGTTTCAGGAAAGAAGATTTTGAAAGTAATGCAATGGGCTGGAACCATTGGAACAATTATTGAAGAGGGCCGTATAAAAATCATTACTGACAAGTTTGGTCAAAGGTCAAAATCTAGCCAGTAGTTTAGGAGATTTTTTTGGTTTGGTTTAATTCTTTACTTCCCAGTCATCAGCTATGGTCATGTTGGGATGGTCAGTTCACCTTAACACACTTTTTTCCTTCACTTATAACTGACAAAAACCCTTCTTGAAGCAGCAGAAAGGAGGAGAATGACCAAAAAATTATTTCATGATCAATCTCCACGAAAGTATCGGACCAGGGCGGGATAGAACTCACAATCCCTGGATATGCAGTCAGACATGTTACTGACATTGTTATGCAGCCTGGTAAAGTTTATGTGATGCCTTTTTAGGCAATTAATGATAATGCAGGAAGGACAATGGATATTTTTGCTTGTTCATTTTGATTCTTTATGCCCCAGTCAACAATTTTTCAGTCATGTCGGGACGGGTCTTCCTGGGACAAACCAGTACTAAGTCTTGCTCAAGGACACAACATAGTGACTCCCCAAGATGGCGGATGTTTAATGATCACAAAATCTCACCCTGAGCCAAAGACTCCGTCGAGCTAAAAACTGAACTTTAACCATTTAATCTATAAAAGATCCATCCTCTTCAATTTTCATCTATTATGCTATTATTCTTTGCCATATAATAATGTAAATATGATTTAATTACATATGTTATAACAGCTAGTGGGTAACTCACATTTTAAACAATGGGTCACAACACTTCTTTGTCAGTATGAAGTAGACTATACGTGCATACTGAAAGGTCATCATCAACAGGGTTGTGGAGGGGGTGTCAAAGGAGTTTTGAATTAACAAGAAACCACATTCTCAAATATTGAAAAAAATGTTCTAATCTGAACTGATGGATATATACTATTACTAACCCAAACTGCCAACGCAACAAGTTTTTGAAAATAACTTTCTTTGCCTTATCTTATCGGGCGATCGTGGATGTTTACAACAGTACATGTGGTTTTGTAAATTACAGGCAGCACGAAAATAAGGTATTGTACCCTGGACTCAGTGTTCAGCGAATCGCAACCGACATTGAAATTAGTTTATACGGTTTTCAAAATCATCGTGTAGGAAGCAAAATCCAGAGTTTCATATTATCTTGTCACATTTAAAAGTTGCAATACAAAACCTTGTTGCGTTGGCAGTTTGGGTTAGTATACAATATCTTTTCTCTTGAATTTCTGCTACCTTGAAATACAACAAACTCTGACAGTATGAGAGGAAAATCTCAAGTTTGTCTTAATTTCTTATGATAAATGAAATTAAAACTGGTGGAATATCCTTTTCTGATTTAGGTTTATCTTTCCCTCTCAACTGATATATGTTTAAGCCTCGCCTAACAAAATACATGTACGTCTAATTAAATGCAAATAGACTAAGCATGTAAATGTTTTCTGACCTCCAGATAAACAAAAATTGGGGGCGTAAAATTGTTAATAATTTCTTATACATCAGTTTAAACATTTGTTTTGGGACTTCAAAAGAACCGTCTCATTGAGACGGTTCTTTTGAGTACCCACAACATATGTTTTGGTCGAGAAATAAAAAAATTATGTTTGATTACACACTCGTATCTGGAGGCCACTCTTATCTACATTTTACACGTTTAACTAAGTGAGCAAGTACAGGACACCTTTGTACTTATGGCATTGGCAATTATCACATTGGTGAGCAGCCTAGGTTCAGATGAGCATTTATTTCCACACTGAAGCCTATAGTTATAGATTAAGACATTTGCCTAGAGGTTATAAACTTTTTTCATGCTCAACTCAGCTGAGCGCAAAATTTATCCTGCTCATAAATGTTAAAATGCCAACAACTGTTGGCATTTTAACATTTATCAGCATGATAAATACAACATCTGAGAGACTTAAAGCAAGATACTTTTTTATTTGTAGGTATTTCAGTTTTTATGAGCAGTTGAAATTTCGTGAAAAGAGCATGTAAAAAGTTTTATAACCTCAGGGCCAGATCAAACAGTTTAGACTTCTCCCCATTGTATAGCTGTGCATTCAAGTTTAACCATTTTCATTCTAATGGCTTATCCCATACATATGCATAGAATAAGTCAGAAATAGTCCATGGTGTTGCTAGTCAAAATATATAAAATGATGTACATGTATTTCTGTCCATAAAGAATGTTTTACCATAACAAACAGTGCAGACCCGATGAAATTCCACCTTCAATGGCATTTCATCTTGGTCTGCATTGCTTGCCAAAGTACCAGTTTTGGGGTTCGTGGTCTAAATGCAAATAGACTATGATACATGTATATGTTATACTTTACCCGTTTTACTATGTGAGCAAGTACATGAGACTTCGTTACTTTTTGCACTGGCAGGCAGGCAGCCTGGGTTCAGATCTGCACAAGTACCTTTGCTGCTCATATATTCATAGTATAGTTATAGATTAAGACTCAGATCAAACAGTAAAAATTTCTATAAAATGATGTATTTCTGTCCCTGAAGATTGTTTTTATCTTTGCAAACAGTGCAGGCACTGATGAAAATGCCACTAAGCTGCATTTCATCTGGGTCTTTACTGTTTACCAAAGGTTCTGTTTACTGGTACTGTAAATTCAGAAATTTTCGCGAGAATTTTATTTTCACGAATAGCATTAAAAGAAATATTTACCACATTAAAAATCAAGCCATGATTTACCTACATCAGTTAACAACAGAGTGATTTTGCTATTTTGCCAAGGTTTTATTTTCAAGATACTTCGCCCCTGCAAAGCTTCGCGAAAATATAACTCACAAATATTTCCGAATTTACAATATCAAGAATGAAAAGGATTAAAGAATGTGCAATAAATACTTTTATCGCCTTGGCTGTCCCATGTTATGAACTGTTTGGACTGATAACAGATAAATCCACATGAGTAAAAAAAAAGCAATATTTTAAGCATAAAATTGTAATCTTTTTCTTACCGATCTATCTAAACATATGTTTTGAGACCCTTCTTTTGAGTACCCAATAATATACTTAAGACCAAAAGTAACTTTACACTGTTATTATATATACTTTTTCTGGGTATAGGTGAGTGGTATTTAAATGTGTTTAATTCATATTAAAGTTCAATCAATTATTCATATGACCTTTTAAATTTCATGTTTTTACTGTCATAAGAGCAACCACAATGCCCTAATGAAAGAAGCAAGGGGGCAAAATAAACTTTTCCAAAACACATCACTTTTGATGTGTTGCTGTAGCTTTGCAATTGGACACTTTTTAATTTTAAAGAACCAGTCTAAAAGACAGGCTATTGAATTGTTCTTTAAAATTCAAATCAGCCTGGATCACCCTTCAAGTAACACAAGTTAGAGTTGTGTTTTTATGTACATACCCCTTTTGTGAACTTTACAATGCTTTCAATGGAATTTTCCATAAGAAATTGTTTGCCGTTTTTCTTCTTAACCAATGGGAATTTTTATCAGATTATCTCGTCACATACGTAGGGCAGAAGTCTCAACAAATCTCTGATAAAAAAATCCAAATGCCATCTGAGATAAAGCTTTTAGCAGGGACTAACATTTACTATTGTTTTTTTATTCAAAGGGAGATAATTTCAAAGTGCACAAACTTTAAGATGCTGCCAAAAACAAGCTATACGCCAGAGACAAAATGTCTTGCAGTATTTTTAAAGTGCAATCGATGGCCCTTAAAATAGCGCGTTCAAATCCTAGATTTACTTTTGATTTTGTTAAGTATTGCTGATTTTGTGATTTTATTAAACGCACAGATAACTCGAAAGAAGATTAATTTACCTAAGTTGTTTTTCGTGAATTAGGTTAGGGCGGGTACCAGCAACTCATTGCAATATTTAATTTGGTTAAACTCAAAAACAGTAAAGATATATTCGGTAGTTCAAAATGTTAAGTTTCTTTTGGTTATAAGTATATGTTTTGGTTGAGAAATGACAAAAAAATAAATTTAAATTATGTACTCTTAAAAGGAGGCCTGATCCCGTTAAGACATGTCGGAAGATGATATGGGTATCCCAAGAGAACCTGTCTCTAGGGGTTTTGACCATAGACTCAAGTCTTCCTGCTCAGTAACAGAGACTAGCTAGAATATTTAAAATTTGCATGAATCAAGCTTACCCTTTTATACTTCAGAGAGCAAATAAAGGCGCTGATTAGACCAATAAGAAATTATTGTGTTGAGGGTACCTCTACTGGCCTCAGTGGGGAAGGGGTCCCAGCATGCGTATCTACATATATTTTAGTTTTGAATAACAAAAGTAATATCATATAACATCATGTATGTTAAAATGATTGAAAAATACAAAATACAATCTCTATTTACACTACCAACCATCAAGCAAACAATTCTTAACAAGAGAAGCAATGAAATGCAGTACCCAAATATCTAATACAAGTACCCACAAAAATGATGCAATAGGGGGCAGGGGATCAAATCTGCAATTTGCAGATTAAAAGATATACAGTGCAGTCTCTTTCTAACACACCTCATAACGGGCTGCGTAGCGCAGTCGGTAACATATTTGGCAACAGATAGGAGTCTGAATGCAGATCAAGGGGTCGCGAGTTCGATCGGGGCCCGGTCCCATACTTTCGTGGAGATTGATTATGAAATAATTTCTACGATCATTCTCCTCCCTTCCGCTGAATCATTCAAGAAGGATTGATGTCAGTTACAAGCAAAAGTATGTGCAGGAAGTACTGGTTAACTACTTCTTCAAGCTTGCCCAGAAAAAAAGTGTGGTTAGGTGAACTGACCGTCCTGCCATGACCATAGCTGTTGACTTGGGACGTAAAGCAACAAAACAAACAAAAATAACACACCTCGTTATAACAAACATAGATTTGGATATAACACGGTCATCATGTGGATCCCAATTATTTTTTACCATGGAATTTTTCAAATGAACTATAGGAAAATGACCATAAAATGGTCATTTTCCTATAATTCCTTTGTAAAATTGTCCCTTAATAACATGAAACATTTATAATTCGGTACATTACTATAGACCCCAAACAAGAGCATTATAAAGAGACTACGCTGTATTTCTATCGGAGAAAGTTCTAGCCGTAAAATATGCTGTGCATTTAATGCAACTGCATTAAGAATAGCTGCAATATGACACCAAAAAGCCAATAAAAAACAAGTTGTATGGAGTGCTTTTTAAAAAATGAGCTGTAACAACGACAAATACCATATTACAAATTATAATAAACATACGTAACATGATAACAAACATAGCACAATCATTAATTCTCAAAACAAGAGGGTCAAGATGACCCTTAAGCGCTCATATGTGATAGGTACATAAGGGAAACTGGCCATATTTTTGATGGATCAAATTTGCTTTAGTTATTTTAGTAGAAAGTCATATAGTGATAATTTCTACCAAATTATTTTGAATTCTGACCACTGATTTCAGAGAAGAAATTTGCCTTACCATGATAAGCAACACCCCTTGGTCCATTTTTTGGACTGATCAAATTCGTAATAGCTTTTTTTAGAATATTTCTACCAAATCGTTTTAAATTTGGACTACTGATTTCAGAGGAGAAGATCCCCGTGGCCATGTTTTTTGACAGATCAAATTTCTTGTAGCTATTTTTGTAGAGGGTCACCTGAGGAATACTTCTGTGAAGTTTGGTTAAAATTGGCCCAGTGGTATAGGAGTTGTCATTTAAAGGAAATTATTGACGACGGACAATGACTGATCCCCATAGCTCACTTTGAGCATTTCATGCTCATGAGAGCTGAAAAGTAACACAACCACAAGATTTCTTAACACAGATACAGATAAACCAAATATTTGAGCAAAAAATTGTGATTATTTTTTTATCCATCAGTTTTTATCCATCAATTTTAACATAACGGTTTGTTTTGGGCGCTCAAAAGAACTGTATATTTGAGACAGTTCTTTTGAGTACCCACAACATATGTTTTAGTTGAGAAATAAGAAAGTTAATTTTCACTTTAATACACACTCTTTCTGGAAGTTTGATGGACTTGGTCTATTTATACATGGTATGTGTGAATTAATGTCATACGTAATTATCTGCAAGTCCACTTTTGAATCCACTAATTAATGGCAATGTCGAGAAAAAAAAAATATAAGAGGAGAATCTAATGTTTGTGTTCATTTCTTATGATACATGTATATGAAATGAACACTGGTGGAAATACTTTTCTATTTAAGGATATTCTTTACAGGTGCATGATACACTGCAGTCCCTTCATAGCATACTCATATATATATCTTGTTTTAACACAGATTTGGATATAACATGGTCATGTTCTGGCTTCCAAATTCTTTTATCATGGTATAATTTTTACAAAGGAATCATAGGGAAAGACCATGAAATTGTCATTTTCCTATAACTCCTTTGGAAAAGTGTACCTCATGGGTGAAAGTTTTCAGGATTATTCCTGAATTCAGGATTTTGAGGCTGAATTTCCATGGAAAGTCAGCCTCAAAATGCTGAATTAAGGAGATTATAATAGGTTCTCTTATTAATATTTGGACTATATTAAACTTCAAATTGTGAATATCTAGTGGGCATACTGAAAGTTTTAAGATCGAAGTTTTGAAAGTTCAGGATTTTGGAAAATTTGAACTTTCACCCGTGGTACCTTTATAACACAATTCACTTATAGCATGGTCTGTTCCTATGGTTACACAGTGTGATTAAGGGTCTGTACTGTAATGATATGACCTTTTCATAGGTTTAGATAAACAAAAAAATCAGCATATAGTTGTCAATATATTCTTACCCATAAATTTTAGCATATGTTTTGGGTGCTCAAAAGAACCGTTTCATTAAGACGGTTCTATTGTGTACCCACAATAAATGTTTTGGTTGAGAAATAAGAAAAATATTTTTCTGTTAAACACTCTTAGCTAAAGTCCTGAACATTCTTAAATTTGTCATTCAGTTTCAGAGCAAGTTCACTTGCAGAAAATTGCTCAAGTTGTGTAATTCTCACATCCTATACGAGGGTCATCCAATAAAGAATGAGACTTTTTCTATAGCGCAGTGAATTTACATGCTAGGCATATGAAATTTCTGTCAAAGCTTGCTCGTCTTTTTGGCTGTTCACATGTACCATATTAGACGTTTTACATAGTTCCAACTTTTGTTGCTAGGCAACATTAGAAGACTGGTCAAACATGCGTGGACGGCTCACTATAGGTGGTTACCATAGCAACAGATTAAGATGTATGGTTTATTGTTCTACTAGTACTTATATATGCTCATGCAATCTGTCTGTAGCCAATAGAGGATAGTAATGTTTCAGATTCTTGAGCCGTGACCATGGAAACAAAGCTTAAAAAATCAAGTTTTCAAGAAATACCTGGTATTTTTCCTGACCTCTTGACTTTAAAAGTTAATATCAAATAGTCGAAGGCAATTAAAGTGAACATAATTCTGTTCATATATACTTAATAACAATAAGCTGCAGATAACGAAACATTTTGTGGGATATCCTTCACCTACATAGTTACCATAGCAACACAAAGTAGTGTGATAATAAAAAATCAAGTAAATCGGTTGCTAGGTAACCAAAATAAAGGATATGCATATTTGGTTCATCTTTTATAGCATTTTATGTAACACTAAGATTGTTTAGTAGAAGAAATTATATCAAGAGGTCATATTCTATCTATGAGTGAAAATAAAAATCTTTCAAAAACCGTTGGTATTCAAAAAATAATGTAAACGTGTCCATGCGTCTTCAAGTCCTTCTGCAAAACATCCCGTTACTATGGCAACTAATCAATCACAAACATATTGTTTATATTCCTGAATTGCTTAGATGTCATACTATCATTATGGTGAATTTTAACTTAATGCACAAACAGGTTTTCATACTATGAAGAAAGTCTCATTCTTTATTGGATGACCCTAGTATGTAAAAGGAACAATCCATATTTGACAACAAATCATACATTGCATTTAAATACAATGTCAGCTGATTAACAATATTTGTAAAGCACACACCCATATACAAAAACAACATACCGAAATAACATCTCCACTTTCAAATGCGAAAACTCTGCCAATGTCTATAATTAAGTGTCCAGTACTACATATTCCCCACCTCAGCTTCCAAGAGATGCAACTATACAAAAACATGTGTATGTTGCTTTATAGATTTTTGAGGAAAAAATGTCATGTTACAAAAAGTTAAATAGTGTGTCTATGTCTTATATTGTATTAGACAACCCTCAAGAACCAGACATGTTAAGATTAACAGATCTCCCGTGTCACTAACAGAAAACTCTGCCATTTTCCGCAAAACGGATTTTTAAAAAAAATCACGGATTTTCAAAAATCCGCTCATAGTCTTACCGTTTTTTTTGTTAAAAGCCATTTCTTGTGATAATTTGGCTGAAGTCGCCGAGAAAAATCATTGTCGCAAACATGAAGCACGATGAGGTGTCGTCAGGTCTCGCGAGAATGATCAATATTGATATCGTAAGGAAGCTTGGTAGTTTTGAATAGCTGTCAGGTAAAGCATCTCAAAGTCACTGAAAAATCGATATCAATTAAGGGCTTGAATGTTAACCAAATAATACAAGTACAAATAATCCAAGCGGCTGTATAACTTGATAAACCCAACAAAGATGGCGAAACGCGAATCATCGCCAGGGATTAGCCCAAGAAAAAATGAATACGGTATAGAAGCGGGTCAAATTTTAATGCAGAATATACAAGAACATTTGACTGGGTTATGGCCAGCAACCGGAGCAAGCAGCAGGCGTACTGCAAGGTTTGCAGTAAGCATTTTAGCGTCTCTCACGGCGGGATTGACGACTTCTGTAGACATGGGGAAGGCAAAACGCATTTAGAACTGTTCAACGGATTTTTTTTTAAAAATCACGGATTTTTCGCACGTTGTCCCGCATTTTCTTTCAGAAACTTAACATGTCTGCAAGAACATGGTTTTGCAAGGTTAAAATTAATTTGTCATATTTTTTCTCAAAACCACAGTGATAAAATGCACACATAAGAACCCGTTAAATGTACATTATATACTGTAAACCAACAAATTATTTCGCGTGATTTAAGTTAGCGGGTTTCGCGGTCAGTGTGCATCCGCGAAAGTTTATAGCCGCGAAAATGTCTGATGTAATGAAAACGCAAAAGTTTCTCGCTCCTGAATAAGCAGCAATGAAAGAAAGAGTACTTACATGTGCGCCGTGCGGTGTGCCAACATCCATGGTATTTGTTTGTATAACGTCAAATTTAATCATAGATAATAGATGCTAATTGTTGCATGCATACATGTAAATCCCTCACAAAGGATTATTGTTTAAGAAATATGATAGCTTATCTAACTGTGATTTATTGACAATGGGTGTCAATAACAAATCATGTATTTATTTATATTTGAGCTGTGTTGTGCGAAAAAGGACCTTCGGACATTTCTCTGGCGTTTTTGTCAACTGGCGCCTGTAAGCATCCTTTATTAATCGCACAGTACTTTCGTTCATGGGTTTTTCATACTTAAGCTTTTTTGTGAAATGTCTTGCGGCACTTGCGTTTCCGTGGAGATTTGCATACTTTCCTATCTCTGCGCGCGTTTCGTCGTCGTAGTGGCAATAATTTCCTCTTTTGCGTTTAATTCCTTTTTTGATTACGTCCTTCACATTTTCTTTTGCTACATATGTAGCTTCATCACTACATGACGGCAATTAATTTTCCAAAGGATCATACGATCTTTCATCAGATGTTTTAGATTTTTCTGGAGTAAAAAATTTACTTATCGACATTTTGCACTACTATACCAACTTTTGGTTTACTTATGAATACCCGTACATACAATGCACGTTTTTGCTTCGATGGATATGATTATACATTAACGTGACAACTGTTCAACAGATTGTTCACACACCATCTTAAGAACATCGTCTACACGAGCAAGATTAGCTAGATATTACCGGAGGCCAGTAAATTAAATTCTTGCCAGAGCGACTAAGTTTTCGCGGATTTCGCGACGGATACGAAGGCGCGAAAGTTTATAGCCGCGAATATTACCAAGTTAAGAAAAACGCGAAATATAGTAGCCGCGAAAGTTTGTTGGTTTACAGTAGTAAACCGAGCAACTGGCCATGCATGTAGGGCCAGATAAGCAAAATTCTTGAGAATAAAAGTATAACTATTTTCTAAACCTCTCGATATTCCCACAAAAAAACAACACTGGCCGCTGTTTGGTTGTTTATTCTGTTTAGCTTCTCCTATTTTCTAATCCGTCAGTTTATACATGCGTTTTGGGTGCTCAAAAGAACCGTCTCATTGAGATGGTTCTTTTGAGTACCCACAACATATGTTTTGGTTGAGAAATATGAACAATAATTTTCAATTACACACTCTTATCTATGAGCCGGGTACAGAAGACATATTGCAGCAGAATTTTAAAATTTTGCACTGTGTTCTCTTTAACCTACTTTTGATACTGAAATTCCGTAAACTCTACCTAAATCTTTAAGCTGTCATACCCAAGCAAATAAGTTTAGACCAAGTAAATTATTTCAACATGAACATGTATGATCCAGATGTGAAAAAACTTCATTGCTGCAGCTTAATCTGATTGGACTTTTGGATACACACCGTTTTCTACCCTGCTTGTAAATACATGGTATTTGTTAACAGGCCACCAGATAAATAAAAGTTTGGAGTGTAAATATGTTAATATTTTCTTTACCATCAGTTTAAGCATATGTTTTGGGTGCTCAAAAGAACCATCTCATTGAGATGGTTCTTATGAATACCCACAACATATGTTTTGGTTGAGAAATAAGAAAAATAATTTTTGATTAAATGCACTCACTCTTATCTGGAGGCCTGATGCTTAAAACTGAAATCCAACAAGCTTATTGAAAAAATTTTGGTGGAGTGTAGTTCATAAAAATATCCAACCTGCTAAGGTTTAAGTATGTTACTTATATAAACTTTTCTAAAATTTTTAACTCTATTTTCAAACATTTGGTCCAGCCCATGTGATACTGGTACTTAAGCGGCCACTCAAAATAGACCAAAAATTGGCTTTTAAGACCGATTATCGCTTAATGCAGGTCAAAAGTATTGCAGAATGCTCCATGCCCTTCATTAAGCTACCATTTGTCGTTAAGACCTTTGTTTTGTCTATTTTTGAGTGGGCATTATAGACAGGTTTTACTATATATCATATATGCATAAAGTCACTCATTAAACATGCATGTGTAGCTACCTAGTGGGGCTAGTGGTCTAGTATTTGCTCTGAGCCTTCTTCTTGCGCAGCCTTTGCCGCTGGCCTATGTGATAGGTACCAAAATCTCATGTGTTGACTCATTTCTTAACTCTTTGTATGCTGGGTAATTTTCCATGAGCTTTCGACAATACTTTTTCTCAAAACCTTCTTTCAGGAATTGCATCAAACAGTATCAAACAGCTTGGATCCAGATCAGGCCTGACATTCTGTTCAGCCTTATCTCGGTCCAAACTGTTTGCAAAGGTTATAAGCAGACGCCAAGCATTTTATCACCTTTTGGTAACAAGTTTAATAAATTCAGTATACATGTAATAGGAGCACAAATGTTAAATTCTATTAATCATCTCTTCTACCTTGAGAAAATCTAAAATATACTTGCTGAAGTTACTGTTATAATGTGTTAGGCCTAGATGTAATGATTTCTTAACTTGGATTCAAAGTTATAACACTAGAGAACTACAAGGCATATTTTCAGCTCAGTAAAAAAAAGAAAATGATATGTTTATAATAGAGACAGCTCTTCGCATAAAAAAGCCTTATATTTCTATGATCTCTTCAATATCATGTGGGGTACATGGCAAGAAACCCTGGTCTTTGGTGTATCAGCCACGACATGAGATTTCCAACGATGTGGTAGCCAGCAAAGCCTCAGATTAGCCAATGCGTACACGCAGTCTGATCAGAGCCTTTGCTAGTCACTTGAATATTCTATGAGAATTAAGCTACTGACTGAACATCATTGGAGTTTCTAAGCTTAAAAGAAGGTTGCACAGGCTCATCTGAGTCTACACTTGTCAAAATGCCACATTGTTGGAAATCTCATGTCGCTGCTCAATGGTGCGGATCAGCTATCACATCGATTCTATGCATTCTGATCTATGTTATCAAGACCAATTATCGCTTAATGCAGGTCAAAAGTATTGCAGAATGCTCCAAAGGAAGCATTCTGCAATACTTTCGACCTTCATTAAGCTACCATTTGTCATTAAGATCTTTGTTTTGTCTATTTGGAGTGGCCGTTTTACACAGGTTTTACTGTAGATTCATCATGTAAATGACAAACAGTGTGGATCCTGCACCAGAAGCCAGCTTATCTGGATCTATTCTGTTTATAAAAGAGGGCATAGGATTAAGAAAATATTATTAGCGCAGTGCATTGGCATAGTCCCTATTAAGCAGTTATGCACATGCGTAATAAAAATAGTAACCTTCAAGGGAGGTGTGGCAAAAGTGATTTCCATGCCATAAGGAACTCCTCTTAAAGGAAAGAATTTGCTCCCTCTGGGAGCAAATTCTTTCCTTTAAGAAAAGTTCCCATTATGAAAAGGGATGCAATTGAAGAGAATCACTGCTTGATCCAGTAGTCTCCCTATGATGTGTGTAACTATTTTTAACATTCTGGCTACCCCATTGCAGTGCACTTATTAATTTGAATACGTCAAAATATAAACAACAGTATACACATATTAGGAAATCTCTATAGAGCTGCATCCTGACTGTTTATCTGTTTTAGCCCTTATCCCCTAGACACAATTTTTTTATCTGCTCCTCTCATCTTCTTATTTTCTTAGGTAACCTATATTGCATACACTATGGACCCAGATCAGACTGCTCCCAAGGAAGAAGTCTGATCACGGTTCATAGTGTTTGCTTCCATGATAAAATCTAGTCTAAAATATGGAATCTTGTGTTTTGTATAGAACTCAGCCTAAGTTGATTTTTGCAAGATCTGTCCTGGCTCGAATGGCTTAGCATGTTCTTTTGTAAACTCTCTTGCTGTAGCTTCGAACTTTTCCCTATCTTTTATATACATGTCTGCTATTTCCTGTACCGCAGGGTTATCTGCATTAGGACAGACCATTAGGGAAGAGATTGCTAAAACAACTGAAAGAGAAGAAGGACATACCTTATTCAACCTTATAAATGCACATACAGTAAAACCTGTCTTAAGCGGCCACTCGAAAATAGACCAAACAAAGATCTTAATGACAAATGGTAGCTTAATGAAGGTCGAAAGTATTGAAGAAGCATTCTGCAATACTTTTGACCTGCATCCAGCGATAATCGGTCTTGAAAACCAATTAAGGTCTTTTTTTGAGTGGCCGCTTAAGACAGGTTGTACTGTACTCTTATATTGCACACAGAGTACTTTTTAAGGTGTTTTTGGTTAGTTCCGTTTGATGCTTTACGTCCCAGTGAACAGCTATGGTCATGTCAGCATGGTCACTTCACCTAACCACACTTTTTACCTGGGAAAGCTTGACTAGGGGGTTAACCAGTACATCGTTTACATACTTTGGCTTGTAACTGACAATAACCCATCTTGAATCAGCAGAAGGGAGGAGAATGGCCGTAGAAATTATTTCATGATCAATCTCCATGAAAGTATGGGACCGGGCCGGGATCAAACTTGTGACCCCTGGATCTGCAGTCAGATTCGCTACAAACTGCACTACGCAGTTGGGGGGGGGGGGAGGGGGGGGGGGGGGGGGGTAAGGTATGAATGGTATATCAACTTCTGTTTTCCAGGCAATTTTATTTTTGTTTTAGTTGATGCTTTACATCATGGTCAAAATTTCCATTCGAGTAAATATATATTCATTGTGTGGATGAAAAACTGTGTGGGCCCTGATCAGCCAGCTTCATCAGGAGCCTGCTGATCTGGATCCACATTGTTCTTAAAAGAGAATATATAATTTTGAAAAAGATGTGTGCATGGTATGCTTATCAATTACGTAGAATACAATAACGTTACAATTCAACTGTTGCTCTGTAGCAACAGAAGCTTTTGTTTGTTTGTTTTGTTGCTTCACGTCCCAGTTAACAGCTATGGTCATGTCGGGAAGGTCAGTTCACCTAATCACACTTTTTTCCTGGGCAAGCTTGACTAAGCGGTCAACCAGTACTTCGTTCACATACTTTCGCTTGTAACTGACAATAACCCATCTTGAATCAGCAGAAGGAGGAGAATGGCCGTCGAAATTATTTCATGAGCAATCTTCAAAAAAGTATGGGACCTGGCCGGGATCAAACTTGTGACCTCTGGATCTGCAGTCAGACTCACTACAGACTGTGCTACAGGGTCCAGTGCTTGGGGTAGGTGGGGGTGTAGGTGTGAATGATATATCAACTTCTGTTTTCCAGCCAATCAAGTAAGGCAATTTCATTTTTTTATTTTTTTTTATGCTTTACATCCTGGTCACTATTTCAATTATAAATATATATTCATCGTGTGGATGAAAAACTGTGTTGGCCCTGATCAGCTGTCTTCATCTGAAGCCAGCTGATCTGGGTCCACACAGTTTTCAGAGAAAATATAGAATTTTAAAAAAGATGCTTGCACAGTGTGCTTAATTAGGTAGAATACAATAACATTACAATTCAACTGTAGCAACAGAAACAATATACACAAAGCATGATATATTTGATATTTGGGCCAGTTTATTTTCAATATAGGGATCATACATGTTTTTTAATGCATTAACATCTGCTGGACTCCGAGGGTGGTGCCGGAACCTGAGCCTGAAAGGTGAGTGTGTTAACGACCCCGAGGGGTCTAGCAGATGTTAGTGTATAAGAAAACCATTTTTGATCACTATTATTTCATAACGTCATTTTGTCGCTTGAAAACTTTAGAAAATGTTTTGAAAAGTTCATTTTTGTATTACTACAATGGCGCGCAAAAGTATGAAGGATTAAAAGGTTTTGAAAACGCCTGTTCCAGACCAACGACTTATGTCATCCTAACGTCACTAAACGTTCATTTCTATGGACATTACTGTTGATGACATCAATTTTTGTGACAGCCTAGAATGTGTATATGTTAAGTACAAAGCCATGCATCAACAGCTTGATTAATACATGGGTTTTTGCCAGTTAAAACATGGCTGTTAATAGCATGTGACATGGCTTTTTATGCAATAATAGTTTTTTTATTACTTTGGGTCAGCAACTTACCGGATCAACAAGGTTAGATATACTATCCTCCGGTTTTCTCACGTTTTCGTGCTACATTTAAGGTTAAAACTTCATGGAGATCATGTTTCCATGGTGAAAACAAATTTAACTTAAAAATTGTGTTTGTGAAACACTGTGCTCCCAACCAAATGCTGGTTACTTTCCCTTAAACAAGGGACATAACTCTGGTTAACATTTTTCAGAATATCTTCAAAAGTAATCATGTACATTATCATCTCTTATCAGCTTACCAAGTTTAATACAATTTCTTGAGGTATCATGCTTACAAGGTATATTTACATTTTCAAAGTAAGCCTTTAATGAATCTTTAGATTTTTGCAACCATTCATAGCCTCGTGATTGGCACAAATATGATTGACAGCTGCCTAGCTCACTTGCCTGTGCAATACGCTGTGAACACCGAATTAATTCGCCAGAAGTGAAACTGTTGCTATGATTAACTGTGAGCCACACCTGATTTGCATCTGCAAAACAAACCTCTTGTTTGCTCCATTGGCTGTGCGTGTTCACACTGGCTGTTCGATTTACACTCCAACAAAATCGTTAATACGAGATACATATTAAATACACTTTTACACTGTTCTGTTTACTAAATTATAAATAATGTGTATATTTTTGATAATTATATTAAAATTTAAATACATGTATAAGCAATAAATTCAATTTTTGGTGTGTTCATGGAATCATGAATACTTTGGCTCTCTTGCAAAGTAACTTTGCAAGAGAGCCAAAGTATTCATGATTCCATGGAAATGCCAAAATTCGAATTCATTTCTTAAATGCATGACAGATGGAAGAATTGAAGAACAAACAGAAAAGCCGAAAGCAATATGCTCATGCACTCAACTATTTCAAAGTTGGGGGCATAAAATGAAGAAGGAAAACTTACTATATGATATGGTTAAGGAAGGCTTCCATTCTGACATTAAAAAATCTACACATATTTTACCATCTGCTTCTACATTGGGATGAAAGATCTTGGTGAGGAACCAAATCTGAAATAGAGGATCTTACATGAGTGCTCCCCTTGTTGCAGATATAGAGGATCTTACATGAGTGCTTCCCTTGTTGCAGATATAGAGGATTTAACATGAGTGCTCCCCTTGTGGAGAGATATAGAGGATCTTACATGAGTGCTCCCCTTGTTGCAAATATAGAGGATCATACATGAGTGCTCCCCTTGTTGCAGATATAGAGGATCTAACATGAGTGCTCCCCTTGTTGCAGATATAGGGGATCTTACATGAGTGCTCCCCTTGTTGCAGATATAGAGGATCTTACATGAGTGCTCCCCTTGTTGCAGATATAGAGGATCTTACATGAGTGCTCCCCTTGTTGCAGATATAGAGGATCTAACTTGAGTGCTCCCCTTGTTGCAGATATAGAGGATCTACAATGAGTGCTCATGTTTTACTGAATTTATTAAAAAAAAGTTGAGGAAAAGGGATAAAATGCGAGGCTTGCTTTCCCAATGAGCTTAATAGGTTCAATAATACAGGAGCACGAATGCACACAAATGTTAGATTCTATTTATCATAAGACATTCAAATTACTTATAAATCACATTTTTGGCATGAAAATATCAAGATTTTTCCATCTTTTACACAACTTTATAATGGACTTCATTGCGTTACTAAATCTGTAAACCACTAGAGGTGTATTGAATTTAATGTCTCCCAAGATGCGAAATCATGTGATAAATAATATAATCAACTTCAGTTAAATCTCATTTACTCAAACTCCATCCCACAGTACCATAGTTTCAATTTAAACAATAAGTAGTTTGAGTTAAAGGTGTACCACCGTGCAATTTTGCACACGTTTCATATTTTGTACATTTCTTATGAGTGTTACAGCTAAATAGAATGCAAATGCATTTTAAAACGTTTTTTTTTTGTTAGTTTGTTTGATTCTTTACGCCCCAGTCAACAAATTTTCTGTTATGTCGTGACAGGTCTTCCTGGGTTGAACCAGTACTAAGCAAGGACAAATGCGTCTTGCTCAAGGACACAACACAGTGATGCCGGCGAGGCTCCAACCCACTGCCCCTCGGTCTCGGGTAAAGCACTCTACCACTGAGCCACTGTGCTCTCAGATGTTTTTTGTTCAACATGTTGTAAGCTCATTCTTGAAAGTAATGGAATTCTCATCAGCTCTTGACCCGACTGCACAATTGTATAGAAGGGTAAATCTACCCATTTTACAGGTGCTAGCAGCGAGGCGTCATAGCAAACAAAGAAAATACTAACACATTCTTCACTGTGGAAATCTATCATCCAGCTTGATACATTTATGTCCTGATGGTGTGTTATAATATGGGCCAGTACATGCGCTGACCTTTTTGTTGGACAACGTTTTTATTCGATTTGGCACCAAACTCTATAGACAAGTAGTTGGGATTCCTATGGGCACTAATTGTGCTCCCCTGGTTGCAGATTTATTCCTGTTTTGTTATGAGAGGGACTTTATGATGTCTCTTTCTGATGATAAGCAGGCTGATATTATTGATGGGTTTAACACTACTACCAGATATTTGGACGATATTTTAAATATTAATAATGTTTATTTTGACAATATGGTAAGTCAAATATACCCTTCAGAGCTCCAACTAAATAAAGCCAATGCCTCTGATACCGAAGCCGCATTTTTAGACTTGCATTTGTCAATTTCTAATGATATTGTTTCTACCAAAATTTATGATAAACGTGGCGACTTTGATTTTGAAATTGTCAATTTCCCATTTTTAGATGGTGATGTTCCTCGTTCTACATCGTATGGAGTCTATATCTCTCAACTCATTCGTTTTGCTAGAGCATCTAGCTATGTTGCTGACTTCAACACTCGCAATAAATTGTTAACTCAGAAACTTCTTAAACAAGACTATCGGTATCATAAACTTCGCAAAACTTTTTTAAAATTTTATAGATGATACTATGATTTGATTTCTAAATTCCAAGTTGCACTTAAATCTCTCTTGCGCCAAGGACTTTCGGAACCTGATTTCTATGGTGACTTGGTGTATAAATTGAAGAAAATTGTTGGTTCTAATAATTTTTCAGCGCAGTTCGTTAAAATAATTTCCCATTATAAAAAGATTGGCTATAACATTAATGTATTGCAACAGACTGCATGCTTGGTAGTCAACCCAATCACGGTTGGCAACTTTGCTTTCCTCTTTAATTGCACACCGGTGGGTCGGACTTCAGACTCTATGATGGTTCCGACTTAAAGACTTATCTATTGATGAGATGGTAGGGGCCTGATGCTTTGGCTGTTTGTCGGGCCCACCGGGGTTTACCTGTTGGATTTCTTTTGCTCCGGTATTCAGTTTTATTTACTGTTGAGTCCTTATCTTTGCTTTATCTCCTTGTTATATCTTGATTTATATGTTTTAGGAGATGATGCATTGATAAGTTAGGGGTCTTACATGCAAACCAAATACCTATGTGTCTTGATCCACATCTGAATTAAGGGTGAGGTTGGCGCCGTTAAACCGGTTTAAGCCCTCCAGTAAAATATTTTACTGACCGTTCCAAGGCGGTACTTCTTTTGTGGATCTTTTATGTTTTTGTTTGTCTTGTGTTTGCTATGTCTTTGTGCGCGTCTGTTTATATGTGCTTTGTGGTCACCTGCTGGGAAAGGGCTGACCTCTTGGCTCTCGTTTGTGGTGTCTGCTGTGAGTTTGTCACTTTCCCATTGGTATCCTGGGTCAGGTGTGGTACTTGATTGTATCGATTCCTGATCTTTGCACCCTTACTTACTTTGGCACTTTTTACATCTGACATAAACCTCTAATAAACGCCCATGCTGATTTTGTTTGTTTTAATTCTTTACGTCCCAGTCAACAATTTTTCAGTCATGTCAGGATGAGTCTTCCTGGGTTGAACCAGTACAAAGGCCAAATGAAAAAAATACCTGAGTTTAGGATAACCCGAACTTACCTAAATTTACTGGTGAAACCTAGATATTTTTTCAGGTTATCTGGAAAAAATATAATTTTATGCATTTTGAAAGGCAAAATGCCTTTCAAAATGCATAAAATTACATTTTTTCCAGAAAAAAAAAATAATATGTGTGCCACCCCTTCCTAAAATGTTCAGACCTGTTATCCAAAACACACTTATTTTTTATTTGGCCTATGCAGCTGAAGAAGTGTATTGCTCAAAGAAACAACACAGTCGTGAACTAGCAACCCTTCCATCCCAAGTCTAACGCTCTACCAACTGAGACACTGTGCTCCGCTTGCACATGCTTATGTAGCCAGCTGGGTTAGAGGAAAATTGTCACTCAAAGAATGAGGCTGTTTATAACCCTGTGACAATGGTGTTCTCCAAGAGGGACCAAAGATGCAGAAGGTGCCTTTACAAACTGATCTTTGCAAACAGTTTGGACCAAGATCAGGCCTGACAAGATGTCAGGCCTGATCTGGATCCAAACAGTTTGACCCCCTGATGGTATAACTAGTATAAAAAGTTGGTTTTGACAAAAAATCAGCAGATGACAAAAAAAATCATAAAAAAATTACCCTCGATGGGTTATATTCAGGAAAAGTGGACTAACCTTGGGTGGCTTCAATGGATAATCTGTTGTGAAATCTATCCTTAGATCAAACTGTCCACCTTTGTAGGGACTGTCTTCCTGTTGTAAGAAACAATACCATGAATACCCTAGATACTCTGACACGTAAACCTATTAAAGCGCAAAGTAAAAAATGCATCTGAAAATGTCGTCTGCTGAAGTCGTCCGCTGCAAATAACTGCCGAACATTACTGACGAATTAAGTATAGAAGCAGTATGGTATCAGAACAGACTGCTTCTATAGGGTCTTGATCTGGGTCCACACTGTTTGCCATAGATGCTTCTTAAACATTTCAGCAGACAAGAAAAACAGACGACTATTGTTGCCATTGGCACAATAAGGGTTAACCCATTTAAGCTGAATTTACTTAACCATACTTATCAATTGGGTGAGCCCATTTCCAATTTAAGGGTTATATGATGCTATTTTCAAGTCAAATTTCAATTGGTAATTTTAAGCAGCCGGTAGAGATCCAGATCAGACATCACTTTTTATAGCATCTCATATGGGTCTTCAATGTCGGCATTTGTCATGGCTAGAGCAACTAATAACGACTACAGCAGACGACAAATTTTGTGATTTTTTTCTGAAAAAAAAGGCTTAATATTTCATGTGAATCATCTGCTGTGATGATCTGCATGCAGATGAAACACATGACAAGTCATTTTAATTTGGTTTCTGAAGGAAGCAACAAAATAGATTTGGTGATGCTTAACCCTTTACTCCATATGTTATTTTTAGACCATGACATCATTTTCTATTTTTAGACAACAAAAAAAAAAAATCAACAAAATTTAAAGTCAAGTTTTGAATACTTTTGAAAATATTATGGAAAATGGAGCATTTGCTCTTTTGGAGCAAATGCTCCATTTTTATAATATTTTCAAAAACATGATATTTCAAAGGTGTCAAAAGGCGTTTTTATAGGGTAAATGGTTAAAGGGTAAACTGAAATGTCAAGCCTTATAAAGCAAGATGACACATAACTTATCTGATATACGCATAATTAACACTTTAGGGGTCTATAAGCTTTAATCTGAAAAAACGGATCCTCTGAAAATATACAGAACTTAAAATTTTGGTTTAATCGAGTCTGATCATGAGTGATAATGGATTGCAATAACCCATGTCTGACCCAAACCCCCATCCCACACCCCAAGCACTGACTTAAGCATATATAATTCTGCTATCTGTAAGATGCCATATTGGCCTGAAGGATCAGAATAAGAAGGGGAAAAATACTAGTCTATATCAATACATAAGTACATGTACTGTCAAATTACAAATTTTTAACATTACAATACAATACAAATTTATTAGCATATCAGCAAAATACAATGTCTTTGGCTATACACAATACAAAGCAACATGACATACATCTACTTAGTCTGTTATTCTAAACCACGAGCACCGGCCGCTGCAGAGACAAACGTCACCACTTCATCCGTTACCAATACATATACGCATGTCCAAACGCACATGTACTGGAGACTGGATGGCTCAAATAAAGATGTTTATGTCGTCTTTGCAGCCATTCCTGCCAAGTGGGAATAACTTAAGTACATGTATTACATTTTTCAAGAAAACAGCTAAGTTTTCAAGAGCTTGAGATCTCAAGGTGTTTGCAGACTTAATGAATTTTGACAATGTAAGAAGAAATATTCGGGAATTTGAAGCCATAATAGAAATAATAGAAACATTGGAAAAGCTACTTACTGGTCCAAGGAGTGAAGCCTCCCAATGTAGCACTGAAAAAAAACATACTGGTATTATCAAAGAGTATTAAATAACATGTTTACATAATTTTGCATGCTTTTTATCACCTGCTGATTTTTTTTCAAAATCAACTTTTTCGAAAATTATTTCAGGAAGTCCATCAGAGTGTCAAATAGTTTGGGTACATTATGTCAGGCCTGATCTGGGTCCAAACTGTTTGCAAAGGTTACAGTAGGCAAATGTTCAAGATTTTCCATGTTGATACCCACACCGGGTAGGCTGCAATCAAAAACGTTGATATCATCAACGAACGTAGATCAAAAATCGTTAGAAACAGAGTGTTTGATTGCCATTTGTCGCCCAATTGGCGACAAATGGCAATCAAAAACATTGTTTCTAGCGATTTTTTATCAATGTTTGTCAATTGTTAAAAGCGTTTCTGATTGCCGCCTATCAGGTGTGATACCATTAAATAGCTTCTCATAGAATAGCAAATATAAATTTGTTAATATTCGGATAACTAATTAAATGTACCGGGCCGCGTAGCGCAGTCGGTAACGTGTCTGGCTACAGATGCGTGTCTGACTGCAGATCCAGGGGCCGCGAGTTCGATCCCGGCCCGGTCCCATACTTTCGTGGAGATTGATCATGAAATAATTTCTACGGTCATTCTCCTCCCTTCCGCTGATTTATTCAAGAAGGGTTGTTGTCAGTTACAAGCGAAAGTTTGTGCACAAATTACTGGTTAGCCGCTTGTTCAAGCCTGCCCAGGAAAAAGTGTGGTTAAGTGAACTGACTGTTCCACAATGACCATAGCTGTTGACTTGGGACGTAAAGCAACAAAAACAAACAAAAACTAATTAAATGTAAAGGCCATTATGGAGACAACGTCCCTTTTCAGTAAAATTTTTTATACAGGGAAACCTGTCTTAAGCAGCCACTCAAAAATAGACAAAACAAAGGTCTTAAATGCAGTACTAAATACAAAAATTTCATACTTAGCATATTAAGTGGACTAGGTATCCAGGTATTAAATCTAAAAGATGCTTTGGGTGCTCAAAGGATGCACAGCTCTTTTCCCCGAGGGGATCCATAACTCTGACACAAAAAAGGCAATATCCTGCATTAGCATCTCAAGAAAGGGCTTCATAATTTTTAATCCTTAAAGTGCCTGCAAAAAATGGATCTGATTGTTGCTTTAAGGGGTAAGTATGAGTAGACTTACAATCATCTTCTAGTGGTCCTGCAGAGAAACCTTGTTGTTCAGGAAGCTCTTCATGGACTTTCTGAAGTTGCTGAAATGAGTAAACCAATACAGATTTAACTAGGCCAAACTATGGCGCAGGGCTTCAGAATTGTTCAGGACTTTAGTTAAAAGTGTGTAACGAAAATTTAATTTTCTTATTTCACAACCAAAACATATGAGCCACGAGATGTGATTTTCAACAATGTGGCATTTTAACAAGTGTAGACTCAGATGAGCCTGTACAGCCTCTTTTTAGACTTAGATGCTCCAAATGATATTCATTCAGTAGTTTAACAGTCATAGAATATTCAAGCGACTAGCAAGGGCTCTAGGCTGATCTGAGGCTTTGATGGTCGCACATACCACATAATGGAAATTTCATGTAGTGGCTCATATGTTGTGGGTACTCAAAAGAACCGTCTCATGGTTCTTTTGAGCACCCAAAATATATATTAAAATTGATGGGTAAGAAAATATTTACAATTTTATGCTGAAAAATTTTGTTCATCTAAACCTGTGATTGTTTCAAGATTGGTGGGCCGAAGTGACCCATAGAGCAAAATATGGTAGATCATTTTCTGAAATGATGGGCCCAAGCATATCAAACTAACCACAGTTGACATTTGGGATATATGCTTTGCCTACACACTGACACAGACACTTATGCATATATGTATATTGACTGCTGATTATACAGTAAAACCAGTCTTTAGCGACCACTTAAGAAAGAAGACCAATTGTCAATTAATGCAGGTCAAAAGTATTGCAGAATGCTCCAGGGGGAGCATTCTGCAATAATTTCGACCTTCATTAAGCTACCATTTGTTATTAAGATCTTTGGTTTGTCTTTTTTGAGTGGCTGCTTAAGACATGTTTTACTGCACTGACTACCTACATGTACTTTCTGTTTTGTGGAGTTTGTAGACTCAACATAAGATGAATATTTTTATTAAAGTGAGATTTCATATGTATGTATGAAAATATCAGAGTAAACCCCCCCCCCCCACACGACGAAACAACCCACGGCCGAAAAAATTCATGTCCGAAACGATCCACGGCCAAAATGACCTGAAGCCGTCACACAGCATGTCCCCTCCTAAACAATAATTAATTGTTGTACGAAATTAGTTGAAATTCCAAATTCTATGTATTGTCAATTTATCTATATATATCTTTATTGATTGTCCTTTTCATGTTATATTGAAATGAATATGGGCAGGGCTTCAGATCTTTTTCAAGATTGGTGGGCCAAGTGACCCATGGAGCAAAAAATGGTGGGTCATTTTCTGAAATGATGGGCCCAAGCATATTAAACTAACCACAGTTGACATTTGGGTTGTATACTTTACATACACACTGACACAGACACTTGTATGCATATATGTATATTGACTGCTGATTATACAGTAAGACCTGTCTTAAGCGGCCACTCAAAAAAGAAGACCAATTATCGCTTAATGCAGGTCAAAAGTATTGCGGAGCATTCTACAATCCTTTTGACTTTCATTATGCTACCATTTGTTATTTTAAAAGATCTTTGTTTTATCTTTTTTGAGTGGCTGCTTAGGACATGTTTTACTGTATTGACTACCAACATGTACTTTCTGTTTTGTGGAGTTCTTAGACTTGCTGTAGGATGAATATTTTTATTTAAGTGAGATTTGTTCACAATTAAAAAGGATGGGTCCACTGGGCCCAATGCCTTGGAAAGTGATGGGCCATATTTTGAATCATGGGACAATGACCCGGGCCACCATAAATCTGAAGGCCTGATATTCTGATTATTTTGACAAAAAACTATTGCCATTTTCGCGGGCACTCCATGTAATACTGTTCAAGAGGTGTTTGGAGTATCAGGCAGAGCAGACCCTTTGCTTTTGCCGACCCTGCAAAAGGGGTGACTTTCCTGCACAGGAATCCAGTTAACAGGTCTGGGGAATCTCGGAAACACGCTATCGTAAATTGTCGCGTAAATGCGCGATAGCGGACTGCCCATGTAAAGGGAAATCAATCTAAACATCATCAGGGGAAATAAGTTGGTGGTCAACTTCCGTTTTGTTGGCATTTATATATCGCGCATTCCCGCGACGACCATCACCACATGTTTGCCTTTTGCGAGTTGGTGTCCTAGATTCAGAAACATTACAACACACAAATAAAAGATTACAAATAAATATTTAACCATCAGAACCTCGGCCACAAATCAATGATAAAATTGATGTAAAAATGGTAAGAAAAAAATTACTGGTTTCTGTCAGAAGAGGTTTCAATTTGGTGATTTTTTTCCTGAAATTTTCGTTTGTTTACCGTTTAGCTTCTCACCCCTTGGTCCAAATGCATCCGAAAAAAGATCGATAGAATCAGCGGAAACTGCCTGAAATGATAAACCAATAATCAAATTTCTATCGCTCAGAACAGCGACACAGTTGTAGGATAACTACCTCTTTTGGCAAATCTGCCAATCTCAAGCATCGTCGCGCATTTGAGCGATAATTTTGATCGCGTGTTTCCGAGAATCCCCAGACCTGGTTAAGGTCCCGTTCAGACTGAACAGCTCACTTATCTAGTGTCAACCCTACAAATGACACTAAAGAAAGCGTGTTGGGTCAAAGACATTCAATTGTTCAATAAAAGAGAATAAATATACCCCACCCCACTTTCTAGTACCCCACCCACTTATGCCTTTGACGTTCCCCTAATATTATCGACAATAACGGTATGTGTACTGAAAATTATCACACCAAATATATATCAAACTCAATTCTGATACTTAAATATATAAAATATCACCTTTGCTAATAATTTCAACGCCATTATCACATCTATTTAGAGAAAATAAATTCTGCTTTCAAGTTTGTTTACATTTTTCGGACAAGTTGGGGAGGTAACTCAGACTAGGGAATTGAATAGAACAGAACAGGAAGCCCCCCCCCCCCCCCCCCGGTTTAGTCATTTTATTGCTTTAAGGGATATGGGATATTTTTCAAAATACTTAAAGGGATAATACTGGTACCCCCCCCCCCCTTCCAGGGCCTCGTTAGCGCATGCAGCTTTTGTCGAATCGACACACTAGAGAACCACTGTATTCCAACAGTGCAGTCATCGCGTGGTGGTTGCAGTCGACGAGTGCACAAAGTAATGTACCTAGCTGTCAATAAAGGTAATGTCTTGGTCAATTTTCACAGTGGACCATCGTACAGTCTTTGAAATCGGAAGCTGCTACTACTGTACGTTCAAAAAAGGTTAGCTGCTTTACACAAAATTTAAAAATAACAAAAAAATCAATACAATGCATAACTAACACCTTTCGAAAAACACATGAATAGGAAGGTAAGAGATGTGTCTCTTTGATTTCGTTTAAATTTTGAATCGTAAGTGCCATGTGCTATACTAGACAGCAATTTTGATGTTGCATCAGTGATTTTTTTTCATTCTCGCCTACGGTAAGCATTACTTTTTTCATATTTAGTCGTTCTTTCTATCATTTTGCACATTTTCTAAAATATCCCAACCACAAACAATTATTAACCAACATATCTCAGTACCTGTTTGCTAGTTTAGCTTTCATTCCATCAAAATATATAATACTTTGTTTTGGACCCATCATATTGCTGACTGTACACTTAGCTGCAAGCCAAGTTTTAATCCCTGTACGAGTAGCTATGTTTATCATGGAATGACTCAATCATGCAGTTTTTGACATACAATGTAATCGTGGCCTTAATATATCTAATTTTTATAACAGAACTACACCATTTCCAAATACAACAAGGTAAAACAGATATGATGCAGTGGTGGATCCATGTTGCAGTGGTGGATCCAGGATTTCTGGAAAGGGGGTTCATATATGTAAAGGTGTGAGCTTCGTTTTGCTGGTTTTTTCTTAATTTTTCTTAAATATCCCATGTAAATGAAATAATTTGGTCTCTATGAGACATGAAAATGAAATAATTTTGTCTCACTGAGACTATGAAAATGAATTCATTTGGTATCACTGAGACCAAAATTATTTCATTTTCACCGGATATTTAAAAACAGGAGATGGGGGAGGTTTAAGCGATACCCCTGACCCCCCTCTGGATCCGCCAATGTGTTGTCATTTTAAAAGAAGTGGCTAAAGGTCTGCTACCGAACCCTTAGTGTCTCAGGCAGGAGATTGCTACCAGACCCTAGCCTCAAGAGATCCCTAACTTTTTCTAGCGTGTACTATATTGCTAGTTATCTACATAAGACAATCTTCGTCATATAATTCGATATTATTAGAGTTCCTACAATCCATGTTCTGAGCACAAATATATACTTAATCAAACAACTGATAATTGTCAAAAAAGTCATTGAATAGAAGCTAAACATATAGTTTCATTTATAAAGTATTGTATTTCGACCTGTCATGCTAGTATATATATAAGAGTCGAATATGGTTTCACCCTAGTATGAATCATTAGGCTACAAATTATTCAAGTTTTTTTTTTACACAATCAAATCAAGCTATATTCGCCTCTTGGTCTACCTGCATGGTCCCTCATGTCTTGCTGAAAAAAACCAGATGATGAATGTGATCAGAGAAACAAACAGTTTGGATCAAGATCTGGCCGAATAATATGTCTGGACCAAGCCCGACAAAATGTAGGCTTGATCTGGATAATAACTATTTGCAAAGGTTAAAAGCAGATGACACAAGCAGGTAAAGACTCACCAGAAACAACTTAATGTTTTTTAAGCCCTCTAGGAAAAGTATTTTTACTGACCATTCCAAGGTGGTGCTTATTTTGTGGATCATTTTTGTTACTTATATTTCATGTTTATCGTGTTTTCTTGACTGTTCATTGCAGCCTTGTGGTCATCTGCTGGGAAAGGGCTGACCTCTTGACTCTCTTGTATGTGATGTTTTATTGTTTTTTTTGTCACTTTCCCATGTGATGTCCTGGGTCAAGTGTGGTGTTTGATTTTATTGATTCCTGAGCTTTCTTACTTCATGCAATCAAGATGCCCAGCAAAAGTTCATTCGATAGGGGAATCAGAGTCTGATCAGTGTATTTACAGTAATATAATTCGTAGCTATATACCCCAGCTTTCTTTGCGCCGACATCAACATGGGTGGAAAGTTTATTGGCTTTAAAGGCAATAAACAGACTTTAATCACCTTAGTCGGTGAAAAAAAACAGAACTGTAAAAAATGAAAAGTAAATACTGAGGATTTTCTTTTGATCAAGATGACCATATATATTCACTTCATTAAGAGAAATTAAGTGTTTTAACACATTATGTGCATTTTCAGGGTATTGTTTGCCTTCTAAAACTGGATGTACGTTTGCAGCTATTCGTAGAGATTTTCATTTGTGATTTACAGCTAATGATTGTGTACAGTCGCAGCTAACCGTACAGTCAACAATTGTTAGGGCCTGAAAAAACGCATGCATGTGAGCTGTATGGACACTGAGTCATTAGGTAGGAAATGTAAAGTGATGCTGAATAGTCACTCTTCGTTTTGCCAAGTTAGAAAATATGAAAAATGAATGTCTTTAAGAGGGAGGTAAGGAACATTTTGTGGTGCATCACAATTGAAAGTGAAATAAATCACTGATTCAACAGCTTAATCATATTATTGTGTAGAAACAAATGGTTGATGGTTCAAAATCGAAGCAAAAACTGTAACTAGTATTACTTACCTTTCAAATGCAGTTATTTCCAATTAAAAAGCGAACACATTAATGATATTTTAATATCCTTTTAAGTTTTTTACAAATCAATGTGTAAAGTAGCAAACGATTTTTGAGCGTTCAGTAGTAGCAGCTTCCGATTTCAAAAACTGTACGATGGTCAACTGTGTTTTTACTTCTAAAAATATTCATCGTGAATTATTGTCGCTTATAAATCCAGCTGTGTATCTGCTTAACAATTTATTGTGGGTTGATTTATAGTCGCTACAGCGCTAGAGTTATGCCAAAAATGTGATTTTTTCCTGAAAAGAGGATGAAAGAAATTTTTGCTTATATTCTGGAATTTATGCTTACGTTCAATAAATGCAAAATACCAATCCTTTAATGTGCACAAAGTTTGAAATCTGAGGACCAAGCATTTTGGAAGTTAATCAAGCTTTTCATACTGTGCGCATAGTTCTGAATATCGAGTGTTCTAGTTCAGTAGTCGAGTGTCTAAATAAAATCAATAGGATACAGTCAACGACCCAACCACTGGGCCAGAACACCTGATATACAGAACTATGCGTACAGTATGAAAAGCTTGAATAACTTTCAAAATGCTGCATCCTCAGATTTCGAACTTTTTTCACATTAAAGTACTGTTATCTTGCATTTTAGCTAAAGTAAGCATAAATTCCAGAACATGACGTCGCTTCAGTGCTATAGTGTTCTATCTACCATTGGACAAGTTATGAGAAAAATGAGTTTGAAAATTTTAGTATCCTGGTTTTTTATGACTCATTTATAACAGACCTTTGAATCATACCAGAGGGTTGAAATATCTAAATATAGTGTAAATGACCTTGGTTTGAAGAACTTTTCACAGTAATATGGCATTTACATGCATTTTAAAGTTTGCAGATAAAACAGTATGCCCTAAAATCACCTTCTGCGTTCAGTGCTTTAGTGTTCAATATTTTCAAAAAGCTCATTATTCTATTAATGTAGTCTATTTGTATACTTTTCTCAACAGAAATGATTATTTGTAACTAAAACTAGCAGATTTAGTCATTTGTTTGGCACAACAGGAACAAACCGCACGGATTATGCCATTAAATTTATGTAAGGGAGGTAAGTTATTTCTACAGTTAATTTTCCTGTCAAAAGGGTCTTTTTGTATAATATTTTAGACTTAACTTATTATTTGGACCTGAAAGTGGCAATTTTAACCTTGTATTTGTAATTACACCGACAAATTACTTCAATTAAAGCAGTTTAAATATGTGTAAGGGAGGTAATCTGTTTCTACAGCTTATTATTCTGTCTATGGATCCATTTGCACAAAATTATTGACTGGGCGGATTATTTGGAACAAAATGTAGAAGATATAGCCATTTGTTTGTCATTACACCGACAAACTGCTTCAATTTAGGAAATTTAAATGTATGTAAGGGAGGTAACTGCAATTTTTACCCAATTTCTCCAAGAGAAGTGACTTTCTGTAGATAGAACAGTATGACACTGAACTCACCCAGTCACGTGACATAATCATCATTGGCCATTGGATGAAAATCACCTAGAACATTTTGGCACTGAACGAATTTTTTTTGTAGATAGAGCAGAAAAGCACAGCGAATTTAAGCTTACTGGGAGGAGATAGGCAAATGAAATCTTTACCAGTAGATAGAACATTTGATCCCCTTTCTAACGGTATGCATAACTCATTTTTGACCAAATTGTCACTTAGAACACTTTAGCACTGAAGCCACGATAAGCAAAACTTTCTTTCTTCCTCTTTTTCAAGAAAAAAATCACATTTTTGACATAACTCTGGCGCTGAAGCCGCTAGCACTTAACCCACAAAATTTTGTTAAAGCAGATACATAGCTGGATTTATAAGCGACAACAATTCGCAATGAATATTCTCAGAAGTAAAAAATTGACCAAAATATTACCCTTTTTAAACAGCGAGCCTGTGCAAATGTACAGACTAGTCAAAGCCTTCGCTGCCAGCATATGAGATCTTGATACTTATCGCATTGTCCAGTGACCACTCGCCAGAGTCTTCGCTGCCGGTGTGAATTGCAGACAAATCGCCTATTGCGACAGCACGTTAGATTTTTTGTACAGTGACGAAGGCTAAGGTAAGCCTGTGCAAATGTGCAGACTCGCCAGAGCCTTCGCTGCTCGCACAAAATGGCATTAAACCGCCATTTTAGCAAGCACGTGAGATTTTTGAACTGTGACGAAAGCTCGGGCTAGACCAAGCAAATGTGCAGATTCGCCATATTATAAAAAGTATAAATTTAAGTAAGGGTGCAAAGATCAGGAATCGATACAATTAAGTACCAGCACACATGACCCAGGATACCAATAGGAAAATGACAAACTCACAGTTAGACACCACAAACGAGAGCCAAGAGGTCAGTCCTTTCCCAGCAGGTGACCACAAGGCACATATAAACAGACGCACACAAAGGCATAGAAAACACAAGAGTAGTATGTGTGGCACTTTAGAGTCAATGACGTCACGACGTCAGATCCAAGATGGCGGCCCCCACGACTTCCGGTCCAAGATGGCGGCCCCACGAAGTCAGATCCAAGATGGCGGCCCCCTCGGCGTGAGATCCAAGATGGCGGCCCCACGAAGTCAGATACAAGATGGCGGCCCCTGTGACGCGTTCGGTTACACCTCGGAGGGTGAGTCAACGCCCTAGACCACGAGAAGGTAGCGTCACGTCCTAGAGCGCGGTGTCGTTCTTCTATATACAAGGGTGAGGGGCCTCTCATTTATTTCCGGGTGGTATTTTACGAAGTTCAGAACGAGATCCAGTCTTTAATGGTGTAGCGGGTCGCAGCGCTCGGTTTATCCCATTCCCCGGGTGGACCCTTTTTTTTCAGCACGGTCCTTTCACGTCTTTTTCCACGTACTGATCGGCTTCGTAATTGGGTCGTAAAGGCTGAGAGGGATATGATTGTCTATCAACGTAGAACGGGCTCCTCGCCATGCATATGGCGTCGGGCTAACTTAGGAGCATATTGTGCAATTATTTGCCGTTCGTCCTTTAGTATCTTAATGAATTCCAGTCCAAAGTTGCTGTCTTACGCCCTCTGTCCGTTATACTATCCTCTCCTTTTCGCTTAAGCTCCGATTTTGCCATTTCTAAAGCTTGGGCTACTGGGGTGACCAGGTTCACTACGGGGTTTTCCTTTTGTCTCATTTCTTTCAACTCTCTGTATTTCCGTCCACTACCCACAATATAATGACCCTGACTGTCGCGTTCCGCGTAGCCATCTCTAACATCCAGCAAGTGATGATACCATTTGTCGGGATCCGACACGTAAGGAATCCATTTCTGCTGTTGGTAATCGTAAACGAGTCTAGTGCCCATCTCTTTTGATCGATTTCCTCCTTCGTGCTCGAGTTATTCTTACGCTCTATTCATACCAACGGGCGAGAGTCTAGTTCACTATCCTCAAGCACCTCGATTAATCGCTCAGCAGCCTCTCTGGTTTCTCGCCGTAGTTGTCTACATCTCATCCGAAACAACAGTTCATCAAACAAAGCTATACACATAAAAGTAATGGCAAACATATTTACACCTACGCAATACTTAATCCCTTTTCTTAGTTACCAGTTTTGATAGTCATTCGGGTTACACTCGGAACACCGTAATGCCCCTAACTGATTCATGTGATCACTTTGCACGTAACAGGATACGACCCCGTCTAGTTCGGGTAAGGCCCTTCCAATTTCTGTTAAGAGTTCTTTGACGGCAATGTATTCTGGGGGTCTCAGGTATAATCCCTTTTTCGTAGGTATCACCTCTTCTTGCGGCTTCCAATACTGCCTTATATCCATACATGCGCTGCCCTCAGTGATGGTACAATAGACGTTCCCTCCAAGATGACTCTTATAGTTTCGTTTCTCTGTCCTCGCTTGATCCGCGTATTCTAAGTAATCCACCCAATTCTTCCATCGCATCAAGGTTAAGCTGATACCTTTCTTGGTCGGTTTGTCATCTTTCCATTCTCTCAGGTCAACACGCAGTTCACCTTTCCATTCTGTGACCTCGATAAAGCGATCATTTCCGAGACTGAATCTGCATCTAGACATGTTTACTGTTTGACTGTCAGAATAGATATGACTAGATTGCTGCAAAGCGCCTTATATAGTGAGAGGTCTCTTCTGATTGGTCAATTATCCAGCCATCCGATTGGTCAACCTCCTCACTCCTGATCCCTCCTCCTCATTCTCCTTCACGACGTAGTAGAGTCCTCTTGGTCTTCAGAGGCTTTCTCGGTTTCTATATTATGATTCGGCCATACGTCCATAAATAAATCTTTTCTGAGTTTGATGGCTTGTCTGATAGAGTCCGCCTGATTCATATCGTGTTGGTTCTTAAACGTTTTAGCCGATTCCAGTATTCGCTGTTGAACAGGATCCTCTTGTAGCTCGTAATAATCTATTAGAAATTGAGCGTAATCTCGTCTGAGTTTTTTGGGGAGAGAAGGCAAATCATCATTGGCTGCGAGATGAATAGCTTTATCCGAACTAAAACCTTGCTCTTCATAAGCATTCACTTTAGCTTTAAACTGCTCTACGTTCTCCTGCCTGATCGGATTTTGAAATCTCCTGTTCCAGATGTCGAGTTTAGAGCTCTCATCTCTTTGTTTTCTTCGTTTACCTGGAGGGCTTAAATCGCTTACCCTCCTATTCCATATATCCGGTTTATAACTTTCATCTCTTTCTTTATCCGGAGGGCTGATAGAGCGTATATAATCTAGGGACTCCACACTGTCAGCATCTTCATCATCAGAAATATCTCCGTCATCGGGAGACTGTTGATCGACAAATATGTCAGTTTGTAGTCTGTCCTGTTCGGATGTACTTGATTTAAGATCTAGGACGAGGTAACCATAAGGTCTTGCCGTGGCATCTTCAAATTTCCTCATAAATGTGGCGCAAGTGGACGGATAAATTCTTCTTGCCAAGGTCGCAACTTGTTGTCTGTCGATCGGATTATTAAACAAGACCAAATATTGCGTATTTAAAGCGATATCCCTGCAAGCTCTACCTTGAGGAAATACGTTTTGAGTCAAATACACGATAGATATATTTCTGTGGTGACTGCCTTTCGTAAAAAGGTCGGCAATTCTCTGGTCACACTTTGCTTCGGTCATCAGGTCATCAAAAATGATTAGGTTCCTTTTTGAGGGATCCATAAACTGAGCATTATCTAGATAGTCTGGGATACCCCGTATAAATTCTATACATGGAATTCTCTTTTGAAGGTCTTCGTACAGGGGCTGCCATTGTCCAAAACACCATAAGATTCATTCCGGTGGCGGTTGTACTAACAAGGAAAGTAACAGTTTTCTAGTCCATTCCGTTTTCCCCGATCCACTGGGTCCAGTTACCCTCACTGTATCCTCACTGTGCCCCACTGTACTCTCACTATATCCCCACTGTATCCTCCCTGTACCCTCAATGTATCCTCCTTCCCTCCTCCTCCTCACCCTCGGAGCTTAAGCGAAAAGGAGAGGATAGTATAACGGACAGAGGGCGTAAGACAGCAACTTTGGACTGGAATTCATTAAGATACTAAAGGACGAACGGCAAATAATTGCGCAATATGCTCCTAAGTTAGCCCGACGCCATATGCATGGCGAGGAGCCCGTTCTACGTTGATAGACAATCATATCCCTCTCGGCCTTTACGACCCAATTACGAAGCCGATCAGTACGTGGAAAAAGACGTGAAAGGACCGTGCTGAAAAAAAGGGTCCACCCGGGGAACGGGATAAACCGAGCGCTGCGACCCGCTACACCATTAAAGACTGGATCTCGTTCTGAACTTCGTAAAATACCACCCGGAAATAAATGAGAGGCCCCTCACCCTTGTATATAGAAGAACGACACCGCGCTCTAGGACGTGACGCTACCTTCTCGTGGTCTAGGGCGTTGACTCACCCTCCGAGGTGTAACCGAATGCGTCACAGGGGCCGCCATCTCGTATCTGACTTCGTGGGGCCGCCATCTTGGATCTCACGCCGTGGGGGCCGCCATCTTGGATCTGACTTCGTGGGGCCGCCATCTTGGACCGGAAGTCGTTGGGGCCGCCATCTTGGATCTGACGTCGTGACGTCATTGACTCTAAAGTGCCACACATACTACTCACAAGACAGAAAAAAAACATAAAAGATCCACAAAAGAAGTACCGCCTTGGAACGGTCAGTAAAATGTTTTACTGGAGGGCTTGAACCGGTTTCACGGCGCCAACCTCACCCTTAATTCAGATGTGGATCAAGACACATAGATATTTGGTTTGCATGAAAGACCCCTAACTTATCAATGCATCATCTCCTAGAACATATTTATCAAGATATAACAATGAGATAAAGCAAAGATAAGGACTCAACAGTAAATAAAACTGAATACCGGAGCAAAAGAAATCCAACAGGTAAACCCTGGTGGGCCCGACAAACAGCCAAAGCATCAGCCCCCTACCATCTCATCAATAGATAAGTCTTTAAGTCGGAACCGTCAAGGAGTCTGAAGTCCGACCCACCGGCGTGTAATTAAAGAGAGGAAACGTGATTGGGTTGACTACCAAGCATGCAGTCTGTTGCAATACATTAATGTTATAGCCAATCTTTTTATAATGGGAAATTATTTTAATGAACTGCGCTGAAAGTTATTAGAGCCAACAATCTTCTTCAATATATACACCAAGTCACCATAGAATTCAGGTTCCGAAAGTCCTTTGGCGCAAGAGAGATTTAAGTCCAACGTGGAATTTAGATATCAAATTATGGTATCGTCTATAAAATTTATAAAAGGTTTTGCGAGGTTTGTGATACTGATAGCCTTGTTTAAGAAGTATCTGAGTTAACAATTCTTAGCGAGTGTTGGAGTCGGTAACATAGCTAGATGCTCTAGCAACGAATGAGTTGAGAGATATAGACTCCAAAGGATGTAAAGCGAGGAACATCACCAATTGACAATTTCAATATCAAAGTCGTCACGTTTATCATAAATTTTGGTAGAAACAATATCATTAGAAATTGACAAATGCAAGTCTAAAAAACGACATTTGAGTCAGCAGATAAGGTTTTTTGGTTCAGACAAAGAATCAAAAATTTATTTATATTTTTGCTGGGACCAAAACACATTAATATTTCTTTTAATTTAATTAACAATTTAATCGAAGTACATGTATGCGGGGGCATGTCGAGCATTCAAGACATTTTTGTTTGATTTGATTCTTTACGTCCCATCATCAATCTTTCAGTTATTTAGGGACGGGTCTTCCTGGTTGAACCAGTACTAAGCTTGAATAAATGTGTCTTGCTCAAGGACACAACGCAGTGACTTCAGCGGGGGCATGTCAAGCATTCCATACATTTTTGCTTGTTTGATTTAATTCTTTACGTCCCATCAACAATCTTTCCGTTATGTAGGGACGTGTCTTCCTGGGTTGAACCAGCACTAAGCTAGAATTAATGTGTCTTGCTGAAGGACACAACGCAGTGACACCGGTGAGGCTCGAACCCGCGGCCTCTCGGTCTCACGTCAAGCACTCTAACACTGAGCCACTGCGCTCCCGCGGAATTGATGATGAAGAGTTAGTTTTTACAAATTTTACATCACAAGCTTTTGTCTTTGCTTATGGAAATAAAAAAAAGGTATTCATGAACATTATAATGCTCGACGATGCGATAGGCACTAAAGTAAGTCGGAAAGGCGGCAAAGATCAGAAATGGATACAATCAAGTACCACACCTGACCCAGGATACCACATGGGAAAATTCTAAACCATCTCATTTGCTGGCTCAAATGGCAAATTGGGTATCATTCATGCTAATTCAGCGAAGGTTCATGCGAGTCTGCACATTTGAGTCTCGCTTAAGCCTTCGTAACTGAACCAAAATCTCATGTGCTGCTTCAAATGGCAAATTGGGTATCATTCATGCTAACAGCGAAGTTTCATGCGAGTCTGCACATTTGGGTCTCGCTTAAGCCTTCGTCACTGAACCAAAATCTCATGTGCTGCTTCATGTTGTGAGTCTGCATATTTTTAAGAGTCTCGCTTTTAGCTCGGACCCAGTATAAACTGGGTCCGAGCTATTAGCCAAAAAGAATTAAAAAAATCTCGTGTGCTACCTCAAATGGCGATTTGTGTGCTATTCGCACCAGCAGCGAAGACCCCGCAGCGAAGACTCTGGTGAGTCTGCACATTTGCGCAGGCATAATAGCTGGACAATGCGATAACTTGGATAAGAGTAAAGGTCAAATCTAACCACCTAAATTCTATCAACATTTTTTTTTATTTCACTGAATTCATACTACAGAAAATGTATATGTACATTTATCTGTGGCTTTGAATTCGCCGAAAATCTCCACTCACGTTGATATGACGTTTGGGCTCGTCAACAAACAAACAAAAGATCATTCAAAAACGGTTCATTTTATTAATGCTAATCATTATGATCGTAATTGTTTGTCAATTGAGTATCTATTAATTGCCTGTGGATAATGTTGTACATATTCATCTGTTTGTTGAACATCAGCGCTTTTCGCGGGTAAAATATATTTTAAATAAAGAAAAGTGTGCCTTTGTATAAAGAGCATAAACCGCGGATACCGGCAGGTGATGGTGTCATTTGTCTGTCATATCAATATTTGGGTCAATCATTAATTTCATGATACTGTATCAATTAACCATATTAGCCAATCAAATCGCTTCCTTTTATTGACCCGAGCAAACGGTTAAAGAAACGCATTTCCAGGAGAAAGTAGTTCCAATACTTCCACAATCTGTTGAGAGTATCAGTCATTTATAGAATATGTTTTAATCAGAATATAAACCAATGGTATTTAAAACGACGCTGTTCAATTTAAAACACTTTCAATTCAAAACAAATTGTTGTTATGACATTGAGTTTAGAGACCTATTTCTTCGCGTGGAGGTGCACAATAAAATTTGAGCAAGCGTTTTCTTCAACGGCGGCCATGTTGAATGATGAATTGTGTTTTGAAAACAACTGAAACTTGTGCAATGGTTTCTTTTATCAAAAAAGAATGGTTAACATGAAAAATAAGGAGAAATCGGTATGTATTCCAGTCCACAAGACCAAGAACTAACTCATTTGAATGTCAAAATCGAGCGAGAGTCCCGGCAACACTTTATAAAACGAAAAAAGTTCGCGTCACAAATTTTTGAAGAAACGAAAATGGCCGTGATATTTACCAAAATATTTTTCATTTGACAGCCGTATCTGGGCCCCGCACACACTTATAACACTTAAAAATGGAATCGCTATTACTCAAATAATATTATGGAATATGTTTTATAAACATCTTGCTTTTATATACTGTGTAAAACGTGCAGTAAAAATACTCAATTTTACGGCGGCGGCCATTTTTTTACCCCGAGTGGTGTAATTGTTGATTTTGACAGTACATTGACACCTTCCACACCGCCAAATATCCATATTTCAGATGTCTTTACGTTTTAAATGTTAATTTTAATTGTTATCTAATTAACTTTGGTTATGTTCTGGTTTTAAACTGGGTTAGAAAAGTCATTTTTTTTCAATATGGTTGGTCGCCTTCCCGCCCGATTTGCGCCAGTTTCTTTCAATACACACTGATAAAACAGTACACACATGTTATGCTGACAGAACTGGTTGATGATTTCGTTTCATTTTGCTTGAATGGCATAACTGTCAATGATTTTCTCTTCAATGTTTTTCAGGTTCAATAAACCCAAGGACTGTAGGAAATTATTTTGCTTTCATACTAAAGTCAGTGGCCTACTCCTATCTATTAAAAACAACAAAATTTAAAATGTAAATATCAAATAAAACTATGTAATACTTCCTCCAGAACTGAAAATGGTAAAAGAGGGGGAGGAAACCAAATTGGCAAATCCAACTTACACAAAGTGGATTCTAGAAGCAATTTGTAAAATCAGAAGTCAGAAGCAGAGACCAAATGTTGAAAGGATCTGTCATTCTGTTCGACACTTTCACAAAGTCAGTAATGATTCTATATTAGAACAACTTGAACTGGCAGTTAGAGATGGTTCAATACAGAAGGTTTTAAACAAAGGCATCGTGTCCTATAGAGATCCTGAAACTAGTTTCCGGAAACGTGTGCTCAAAGTAGGTGCTAAAACAGACCTTACAAAGATCATAATTCGTAGCATCAAAGAGATCGGAGAAGATGTTGGTCTCTCATTGAAGCAGATTGAAAAACATGTACAGGAAGTGTATAACGTTGAGACAGTAGAGACTGATTTAAGCAAACAACTGAAAATTTCCATGAAGAAAGGTTTAAATAGAAGGGCACTGACTAAAGATGGACGGTTCATAAAGCTTGGCGAAAAGGCAAGTCGTTCCACAGAGCTTGATTCTACTAGCAGTCTCCACAGTGCGTTTGAAGATGACTTTTCATGTGAATTTTCTTTCACATTTGAAGTTGAAGACAAGGTATGTACATCTCTTTCCTTAGATTTTCCTAGGCCTGATTTTGGGTTGAATATCTGCCCTTCCCAATTCAAAAATGAGCAAAAACTTCCCAAAATGGTGGATTTTTTTACCTGCGCATCCTGCATCTTTTACTCATAATTTTGTCTCTGGGATGCCAAGTTTTTATTTCAGCGAGTCCCAGGGTGCAATGGTATTGCAGACTTATAATGAAAAATAGTGTTCTGGACTCATAAGTTTGCAATTGGGACTCATTGATATGAGAAACGGCGAGTCTCGGGACCAATAAGCCCAAAATTGTAAATGAATCAATTTCTTCATTCTACATTTTGGTGAAAATTTCATGAAAATCTGAACAAAAAGGCAAAGTTAGATGCATGAAAATTTGCATACAAAATGTGAATGAAAACATCTTTTCATTTACATTTTTATGCAAATTTTTCAGCCTTGGTTTTTAATCAATTTAAAACGGCTGTCCAGTTTTAATTATTACAGGGGTGTGGAAGAAGTAAAATTTTCTACTTGTCCAGGGACAAGTAAAAAGCCAAAATATACTTGTCCATAGAAAATTTCACTTGTCCGAAAGAACAAATTAGCTTCTACAGTGCTTAAACAATTTATTCTTTCAAAAACAGTATGAAACCAGATATATATCAACTCTTGTAAACAGTATGGATCCTGATCAGCTGGCTTCTCTTGTAAACAGTGTAGATCCAGATCAGCTGGCTTCTGAAGAAGCCGGCTGATCAGGAACCACACTGTTTTCAATGCAAGATGTGAGCTTGTGATAATTAATCAAAATATGAAATACAGAATTGTATTACATTAATACATTTGTAATTGTCCAAGGACAAGTAAATAGAAATTTTCAACTTGTCCTGGATGAAATAGGACGATGTCGGACAAGTCGGGCCTGGTATTTCCACAGCCCTGAATTATTACATGTACTTGTGTGTGTAATTGATTGATTCGTTGCAGGAATTGCTAACACTGTTTTTCTGGTTCCCTCCCCTAGATCTACTTATCTAGGGTCAGGTATAGGCTAATCGATCTACTTATCTAGGGTCAGGTATAGGCTAATCCAGGCGGCCAAAATTATGACCGTGAGATTTGATGAGAATCTCGGAATAGGCATTTTCCAGGAGGAAGGAACTTTAGATTGTATGAAAATGGCGTAAGAAAATGATGCAGATTATGATTCACAAGATCAAGGGATGAATTAATTTTCACAAAACTCACTTTGCTTTAGTGATAAGAATTTTTAAACAGATAACATGACTGTCAGTTTAAACCCACGCTAAATTTGAAACGTAACAGGCCGTCCCATTTTGTGCTGTGTACCGGTACACTGTTTTATCGGAAAAACAGTAATAGACGTCAGTTAGATATATCAAATTGAACATTCCTGTATCGATCAAAATATCGAATCCCAATCTGTCCGTTTTTCTGTTATATAGAAAAGAATTGCATAAAGCTATCAGCCACTTGCTGTCAGGGTGAGCTAAATAGAAAAGACCTATTAGATATATGTAAAAGACCTACATACAACTTTAGCCTCTTGCTGTCAGGGTCAGCTATATATTTGTATAAGACTGTTAAGACATACATGCAGCTATCAGCTGTATGAAAAATGCCTAAATGCAGCTATCAGCTGTATGTTAAAGGCCTACATGCAGCTGTTAGCTGTTTGTAAAAGACCTACATGCAGCTATGCAGACCCATCCCGACATGACTGAAAACTGTTAACTGTTGACTGGGATGTAAAGAAGTAACTCAAACAAACAAAGCTATCAGCTGTATGTAAAATACCTACATCAGCTGCATGTAAAATACTACATGCAGCATGCAGCTATCAGCTGTAGGGCTGCTACATTTACGAATTTTGGTAAATGTTTACACGAGTTCCAGTTACCAAAATGATTCCGTTTACGCGAAACTTCCAAATTGATTTTTTTCATAATGCAGATTGGTGAAATTGCCAATATTTTTCAAAAGGCCTAAATAAAATATATGTGTGGTTCCTGTTGCATACCAAAAAAAAATTAGGGTAGGTAGGTAGGGGAAATTATTAAATTTTGTTATAACATTTAAAGATAATAGGGACAAAATATGAAAAAGTGCCCATTTTAGGTATTTTTCTCCAAAGACCATTATAATGTTTAGGCCTAAATGAAATATATGTGTGGTTCCTGTTGCATACCAACAAAATTTAGGGTAGGTAGGTAGGGAAATTATTAAATTTTGTTATAACATTTACATGTAACAAAGAAAATAGTGACAAAATCTGAAAAAAGTACCCATTTTAGGTATTTTTTCTCGAAAGACCATTTTAATGTTTAGGGTAGGGTTAAAAAAATTAGGGTAGGTAGGCAACAGGAACCACACATAAATTTCATTTAAGCCTTAGGGCAGGATTAAAAAAAACTTTTCCAGGCCAAACTCCAATTTTTCAATTTTGACTCAACTTTTTCCAGGGATGGATTCTATAACTCCTGTTTTCAAAATCCTAGTGAGAACTCTGATGGGTCCACTGGGCCCACTGCTTTGGAAAGTGATGGGCCATATTTTGAAATCATGGGACAATTACCGGGGCCCACCATAAACTTGAAGGCCTCAAGACCTACATGCAGCTATCAGCTGAATGTAAAAGACCTACATGCAGCTATCAGCTGTATGTAAATGACCTTCATGCAGCTATCAATTAAAAGACCTTCATGCAGCTATCAGCTGAATGTAATATACCTACATGCAGTTATCAGCTGTATATAAAAGACCTGCATGCAGCTATTAGCTGTTTGTTAAAGACCTTCATGCAGCTATCAGCTGTATGTAGACCTGAATGCAGCTATCAGCTGAACGTAATGGACCTACATGCAACTATCAGCTGAATATGAAAGATCAACCTGTAGCTATCAGCTGTGTATAAAAACCCTACATGCAGCTATCAGCTGTATATAAAAGACCTGCATGCAGCTATTAGCTGTATGTAAAAGACCCACATGTACATGCAGCTATTAGTGATTTTTTTACCTCCGTATCCATCTTTTACTCATAATTTTGTCTCTGGGATGCAAAGTTTTTATTTCAGAGAGTCCCAGGGTGCAATGAAAAAAAGTGTTTGCAGTTGGGACTCAATGATATGAGAAACAGCGAGTCCTTGTAGTGTTTCCCCCAGCCCAAAAAAAGGGCATGGTAAAGTTTCCAGGAAAGGGCACTTTGAGCGCGCGGCAACAGGCTAAGATAGCACTTTTGAACCCGCGGCCACAGGCTCTTTTAAGTTTAAGTTCGAAATTGAATGTGGTATTGTCATATATAAATGTACCCTTTTGCATAATGCAGCTATTATCTGTCTCTTTTAAATGCAAAATAAACTACTATTATTATTTTAGAATTTTCAAACCATTTTTGGGACTCCTATTTGAGCACACACTCATTATATTATTTCAATTTTTTTAATTCTTAAGTTTATCAGAATCACATCTTATGGGAACAATTATTTTTTTTCCATTTGCCAAGATCCCTTCCTAAGTTTTTAACCAGACTGCCTTTTTTTCCAGTACTTGTTTTGACAATCTTACTGTTACCTAGTACAGATTCTCACTGCATTATAAGTAATTGCTAATTTGGGTGTTGTCACCAAAGTGATGTGTCAAAATTGCCTCAGGTAATTAGTGACCAAAAATATTTTAACAGCGGGTGTCTTCTCTGCTACTTTAGGCTTCAAACTGAAAAAACTGTAACTTCCTTAAGTTTTTGTCAGATTTTCATGATTTTTTTACCAAAATGTAGGACATTTTATGTAGTTTTGGAAAAGGGGCATGGCGCTGGGAAAAAGGGCATGACGCTAGAGAAAATGGGCATGGCACGACACCATGCTAAAACTGGCTAGGGGAAACACTACCTAGGACCCACAATGAATCACTGAGCTATCAGCTGTATGTAAAAGACCTACATACAGCTATCAGCTGAATGTAATAGACCTACATGCAGCTATCAGCTGTATATGAAAGACCAACCTGTAGCTATCAGCTGTATGTAAAAGACCTACATGCAGTTATCAACTGTATATAAAAGACCTGCATGCAGCTTTTAACTTTATGTAATCGATTGTAGACCTTCATGTAACATGCAGCTATTGGTAGTATGTAAAAGACCTACATGCAACTATCTGCTGTTTGTAAAAGACCTGCATGCAGCTATCAGCTGTATGTAAAAGACCTGCATGCAGCTATCAGCTGTATGTAAAAGACCTGCATGCAGCTATCAGCTGTATGTAAAAGACCTGCATGCAGCTATTAGCTGTATGTAAAAGACCTGCATGCAGCTATCAGCTGTATGTAAAAGACCTGCATGCAGCTATTAGCTGTATGTAAAAGACCTGCATGCAGCTATCAGCTGTATGTAAAAGACCTGCATGCAGCTATCAACTATATGTAAAAGACCTGCATGCAGCTATCAACTATATGTAAAGGACCTACATGCAGGTATCGGTAGAATGTAAAAGACCTACATGCAGCTACTGTATCTGCTGTTTGTAATAGACCTGCATGTAGCTATCAGCTGTTTATAAAAAAGATCTGCATGCAGCTTGCAGCAGCTGTCAGCTGTTTGTAAAAGACCTACATGCAGCTTTCAGCTGTTTGTAAAAGACCTAAAAGCAGCTATCAACTGTTTGTAAAAGACCTACATGCAGCTATTGGCTGTATGTAAAAGATCTTCATGCAGTTTTCAGCCACTTGCTGTCACTATATGTAAAATATCTATGTGCAGCTGTTAGTTGTATTGTAACAGACTACATGCAGCTTTCAGCCACTTGTCACTATATATGTAAAAGACCTACATGCAGTTTTCAGCCTCTTGCTGTCAGCTTTTTGTAAAAGACCTGTATGGAGCTATCAGCTGTATGTAAAGGACCTTCATGCAGCTGTCAGCTATGTGTAAAAGACCCGCATGCAGCTATCGGCCACTTGTTGTCTGCTATAATATGTATTAGACCTGCATTAGCTATCAGCTTTATATGTAAAAGACGCAACAGCTGCCAGCGATTAAGTCTTACTGACGGTCATACCTACACAGTTACTTGACTGCCACTGGAGAGAATCTGAGCTGACAATTCTGCTGTTTAGTTTCTATTGATCAATGATTCCAATAGCAAGCTTTTCATAATACAAATTTAATGATTATATACTTAACTCTGTTGCCAGCTCAGGATGCCTATATCAACTCTAGCGGTTATCATAAAATCAATTGGCAACCTGGGTCATAAAAAACAAAACCTTCGCCCCATGACATTTACAGTTGATATTCTATTATATAGTATAATTTCAAACTAGTTGCCTGCCTAAAGGCTAAAACAAACAGTGCAGACCCATATTAGACTGCTTCTTAGGGTCTTCACTTTTGGCTATGCTGTTAAGCAGTATGTCTTCTTTTTGTGAATTTCGTCACCGATAACCCACATTTTATTTGAGAACAGTCTTTTACAGAGAGAGAAGGGTGTTCAACATTTTAGAACATTTACCATACTTAAGACAAATTTGTAACAACACATGTAGGCAGCACCGTTTTTCAGTCTGATACAACGATGGGAACTAGCTAGCAAATCTTATACATTGAGAGATGCTAGTGTCAGATCAGACTGTGACCACTGTTAAGTGTTACTTGATTCTGAGTAGTGCTTGTGTTCCCAGGAGAGTATTTCAGCTGTTGCAGAGAGAGCATTAGCTGGCAGTATTGCTGTTTTACCAGTCATCCCGCTGATGTAATTACTCCAACTGTCTCTTGATTGGATTAGAGAATTACACAGAATAATTGTGCTACAATTGCTTTACTGGAAATGCTCAATTACATTAATTATAGTTCTCAAACAGATCCCCAGATAAGATGGCTGCGAGAAGAGCAATAATATTGGTTTTATTTCTCACTTAACCTTGTCGAGTTGACATCAACAGCAGCGCTTTGTCATGCCTGCTTATCTCTGAAAGCGCAACCATTGTGCTCTTCTAAAGGAGTTTTATGTCTCGGTTTGATCCATAATTCCCCCTTAAAGACCAGAGCAGACAACAAAGTTATTATATGTGATTAGGGAGAAAATAGTCCTAGACACGTGACATCATTCATGTGAATCACCTGCCAGCAGGTCATTCACATGATTGAGATATCAAGTCTTGTACAGTCTCTTTTTGCAGGGATAGACTAAGTCACTTTGAAAGTGTCATCTACTGTAAATTTTCAGTGGAGCTAATGTCACCTGCTGCATGTATTTGCTGACATTATTGACTCATATAGGTAAAGAGGCAAATAGGAGTTTACACAGTTCGGGAGAGGCTGTAGACAACAAAATGACTTGCGCTTTAAGGGTGTCAACCATCACCTTCATCAGAACTTGGAAAATAGACTTTTATCCCTCTGTCTAGCTCATGGTCACATCTATGTCCAAGATCAGCATGTGAATCCATGCAGGACAGTCCTGATGAGTCTTCAGTGTCATCATTTAGGAAAGTTGAACCTACCTTTGTTCTGCTAAATCTGACTGAATCAGCAGGCTTCTTGAGGCGATACTGCTTTCCTGTGAACTGTTTGGGTTTGTACCTTTATGGCCTACATTTTCTCATTTCATTAGGTATGCTAATATTTGAGCTACATTGCTATATGGATTGTAGGGAAAATAGAATTTTGCCTGAGGAAAATTCACTTGCTCTAAATACCTAATTAACCACAGACAGATAATAAAATAATTAGCAGACAGCCAAAAGAATTTTATAATTAAGTTTTTTTTAACTGCATTGCAGTCACCATTTAAATTTAGTCCTACATTTAGAATAGTTTTAACCCTTACCATGCTAAACCTTTTGCAAGCCAGCTGATCAGGATCCACACAGTTTTCCAATCTGCTTAATCCTTTGATTTTGGTACTCATGGCATATGCAAGAGCAAAGGCTCAGATGAGTTTGCACAAAAGTGCAAGCACATCAGGAAGCGCAGTGGCTCAGTGGTAGAGTGCTTGGTTCGAGACCGAGGGGCCTCGGGTTTGAGCCTGGCCTGGCCTCACTGCGTTGTGGTCCTTGAGCAAGACACATTTATTCTAGCTAAGTACTGGTTCAACCCAGGAAGACCTGTCCCTGTTTAACTGAAAGATTGTTAATGGGACATAAAGAATCAAATCAAGCAAAAAACAAAAGTAAGCACGTCAGAGCATTTTCTGCCAACAAACACAAAGTATGGTAAAAGTGAAGACTTGGACCAAAATTTAGACTTGTAGCCCACTGGATACATCACTATGGGTTTTTTGTGCATACAGGATGAGTATCAAAATTTAGAAAAAAAAAATTTTTGAGTGTAAAATTGTAAATAATTCCACACGTATGATTTGGGTGCTCAAAAGAACGGTCTCATTGAGACGGTTCTTTTGAGCACCCACAACATTGTTTTGGTTGAGATTTTTTGGTATGCACTCTTAGCTAAAGGCCACTGACAGTTATGTTTTTATTACAGATATGCCCACCATGTTTGATCTGCAGTTTCTGTCTTGGGGATGAGAAGAAAAATCGTGATGGCAAGCCAGAGGAACTTATCTCTTGTGCCGATTGTGGCAACAGCGGTAGGTTATTTTTACATTTGAATAGTGTCAACAGAACAGGCTTAGCATGCAAGTTTTAAAGAAATCCATTCATATTTCTCTAAACATAGATCCTGGCACTCACCTAACATGGAAAATAGTCATATCTGATGATTGAGAAGTGTGGTGGCTCAGTGGTAGAGTGTTAGACTTGAGGTGGAAGGGTCGTTGTTTTCTTGAGCAAGACACTTTATCCTCTGCTTAGTTATGGTTCAACCCAGGAAGACCAGACATTGTCCTGACATGACCCCAAAAAATTGTTGACTGGAGTGTAATGCATTAACACTTGTGAACAAACAAAAATAGATTTTGAGAGTATGATACATGTACATATAATTGGCACTTTGCTGTAGCAGAAATCCCTCAATGAGCATGTTGAGCTCATTTGTAATCATCTGTACCCTTGTTCACAATTTGTATCCTGGCCACATGACTGGCTTCTTTATAGCCCCCGCAAACTTTGTTTGTGGTGGGTATACTGTTTTCACGTCCGTGCGTGCGTGTGTGTGTGCATCCGTGCATCCGTCCGTAACGTTTTGTTTCCTTAATATCTTGAAGAGTCATGGCTGGATTTTCATCAAACCTTGCAAACAAGTTCATATATGCAAGACAAATACTTTAGACAAAAAAGTAAGGGCTAGGGGCCAATTCTGTAGGAGTTATTTCCCTTTGTAGTTCTAAATGGCTTTTAATATAGGGTTTTATGCTTATGCTATTATAGGCCATACACGGGCCGATCAACTCCTACCACAGATTTTGATGGAACAATTTGATACTTTTCCTATGCAATGTAGACACATTGAACATATGCATGAAGGAGTTTGGTTCAGAAAAAATAATTTTTGATAAAATGACAGCTGCGACAACTTAGGCAATTTTTCCCTAATAAGGCTTTTGTATATTCATAGATGGTGCCTTCATGGGCCCATCAACTTCTACTACAGCTTTTGATGGAACAATTTGATACTTTGCCTATACAATATAGACACATTGAACATATGCATGAAGGTCTTAGGAGTCTGGTTGAAAAAAAAAATTGACAAAGTGACAGCTGTGTGAACTTAGACAATTATTCCCTTATATGGCTTTTGTATATGCATGTAGACACATTGAACATATGCATGAAGGAGTTTATAATTTCTTTTCAAAACTGAGGTCAGCTGGTTCGAAAAATAACTTGCCAAGTTTTTTCACTGACTCTTACTGTGCGGGGGGTATCTAATAAGCATTGCTTCTTGACTTTTTTCATTTGTTCTGGCTTGATTCTACAAATTATGAGTTCTTTGCCTACTAGTTTTGTCTGCTGATAGCCCTTGCAAACAATTTGGACTCTGATCAGGTCTGACAAAATGTCAAGCCTGATCTGGCTCCAAAGTGTTTGTCAAATTGTCAGTCTGATGGCATTCCCAATAGAATTCTTCGAAAAAGATGATTTGAAGAAAAAAACAGCAGACGGCAAAAAAACATTCAAAATTACCCAGCATGGAAAAAGTTATTAGCTGTGAGGTATTGTACGCTTCCTGTTGTCCATCCGTCAACTATTGTTCAAATGACATCATGTCCTCAACCATTGTGGAGCGCAATTACTCACTTGGTTGAGCGTTTGACGGGGATCTGATGGTTGTTAGTTCAAGACTCTCCGCCTGCGGAGTCAATGTATTGTGGCATTGAGCGACATGACTGAAAAAAAATGGTGACTGGGACGTTAAGCTGCAAGCATCAAAACAAACAAAACAAATCTCCTTAATCACAGGGTGGAATTTCACTGAACTCACTTCTCTTTGATATTTCAGGTCATCCATCGTGTCTCAAGTTTACCCCAGAACTTACAGAGTGCGTCAAGAAACAGCGTTGGCAGTGTATTGAATGTAAAAAATGTGCCTTCTGTCGGAAGGTTGGAAGAGAGGTACCTGTAAGAATATATGAATCTATAATGGGTGAGGGATGGGTATGAAAATCTGTCCAGAGGCAGGATGAGTGCGTAATACAAAATTGTTTTTCTTATTTTTCAACCAAAACATATGTTGTGGGTACTCTAAAGAACCGTCTCAGTTTTTGAGCTCCCAAAACATATGTTAAAACTGGTGGGTAAGAAAATATTTACAATTTTAGGCTTATTTGTGTTTATTGGTACTAAAGTTGAAATCAGTAGATCTTACATCTGTTGAAATGTATAACAGTTTGGGATTGGCCTTACATCACTGTCATGAATGACTTGTGGAATAGTAGTTGGTTGGTGCGTATGTTTGTCTGTGTCCCATAATTTGTGAACCTTATACTAAAGGTTCCAGCCTTTATAGACTGCGGGATATAAGGCACAGGAGATTTTGCTGTAACCTGTTCAGTCGACATCATTTATCTCAGAAAATAAGTGTCTGAACTGTGCTGATCACAAGTCGTCATGCCAGCAGTATGAACACAAGCATGAGTGCCCAGAGACAAGAACAGATGAGCTCAACTGATCAGACAAAATTGAAACAGACATAGAAACAAGTCATTAGTTTGCTGTTATAAACTTACATTCACCAGTCTCTATAAATACAAGCCACCTTAGGGAGTTAGAGTGGTCAACCAAATTATTTTAGAAATGAATTTCGGTTTTGGTAGTTTCATGACGTAATGAATGCGATGTGTACAGTTCAAAGTAAGTTAGCCCCATTCGGGCACCACATTCACTTCAAACTGAACATGTGGCGTTCATTACTTCATGAACCTGTGAAAAATGAAATCCATTTACTATTATGTTAACATCTACTATTACCTAAATAGGCTACAAAACAATTTTGTACATGTATTTAATGTTTAACCCTTTCCTTCATGAATAATCATGCTAGGCTCCACCCACTATGAATTATTATATAAATAAACTTTCATGTTGGTACATAGGACAAAGAAATTACTTGTTAGGTCCACTAGTGTAGGATCAGATATATATCATATATCATATTTTTCCATAAGCAAACTGAGTAGACCCTGATCTGATCTGGACCTGCCCAGTTTATGAAAGCGTTAAAAGGGGTCTCTTTGAGGTAAAGGATAAGTCAATCATATTTAAGTTTTTGTTGGAGTGTAAACCGTGAAACAGCCAATGTGAATGTGAACAGTCAATTTGAAACGAACAAGATGCTTGTTTAGCATTGTGAACCCTCAGAGTGTGAACCAGGTGTGGTTTGGTCCTTTGGGGTCAGTCACAGCTACATTATCACTTCTTACGATTGAAAATCCCTTTGTGAAGCATATTTCACTTACATGTGAGCTTTCTCATCTGTCAGTTTCATGGGTTTTTAAATGGTTGCGAAAATCTAAAGATTCATGAAACGCTTGCTTTGAAAGTGTGAATAAATGAATATGAAAAGGGGCCAACTATTTCACCAAACTATAGTCAAGGACCAAAAGTAATATTTTCCATAGACTTTAATGCATTTTCATGTTTACAAGAATCTCTTTATTGTGTGATATAGTGATTAAATAGCAATACTATATAACATAATATTTTGTTGTAAAACTAAATAATAGATGCATGTACTGTACAATTTAGATGAAGTTTAGACTCTGCACTTTTCAAATATAACAGTTTAAACTTTTACACAATTTTGAAAATGCCACTTTTCCATTGACACCAATGGTAATGTTGTTCAAAAATTGTCCAAAAAAGGTTGTAAATTGTTTGTATATCTGCAGCTTTAAAATTCATGGATGAAATTTAATTTATCACATGACATTGCATGTGGGAGTGATATAAGGCCATGCAATAAAATCAATTTTTAGTAACGTTATGTAATGACGTCTTTTATAACATTACGTAAAAGATAGCAAAATTTTGATGTTTTCACGCCAAAATTGTGATTTTTAAGTAATTTTAATGTCATGTGATAAATAGAACTTAAAATTTGTGCTACCGTATTATTGAATTTATTAAACTCATTGCGAATGTGATAAAATGCTCACATTTTATCTCTGTTGTCAGCTTGTTAAATAAATTCAATCAATCATGAGCTTTCATGTAAGATCTTCTATGAAAATAAACTAAATAATACCTTATTCATTTAACTTTCAAATGACACCAAAAGCACAATAAGATGTTGGCTTGTTGAAGTGTAGTAAATTTTCTTTTAGGGAAAATAGGATTTCTGACGATGTGGAATTACTTTTGGGACCTTACTGTAGATTCAAAAATAAACTTAACTATTTTATTCAGGAGAACCCATGTATTATAAGGGGTCTTGGTAATTGGTATGCTTGTGAGACTACAACACTGATCTGATATACTTTTTAAGATCATCACTCATTCAGTAGAGAGTGTGATTTTTTTTTATTATACCCCCCGCAAACTTTGTTTGTGGTGGGTATACTGTTTTCACGTTGTCCGTCCGTGCGTCTGTGCGTCCGTCCGTAATGCTTTGTTTCCTTAATATCTTGAAGAGTCATCGCTGGATTTTCATCAAACCTTGCAAACATGTTCATATACGCAAGACAAATACTTTAGACAAAAAAGTAAGGGCTAGGGGCCAATTCTATTAGGGTTAATTCCCTTTGTAGTTCTAAATGGCTTTTGATATAGGGTTTTATGCTTATGCTATTGTAGGCCATACACGGGCCGATTAACCCCTACCACAGCTTTTGATGGATCAATTTGATACCTGTCTATACATAGTGTTTCCCACAGCATGAAAAAAGGGCAGGGTTCTGGCCAGAAAAAGGGCACTTTTGATGCGTGAAATTCACCCAAAAAAGGGCACTTTTGTTAGAACAGACTTTTCAAGTGTGAGTTAGATAAAGGATTTTATGTCTGTTAAAAGGTTAGAATAGCTTCTAGTAGAGCATAGGATTTATTGGGACAACAAAAAGTTATTTTAAACAGTAAAAATTAAAATATGACTATTTTTTATATTAAAATGAAAATAAGGGCAGGAGGGGGAAATTTAGGGCAGGAGGGGGGAGCTTAAGGGCAGCAGGGTGCTCCAGCCTGCTTTTCTTCTTTATGGGAAACACTAATACAATGTAGACACATTAAACATATACATGAAGGACTTTGGTTCAGAAAAAATAATTTTTGACAAAGTGACAGCTGTGAGAACTCAGACAATTTTCCCCTAATAAGGCTTTTGCATATGCATTTATGGTGCCTTCATGGGCCGATCAACTCCCATTACAGCTTTTGATGGAACAATTCGATACTTTGCCTATACAATGTAGACACATTGAACATATGCAAGAAGGAGTTTGGTTAAGAAAAAAATAATTTTTGACAAAATGACAGCTGTGAGAACTTAGATAGTTTTCCCCAAACAAGGCTTTTGTATATGCATAGATGGTGCCTTCATGGGCCGATCAACTCCTACTACAGCTTTTGATAGAACAATTTGATACTTTGCCTATACAATGTAGATACATTGAACATATGTATGAAGGAGTTTGGTTCAGAAAAAACAATTTTTGACAAAATGACAGCTGTGAGAACTTAGACAATTTTTCCCCAAACAAGGCTTTTGTATATGCATAGATGGTACCTTCATGAGCCGATCAACTCCTACCACAGCTTTTAATGGAGCAGTTTGATACTTTTCCTATACAATATAGACACATTGAACATATGCATGAAGGAGTCTGGTTGAAAATTTTTTTTGACAAAATGACAGCTGTGAGAACTTAGACAAATATTCCCTTATATGGCTTTTGTATATGCATAGATAGTGCCTTAATGGGCCAATCAACTCCTACCACAGCTTTTGATGGCGCAATTTGATACTTTGCGGATACAATGTAGACACATTGAACATATGCATGAAGGAGTTGATAATTTTTGTTTGCACAGATTCTACTGAAATCTTCTTTTCAAAACTAAGGTCTGCTGGATTGAACTATAACTTGCCAAGTTTTTACTGACTCTTACTGTGCGGGGGGTATCTAATAAGCATTGCTTATTGACTTTTTTCATTTGAAACTGGTCTTTTCTAACTGTCTGGTTCTAATGATTTACCTTAATTGCAGGACAACATGTTATTCTGTGATTCTTGTGACCGAGGGTTCCACATGGACTGCTGTGATCCACCAATATCTAAGGCACCTAAAGGTAAGCTATTTTAAAGCAGGATATATAAGATTCATATACTGGCCAGCATAAGATTTTGGTATTTATCGCATATATATGTGTAAAGTCACTCTTAACCCTTTGTATATGGGAAACCCCTAAACGGGTACTTTTATAAACAGTGAAGACCCAGATGAAATGTTGCATAATGCAGCATTTCATCAGGGTCTACACTGTTAAGGTAAAAAAGATCTTCAGACAATAAAATATTTTTTGAAAATTATAAACTTACACCCCTAGATACAGAAATGTAAGTACAATGGACTATCCCAAGTTTAGTGTATCAAACCAGAAGGAAGAATCCATTAGTAATAAGTATACACAGGGTTAAATCATGCATGTACAGCTGTTTAGTGGGGTTGGAACCTGGAAATTTTTAGGTTTCATAGGTAGTTTTCAAATTATTTTGTAGTTCCAAATTAGGGCTGCTGCGAGTATCCGAGTACTCGGATACTCGCGGATCTGAATGTAAAATCGAGTATGAATATTCGTCACTGCCGAAATCGTTGGATCGCGATCTTTTTTTTTTTTTTTTTTTTTTTACCTTTTTTTTTTAACTGAAACAAGAAGTTTTCACAAAATAGTCCATTGAAATTTTTCACTATGACGACGGTTCTACTTGATAATATCTCTTATTCAAATACCTTTGTTTCTTGCAGGTTAGTGACATATTTTATCGGTAATTAAAATCCTCAAAGTATTCCAAAATCCACTGGTAATATATTCCAATCTATTTTGTTTAAACACACTTCATCGGTACATAATAAACAGTGCCAGAAATATTATCAAATGTCAATTATCAAATAAATTTCAAAGGGTTCTTGTTTTCTTTGAACTTTTTTTCTTGCCGACAAGGTGACAGCTGATTAGGCCTACGTGACCCAGGTCATGTTGTCTATGTGTGAACTTCAGGACAAAGGAAAAGGGCCTTATACTGAAATCAGCACACTTCTGTCAGAATATCTGGTTATCCAAGTTCAGGAAAATATAAAATCAAATTTACAAATTGTGTTGCAAGCCTTGACAGTCGTGAGTGAAAATGTAGTCTTGTCTTCTTTGAAAACTAACTGTATACATGCGGTACTTCTGGTTTAACAGAAAGGGCTGATTTACTATGTTTCATAACAGGAGTCTTAATGTTTTTATTAGCCAGTGACTATCAGTTCGATCTGTGAATTGTCACTCATGAATCGTGGATCAGATCGGATCGCCACTTACCTAACGATCCACAGCCCTATTCTAAATTCTTCCCTAAAGATTATTTTTACCTCTATAGACATTTTAGACCCTGATGAAATTTGGCATACTGCAAAATTTCATCTGGATCTACGCTGTTTGTCAAAGTGCTTGTTTACAGGTTTCCAGTATACATTAACCCTTTTCATTCTGATGGATTATTCCAATCATATTGATACAATAAGTATGGAATTGTCGATTTTGTATTTTAAGGGATTGTCAATCTATGAAAATAATGTATTTCTGTCCCTGAAGATTTTTTTTATCTTAGCAACTTGTGCTAGCAGAGCGCATTGGCTCGGTAGTGTTAGACTGGAGATTGAAGGGTTGCTGTTTCAAGCCTCACCTCAGGTAGAGTCACTGTGTTGTGTCCTAAGATTCTTTGAGCAAGACATTTTATCCTCTGTTTTACTTAATATTGGTTCAACCCAGGAAGACCTGTCCCGATGGTGCTTAAAATTGTTGACTTGGACACAAAGAATTGAGCCCCCCAAAAAACCAACCAGGGCTATCCCTGATGAAATGCCCCCTTTTGCGGCATTTCATCTGGGTCTTCACTGTTTGCACAAAAATACCTGATTTCCAGTATCCAGAATGAAAAGGATTTAGGGTTAATATTGAAGTTTTGCTTTTCAGGTCAGTGGAGTTGTAACATCTGTGAGCCTGAGCGGGGCAATAAGAAGGGTAAGAAGTTCCTCGAGATGGCTGAGAAGTGGAGGAAGAAGTGTGCCAAGTTACTCAAAGGTCCAAAAGAGTTCAAAACTACTCCACAGAAGTAAGTAGACCTCAAAATGCTTGCCTGTAGAGGAATGCTGTGGCTCAGTGGTAGAATGGTAGACTTGAGATGGAAAGGTCGCTGGTCCAAGACTCACAGAAAGCACTTTTGTTGTGTCCTTGAACAAGAAACTTTATCCTCTGATTCGCACTAGTTAAATAAGTTTTGTTTGAAAAAGCAGTGACAACTCCATAAACCAATATGCTTCATGGGTCTAGATAAACGTCAACAAAAAAATGAGCGTAAAAGTGTGAATATTTTCTTTTTCATCAGTTTAAACATTTGTTTTGGATGCTCAAAAGAACCGTCTCAATTGAGTACACACAACATATGTTTTAGTTGACAAATAAGAAAATTTTATGTTTAGTTACTCTTATGTTTGCGGCTTCATAATGACACATGCTTTAGGTAAATCCTAAATTGCCATGCCTTAAAAGGGTACAGGGATTTTTTTTTGTGTCCTCAGGGGCCAAAATTCGGCCCCTTTCCCAATGGGATTTAGGTGACCTTTTTTCCCAATTTAAAAAAAAATTCCCAATCTCAAAAAAAAAAAAAGAAATTTTTTTTTTTTTAGAATTTTCATTCAGTCACCACACACACACAAGCTACATGATGACAATCTACTAGAATTGCATCCAATTTTCCTTCAATTTAATGGCAATAGTATGTGTAATAGCTAATTTGTTTTTAAACTGACCGAAAATGCTTTTCTTGTTTGTTTAGAAAATTTCCCAATTTAGTGGTTTACCACGCTAATTTTCCCAATCTGAAAGGCCCTAGGGCCCCTTCCCAAAATTGCAAAAAAAATCCCTGAGGGTAAGATAAAGGATTTGAATATGACTGAGGCAACATTTAAAATGATAGTTAAAAATAAAATACAATTTCAAATTCCCATCAGAATGTTTTTCATGAACATGTAATTTTCACCTATGATACTGCATGTTTGTAAATTCTTCCAGACATGTGTGTGCTGTGTTGCGTAGAAGTATCTAGTTAGGAAGGTTTTAAAATGCAGAAAACACACACAAAAAACAGCCTAAAACGGTTTGGCTTTAAATTAAGTTCAGATGGTCACTTAGTAATCACAATTGCCAATCACATGAGTCGACATTTTGTTTTGATGCTGTTATGTGTGCTGATTTCAACAAACTGGGTTTTCCTACTCTTTTTGGTGGGCCAGTGATCCTTAAATTTACATCAAAGGTTCAGTTGCCCTGCTTATTATATTACTGGATAAAAATGTTTATAAAATTTTTGAACTCCATAGCCATCTTACAGAAAGTCCTGGGCAAACTCATAGGCCCAGACAAGGAAACTTTTGGAGCTCAAAATTGTAATTATTTTCTTACCCATCAATTTAAACATATGTTTTGACTGTGTTGTGTCCTTGAGCAAGACACATTTATCCTTGCTTAGTACTGGCTTAACCCAGGAAGACCGGTCCCCACATATAACTGAAAGATTGTTGACTGGGACGTAAAGAATCAAATCAAACAAAATAAACATATGTTTTGATGCTCAAAAGAACCTTCTCATTGAGACTGTTCTTTTGAGTACCCATAACATATGCTTTGGTTAAGGAATAAAAAAAAAATCAATTACGTCCTGCAGATCCTGGGGTCGCAAGTTGATCCCAGCCCGGTCCCATACTTTTGTGGAGATTGGTCATGAAATCATTTCTGTGGCCATACTCCTCCTGTTGATTCAAGAAGGGTTGTCAGTTAAAAGCGAAAGTATGTGCATGAAGTATTAGTTAACTGCTTAGGAAAAGACTGGTTAGGTGAACTGACCGTCTTGACATGACCATAGCTGTTGACTGGGCTGTAGAACCTCAAAATAAACAAATTACCCCCTCTTATCAGGAGGCCTATTAGGAATATCCATAAATAGAGCTATTGTAGTATGGCTGTAAGTTTGTTTTGTGTCTTACAGATGTCCTACCCCTGGCTGTGATGGCTCAGGCAATATAAATGGCAAATCTCTACATCACAGGAAGTAAGTGAGCTTGTTGTGTAGTTTTCTTCGCCTACATTAATTTTTGATTCTATTCTATTTGGAAGTATTTTCTATAGTACAGCTGTAAAATTGAAGATAGACTATGTGTTTGTTGTTCACGAAGTACCATATTTACCCATATCCCGCCAATATTTTTTGCCCTAAAAATGAGTCAGCTTTCTATGTCTGATGCATATATTCAAGTCACTTCAGACTAGATTTTATCATGGAAGCAAACACTATGAACCCTGATCAGACTGCTCCTAATGGAGCAGTCTGATCGGGGTCCATATTGTTTGCAATATTGCTACATAAGAACATGAGTGAGAAGATGACAAAAGTCATGGCTGGCAGGTAAAGGGTTAACTTAAACTTGTGATCACCACACAAGGCTCTAATAAGCGCAAGCTGCCGAGTAATATACTTTAGAACTTTACAACGAGCCAATCAAATGTATTGTAATCAAATTGTAGAAACAGTGTAGACATTCTACCAGTGATCTCTTTACTCTTTCCTTGCTAGTGGCTACTTTTGTTGTTTGCTGATAACTTTTGCAAGCGATTTGGTATTAAACCAGGACCGAAAGAGCATCAGTCCCTATCTGGATCTCGACTGTTTGACACTCGGATTGTGTTCCTGAAAGAATTTTTTTTTAAATTTGATTTTGAAAAAAAAGTCAACAGACAACAACAAAAGCATGAAAAATTGCACAGCATGCAGAGAATTAATCACCAGAAAAGTAAGATCTTTGGAAAAAAAAGAGCTACAAACTTGGAAAACTATGCCCGACAAAAAAAGAAACACACCACTTAGAACTGTTCAACTCCCAGGAAGATCACAAGGAATAGGCCAGTTTAGATTGTATCAGTGCAAAGGTATGTCAAGTACTGCTGTGTCACACGTCTTTTGCAATCTGGCGTCAAAAATGTGTTAAAGAAAATTGGTCATGAACCAAGTTGGGGTCAAATTGTAAAGTCACAAGAAATAGGCGTTTTTATAATGCTCTCTTGCTGGATAAGTTCAAGCAATGAGAATCGTTTCAGTAGACCAAATTGTACTCAGACACTTATTCTTTGCAAATTCTATCTGTAATTAATCATACGCGATAATTAAACCAGGTAGCTCATGTATTGTGACTACCATTTGGATAACGATTCCACACTGGAGATAAACCTTACAAAACATTTATAGAGTTCAGCATTGTTTTAATCAATTTAAATGGCCCTAACTGATGAAAATGGATTTTGGAATAACAAATATGCATCAATAAACACATTAGTTGTCTAACATTAAGACAACGTATCGTTTTCATACTTTGCAAATGTAAAACATATTCGGAATTTAATATAGACAGTAGCATTGAATTAACGCTTCCGCAACTCGTTTACCATTCGCGTTGGTGAGGTGTGTGCCTGTACATGGCAGGTACAGATACTCATCTACGTCACACTCAAGTATTAGTAAGATTTGATCAGGAATGAATATTTTATGACAATTAACATTTTCGTTTTAAAAGGAGATCTAAATGGGAAAATCATAGTGGCGCATTTCATTTTTTGTTGGGTATATAAAGAGTAAACTGCGTGCCTAAAGGAATGATTTTCAAGGCACTTCTGGTGTAATAAAGGTAAAAATTCTAAGCGCTGGGCATGTATATGGGTCTTGCATATGATAATTGACTTTATATCTTTACTTAGCTTGGTCGACTTTTTGTTTTAGCTTGGTTTTATTATTTCACATCTGAAAGCCGTTATGATTTCTTTCCTGATACATTTAAGGGCCAACACATGAGATCCGAACTTAGGGCATTGGTGAGCAAAGAACACTGGTGACCCTGCGATGATGCACCGGCTCTCCAGAGCTATCACTGCTCACAATACACAAAGTATTGATGTAGATGAAGACTGACAAAAAGTTAGACATCTAGCCCTGCTGGATACTGTTATATCAGCATGTGCTTTTAACCCTTTACTCCATGATAACGCCTTTTGACGCCTTTGAAATATCATGCATTTGAAAATATTATGGAAAATGAAGCATTTGCTCTTTTGGAACAAATGCTCTTCAAAAGTACATAATTTTTTCTTGATTTTTCAATGTTGTCTAAATATAGAAAAAGATGTCATGATCTAAAGGAGTATAGGGTTAAAGGAGACTAAGTACCGAATCTCATGATTTGGCTCAATGTCCTACATGTAGTATTATAAGAATCTATCACAAGTGTGAGAGTGAGATAGAAAATCTGTGGCATCACGAGGCTTGCAGATTGATGACAAACTTGATCGCGAGGGACAGATTTTTCTATCCCATCTTCACACGAATAATGGATTTATTTTCTAGCTGACCAATAAGGCCAGACTTTTTTTATTAGTTGATTTACGGGAATTTTTTTTCAGATATAGGGTCGAGGGGACGAAAAAAAATAAATAAAAAAGCTCTGAAAATGACCAGTTAACTGGTCATTTTCAGAGCTTTCTTTTTTTTTCAGAGCTTCTTTTTTTTTTTTTTTTTTTAATATCTCTAGAAAAAAACAGTAAAACAAGTGAGGTAAACCAACAGTCTGTATTAAATCTTTATATATTTCATCATTTTTCCTAAAAATCTGGACAGGACAATCACTTTTAGAGAGTCACTCTCAAAAATACACAGACAGAGTCTCAAAAATATATTATTTTTGTCAACTAAACGAATAATATTTAGAGTCGGCGGATAAAAAAAAAAAATAATTTTTGAAATAAATTTTTTTTTTTTTTTCTACTTTCCAGAAAATTACAGTAGGAGGGTTTGTAAATCAACTAATAAAAAAATTCTGGCCTAAGCATGATATTAAAACACCACATTTTTACACTTAAAAAGGTATCAGAAGTTTCTGAATACAACTTCTGAATATAACTTCTGTGAAAAAGTAACCATTTGCATGAGAACTTATCTTTATATTTTTATACTTTTTTCTTCTTTTCAACCCAAACCTATGTTATGGATACTCCAGAAAGGTTGTTATTTGGTTGAGTTTTAAATAAGAAAGCTGCCAAATTCATCTGTTCCTAGTTTAAGCTTTGTATGGAGATCTGATTTCTTTAAATTTTATGATTGTAGAGCTTGCAAGAATGCGAATAATTCAGCTACTCCAAAGTCAAGGTTGAGAAAATAAAGTTTTGTTTAAAAATTTCACTTACTTAAATATTAGTGAGCTTTTTGTGGAAAGTGTGAAAAAATGTATATCTCATCATTTTGAAGGGATGTAGTATTATTTTATCAAATGAAAAATGACTAGACAAACAAATTATTTGTCAGAGTTATAAGTGTCAAATCAATGGATGCCAACTTAAGTTCTGCCTGGTTCAAATAAGCAATACACCTCGAGTCAACACATGAGATTAAAGTCAACTCTCTTGAGATTGTGATACTTTTTGTAAGGGCTACGTGTGACAAACGTAGGCTCAGTTGGGACTGTACCTTTGTGCAGTCTCACCAAAGCCTTCACTGTTTGCACCTAAAGAAAGCACTTAGACACTATTTTTTAATCTCTTTTTAAAGCATCCTGGATGGCTTGTAATTCACGTTTGTAGTATGAACATAGTTTAATGCACATGCAATAAGTACCATAAGCAGGCCTCCAGATAAGAGTTTGTACCGGTAATCAAAATCAATTTTGGTATTTCTCAACCAAAACATAAATTGTGTGTACTCAAAAGAACCGTCTCAATGAGACGGTTCTTTTGAGCACACAAAACCAATGACTTAGCTAACGAGTAAGAAAAAATACTCACAATTTTACACATATATAAATAAAGTACCCTTATCTGGACCTATGCCATTACATGTACCTTATTCAATATCCCTTAAAGCTCACTATATTGTTGGATAATTCTTGTTCATTAATTATTAATATGTTGAACTTTTAATTCACTCTTCCAGACAGTGGATAATCTTACAATCCACAGTATTATAGTTCACTATTTATAGTTATATTTAACCTGGCCTAGAGGGTATAAAACTTTTATAATAAAAAGGCTTTAGCCAATATTAACCATTAGACTTGCAAAACTCAGGTGAGGGATCCAGGGATAAACAACCCTTTTGTTTACACTAAACATTGGTTTGTTCGGATCTGCTAATTTTTTCAGAAAGGTTATGACTTACAGTAACTAACTGCATTGTTGATCAGTTCACAAAAATCAGGCCATTTCTTAGTAATAAAACTGCACATGAAACATCACATATTTGTACAATATTTAAAGAGGATACATAATTAACTAAATGCTAGTCTACCTTATGGCCATAAAATGGTTCTTGTATTTATATGTACCATATTTTAAAGGGAGCGCAGTGGCTCAGTGGTAGAGTGCTTGACTCGAGACCGAGGGGTCGCGGGTTCAAGCCTCACTGGCGTCACTGCGTTCTGGTCCTTGAGCAAGACACATTTATCCTAGCTTAGTACTGGTTCAACCCAGGAAGACCCGTCCCTGTTTAACTGAAAGATTGTTGATGGGACGTAAAAAATCAATTTAAACAAACAAAACAAAATATGTACCATATTTCTCTGTAAAATTGTGAACTGCCCACAAAGAACTCAGTTTGCGCTTATTAGAGAATGTGTGCACAAATTCTCTTATAAGCACACTGATTATGCAGTTGAATGTTTTCTGTCTTATATGGACTGCAATAATTGGGTCATAGGTCCAATTTATAAACCAACATTTTTAGTGTAAAATTGTGAATATTTTCTTATCAATCAGTTAAAAGATTTGTTTTGGGGACTCAAAAGAACAGTATCATTGAGACAGTTCTTTTAAGTACCTATGTTTTTGTTGAAGAATAAGAAAATTCTTTTTCAATTTTGCACTCTTACCTAAAGGTTTGTGGGGTTGTGAGTTTTTCACATCCCTTAGAGATTCTCTCCTTACCTCTGATTCAAGTAGGGCAGTTGTCAGTTCAGTCGCAATTATCGGGAAATTGTAATTTGTTTTGGAATTTAGTCCTGACTCCTGACTATCCATTTGTATAGCTATAGTTTTCCTAAATTAAGTGTGTTCCCTATCTCAAATTGAAAATAAAAAGAAAGTTAACATATTCCTGTATTTTTTCTGTCAGCCCTTTAAGTCAAAGTCAAGCTTCTTCTGAAATAAGGCATGCTATAGACCTATTACATAGTGTATTGATTGTTATCAGGTTTTGAAGATATAAATTTCAAGATTTGTAAGTTTTAGGACTTTTATTTGCCCATCTAGTTTTCATTGGAATGAGCCCCAGTTTTTATCCCCCGACAAAGTCGGAGGGATATAGTTTTGGCGTCGTCCGTCCTTCCATTCCGTCCGTCCGTCCATTCCGTCCATCCGTCCACACTTTTTGTCCGTCCGGAACCATATCTCAGTACCTATTGGTCAGATTTAATTCATATCAAATTAAAGCTGACGACGCTGGCAGCAGCATGGTAGCAAATATTTTCCCACAGACACTCCCTTGACCCAGGGGGTGGGGTCAAAAGGTCAAACTACATATTTTTCTGAAAGTAGTCATGTTACATATCAAATTAAAGCTGATGGCGCTGGCAGCAGCATGGTAGCAAATGTTTTTCCCACAGACACACCCTTGACCCAGGGGGTGGGGTCAAAAGGTCAAACTACTTATTTTCCTGAAAGCAGTCATGTTGCATATCAAATTAAAGCTGAGGAAGCTGGCAGCAGCATGGTAGCAAATATTTTGCCCACAGACACCGTCGACCCAGGGGGTGGGGTCAAAAGGTCAAACTATGTCTTTTTCTGAAAGTAGTCATGTTGCATATCAAATTAAAGGGAATCGAGCACAGAGCACCATGAAAGCAAATATGCTGTCATTACACACACCAACGACCCCTGGGATGGGGTCAAAAGGTGTTTTTTTCTTTTCTAAAAGTGGTCATGTTGCATATCAAATTAAAGTGGAAGAAGTGTAGACCTACATGCAAGGTTACCCTTTGAATTTACACACACCCTTGACCTCTGGGGCTGGGTTTAAAGGTCAGATATTGAAATTGTGCAGATGTAAGTATACATTTTATTAAACTAAGCACTAAAACATACTTGACAGGCAATTGTTATCATATGAATGATACTGAAGGTGAACCAAGGGTTAGATAAATGGGATTTATGTTTTGTGATTTACATGTTTCTCTCAAATAACCCTTTGTCGGGGGATATAAATTTGTCGAATTGGTCTTGTGATGCAATGAATCTGGGATTGCTCATTATACATATCAAGGGGTCTCAGCTCAGGCCAAATAAAAAATAAGTGTGTTTCGGGTAACAGGTCTGAAAATTTTAGGTAGGGTAGGCACACATATTTGTTTAATTTTTTTTTCTGGAAAAAATATAATTTTATGGATTTTGAAAGGCATTTTGCCTTTCAAAATGCATCAAATTATATTTTATTCCCAGAAAACCTGAAAAAATTCTAGGTTTCACCAGTAAATTTACGTAGGGTCAGGTTACCCTAAACACAAGTATTTTATTTGGCCTAACAGTTTCCAAATTAAGATGTTCTTCAGTCTTGGAAGATTGTTTTTGTCTTAAGTAGCAATCAGTGTAGACCCTGATTGCATACTGCACTGTTTCATTTAGGTTTTCAGTGTTAGTTAAAGAACCTATTTATGGGTTTCCAGTATGCAAATGGTAAAATTTGGACAAGGAAACTCGATATTAAAATCCTTGTTATCATTTTTCAGGCAGTACCAGTGTCCAAAATTACCTCCGAATCAGAGACCACCGAAACGAAAAGGAGCGAAACCTGGACGGAAGAAAGCTAGCCAACAGAGTGATGACAGCTCGGGTAAAAAATTGGTGCAAAATGGTGACCGATTGTCGTCAAGTTTTTCTGAAAGTGATGAGGAGAGCACCTTTGAGCCATTTCTGACTCTAAATAAACCTCGGGGCCTTATTGATGGGCTCTCAAAGTTCTTTACCCCATCTGATAAACGTAAATCTCGGGTTTCCTTAAGTTCTAGTGCAGCCTTTTTCAAAATTGTGACTCCAAAAAAGTCAAAAGCACAAACTAAAAACCACAGTCAGTCAAGACAGGCAGCTAGTAGATTAATTAGAAAATCAAAAATTTTACAAGTTAACAGAAAACGACGGAAACGTGTGTATGAACCACCCGGGAGTGGTCAGCTAAAAGGGTTGTTTGATGGGCTTTCACATATATTCACTGCACAGGGGGAACGAAAACGAACGTTGCCGGTGTATAATAATTCTCGGAAGAGAAAGAAACCAGAGACGGAAACTGGAGGTTTAAGTGTAAATAAAAGTGCTTGTGATATCTCTTTAAATGGCAGTCTTTCAGTGTGTTCAGACAGTGATCAATTTATCAGTGATAGTAGTAAGGGCAACTTGACACAGACTAGTCAGACTATAGCAAGACATAAAATAGTGCCAGATAGGGGGCGGGGTAGAGGGAGGGGCTTGTCTCGAAGTGACTCTCCTCGACCTCGGATCGGTTTTCTATTAATGGATCTGACTGATGGAGAGCTGTCCGACATGTCGACGACTAGCAATGAGACAGACTCTAGGCCAGCCCATGGTAGAGGGAGAGGCGCGGGACTAAAGAAGGGTAAGCCTTCCTTGATGGCATCCGTACGCTAGATGATGCTAGTTGGGCTTAGATGATTCCATATGCATGCATGTTTCATGTGCCTGATAGGCTATTTTCATCACATTTCTTCCTGCCGCCGACCAAACCCCCTGTGCTGTGCCGCTTTGCCATAACAATATAGATGGCAGCTTTAGTTTACACAAGCAAAACTGAAATTGACTGAGAATTTTGATATGGACAGGTTATTGAAGATTATGAAATAAAAGGAATAAACAGTTTTACACATATAGTGTTAAAAATGGTTCAAAGGTGCAGAACTCCGGAATAGCGGGGGCGTGTTTTTCTGTTATATTTTTCTTATTTCTCAAAATATATGTTGTGAGTACTCAAAAGTACTGTCTGGCTGAGCGAGACAGTTCTTTTGAGTACACACAACATGCATTTTAACAGATTGATAAGAAAGTAACAAAGCTATAACGCCAACAAATATGGCTTGACTGGAGCTCTGGTGGTGCACAGGTTTTAGCTGCTCATGGATATATGGGTTATGGCAGAGTTGTGTTCTGTACTGTGTGTTTGTGAGTGTGACGTCTTCGCCTGGTAACGGTTCTCGCTTTTCTAACGCCGCATGGAGCTTCCTCACATCATACATCATCTCACCGTTTCTCACCATTTTGCACTGTCACTTATAGCTTTGTCAATAATGCTTAGCCCTAGAAAAGATGCTTGTTTGTTGATACAATTGACTTTTTTTGTTTATTTCTCCATGAAAGATTGTTTTATCGTTGCACTCAATGAGAACATTCAAGATACGTTTTTTGTTGAGTAGTAAGAAAAATAGCAAGCTTGATAATGATCCTTTGTTCCCTCATTCATAGTTCCAGTTAAGCAAAGATTTTAAGGGTAAAAATGTGATTATTGTCAAAGCCATCAGTTTAAACATCACATGTCTTGGTTCCTCAAAACAACCGTCTCAATGAGACGGTTCTTTTGAGTACCGACAACATATGATGAGAAAATTAATTTTCAATTATGAACTCTTATTTGGAGGGCTGCTCTTTTCTAGGGCTACAATGAGCTATTAATACATTTATTATTGTTGAGTAAAAAAAATCCCCATCTTGAGAAAACTTACAGGAGAAAACTTACAGGTAAGACTTAGGGAGCGCAGTGGCTTAGTGGTTGATTGCTTGACTTGAGACCGGGGGCCACGGGTTGGAGCCTCACCGGCATCCCTGCGTTGTGGTCCTTGAGCAAGACAGAATTATCCTAGCTTAGTACTGGTCCAACGCAGGAAGACCTGTCCCTGTTTAATTGAAAGATTGTTGATGGGACGTAAAGAATCAAATCAAACAAACAAACAGGTAAGGTTTAACCAATAAAAGCATGTTCCTCACCTTAACCCAGCTTCCCACTAACCTATTTTGTGTAAATTCATTATAGACTTTTTTAAAGGATTTGCTGGGTCAAGGTGGGGAACATACTTTTATACGAAAAACAGTGAAGCATCTCCATTTGTCTATTTACAATCGGAAGTTTTAACTGTATTCTGCAAGCTTAAAAATAAGTGCACAGGCACACTGATCAGATTAATCGAATGAGATATTGTTAGGTAAATCTATTTTACATTCTTTGATGTGGGATTAATAAAAACTTACTGTTTTTCCCTTCAACTTCTATATACCAGACAAAAAAAGAAACGCACACAGTAACTTTTTCCCCGTTAGATTCATGTAACTTTATTTATAAAATCATTACTACTTGACGGTTTGTAACGAAATTTCAGTATGACATCAATGAATATCTATACTTGTACCTTACATGACAAAGTTGGACAACTTCAAGTAACTTTTGCACACGCTTAATCAACCCTACTGTTCACATGGCATTTCGACTGCACAGAGTCGTGAATGGGCAGCGATCCCCAGGAATGACATCAGAATCATTTTTGGTTTGATGCGTCGCCACTGCACTGCATGTATGCGGACTGAAGGAGCCATACCTCTAAATTAAACATTCTGTGACACTAAAAAATGACCCCTACCCTGTTCTTTTACAGTTTACAAAAAGTTTAAAATTCATAGGATACACCTTTCGATTAACACACTTAAGATCAGTATAAATAGAATAGCTGAATGTATTGTTATTTTTAAGAAAATTGGGAACTGTTACTGTATGAGTTTCTTTTTTTTTGTCGGGTATAGTATCATTAAAAAAATACAATTTTTAGAGTAGTTATGTTAAACCCTATTTATCTCCCCATGGCCCTTTGTTTGAACATTATTAAGTATGTTTTTGAATAATTTACATGCATCTCATTTAATAGTCACGATAATTATTGCAAAAATCACAGTTTGAAAATTTGACTTTTTCACAAATGACTTAGGAAGATTACATGTTCTTTTGAACTTTCACCCATGTGTATTGTATCAGGGCTCGCACAGGCTTGAAAAGTACTTGAATATACAGGACTGTCTTGAAAAGTCCTTGAAAATAAAATTTGCCTCAAAAAGTACTTGACACACACTCAAAGGCCTTGAATAGTACTTGAATTTTACCATTTACTAGAGGATTCAACACTGTCTTTGGAGACTAAATCACCATAAAATTGTGGTGACTTTATTTGGTGCAGCATGTGCTGCACCAAATAAAGGCACCACAATTTTATACAAATTTTCTAAAACAAATATCTTCAGTAATGCACTGTAGCATTTGGGAAATAGAATTATAACGTGTAAATCAGTATTATAATGAGGTTTCAGTCCTTGAAAACAGTAGGAAAGTATTTTAGAAGTCCTTGAAAAGTCCTTGGATTTTACTCCAACTTGCCTGTACGAACCCTGTGTATACAAACATTTTCTTATACGATTGTTTTCAGATTCATCTGGGGATGATGAGGCTAATAGGGAGAGCAGTCTGCCCCCTGGTGTCTCACAGGAAGATATTGATCTCTTTAAACAGGCTCAGGATAATGCTCAGGATCTCCTTAACAAGGTGGGTACTCCAGTTCCTTGCTTCACTTGGGAAATAAACTTTTCCAAAAAATAATTTGAGGAACATTATCAGAATGTCAAACAGTTTGTCGGTCCTGATCTGGGTTCAAACTGTTTGCAACGTTTATCAGCAATGACAAGAGTCGCTGCTAGCAGGCAAAGAGGTCGGTAAGAGTGCATAATTAAAAAATGATTTCTTATTACTCAATCAAAACATCTGTTGTGGGTTCTCAAAAGAACCATCTCAGCGAGATGGTTCTTTTGAGCACCCAAAAACAAATGTTACAAATTGATCCATAAGAAAAAAAAATCATAATTTTGTGATTAAAATATTCCTGATATGGACATTTTATGATATTATTAAAGCATATACATTTTCTTCTTGATTTTCCATACAAACATTGTTATGCTCTTTGGAAGCATTTCAAATTGGGTTTGCATGGATACAACTTAAATATAATAATTGGTGACCTTGACCTAATTTTCAAGATCACTATGGAAATTAAACTGCTGTGAAACTTACGTGTTTCAAAAATATTATATTGCGAACATATATTTTGATAGAAAATAAAACAATACCCAGCCAGCATACAACCTTGGGCCAGTATCGGCCCACCAGGGAATCACCATTTGAATGGTGTTTTGCTGGTGGGCCGATAATGGCCCCCTTTGAAATGCTTACTGGGTAGTCACATGCATGTTATATATTGTTTTCATCCCTCCACAATAGTACAGCAGTTGGTTTTATTGGCATTGCTGAACGTTTGAGTTGTCAAGCACAAAATAACTAAAAATGTGAGGTCCTAAATCATGCAACTTTGCTAAAGTGCTTTAACCCTTTGTATACTGTTGAATTCTTCCATCTAGTTTAATATAGTCAGCCCCTGGAATGGTCCATTGTACATACCAAGGGGTCACAGGTTGGATTTCCAGATTAAGATGCACATGTACTTTAGTCCCTGTAAGCAAACAGTGCAGACCCTGATGAAATGCCGCAATTTGTGTCATTTTATCTGGGTCCCCTTTGCTAGCCAAAGTACCTGTTTAGGGGTTTCCAGTGTATATTATGTATATAAAGGGTTAACAGGATAACACATGGTTGCAGTTTCACATTTTTAGCAGCTGTATGTATTTGCACATGTATATTTTGTTGTTTGTGATTAGTGATGACAAAGTTAGTTGTTCACTTAACTCTATTTGTCGGTCGTCTGCTGACTTTTTTTTTCAAAATTAAAATTCTTTCAGGAACACTATCAGAGTGTTAATCGGTTTGCAAGGTTATCAGCAGGGACAAAAGTTGTCGCTAGCAAGGAAATACTTCAGTGTATAGAGTTTATTAGAATTGCAATATTTGCCCTTTAGCAATCCATAAAGTCACAGAGATGGCATTTCTTAATTGGCTGGTAGGGGGGTGGGGGTGGGGGGGGGGGTCGATCAGTTAGCTGGTTGCAAACTCCTAAGAGGTTTTCTTGTGATGATATATATCTACATCAAAAATTTCAAGAGATTATAACTACCCTCTGTAGCTGAACCATTCCCCAAAGCAGGTTTTTCTCACAATGAGGCTCATTTACGAGCAGGGCTGTTACATAATTTCAAACACTAGTTGCCTGCCAAAAGGGCTGAGGCAAACAGAGCAGACCCAGATCATACTGCCTCTGAAGAAGCAGTCCGATCAGGGTCTTCCCTGTTATTCTTACAAGAATTTTGTGAATTACAAATATCTGAGGACAGACAGTGAAAAGTGATAGAAATTTTAGAACATTTAGCCTGTCAAATTTGTTAGGAAAAAAATCTTTACGTTTATGAGATGCACCTTTTTAATGAATGTGTAATACAAAAAGATCTGTCTGACTAGCTGTACATTCCCATTAGGATTCTTTTGATTCAGTCACTGTTGGAGACTCATGGGGATGGTCTGGTCTCATCCTCACGGACAGGAATAACCTAGATCAATCGGCTTTCAGTGAATTTGCAGGTTATTCTGGGTTGTATGATTTTATATGAAATACTTGGTCTAATAGCTTATGTTGTGCTACATTTGTGATTGTGAATGTTGTCCCTATATATTTTTATTTTCCCTTCCTTTGTACATTAGCAGATTTATTTTATTTCTAATTTCATTTACAATTTAAACTATTTTTCTCATATGACTTCGGGTCTTGGTGTGTAATAATGGCATGTATTAAAAGTGATAATACTATTGTATTAAATATGCATATTAATCAGGTATGGTAACGATATGCAATGAATGATGTCCATAACGTAACATTAACTTATGGCAAAACCTTGACGTTTTCTTGCAGTTTTTTTTTTGTGTCATATGATAATAGAATCTAAACAGGTATGCTCATTTATTATTGAATTATCACAAATGAAAAAAAAGCTTTCCGTAGCCTCGCATCTTTAATATCACTGCTCCAAAGTGTTTTAGTAATTTTTATAATTAATGAACACTCATGTTAGAATCTTTGTATATTTTTGATATTGTAATGTTCATGATTATATTTATTTTTCTATATATTTGGTAGCTTCATATAGAAATTGTTGCTCAATAGAAAGCAGAACACTCTTTGAAAGCATTTAGGCATGAATAGTTTGTCATGATCTAATTGTACGCAGAATGGATAACTTAAGTCAATGAAGTTTTGGCCTTTCTGAGTGCAGTAGATTGAAAGATGAACCTCACACATGTTAAAAGAAAGCATTTATGCATATACCATAACCAACCATCATGACCATTATCACAGAGACTGGATCAGAGACTAACACAGGTTTAGATCAACAAAAAATTTTAGCGTAAAATTGTAAATATTTTCTCACCGATCAGTTTTAACATATGTTTTGGGTGCTCATTTTAACGGTCTCATTGATTTGTTTGTTTGTTTTTTTGCTTTACGTCCCAAGTCAACAGCTATGGTCATTGCGGGAAGGTCAGTTCACCTAACCACACTTTTTCCTGGGCAAGCTTGAACAAGCAGTTAACCAGTACTTCGTGCACATACTTTCGCTTGTAACTGACAACAACTCTTCTTGAATGATTCAGCGGAAGGGAGGAGAATGACCGTAGAAATTATTTCATGATCAATCTCCACGAAAGTATGGGACAGCGCGACCCCTGGATCTGCAGTCAGACTCTCATCTGTTGCCAGACACGTTACCGACTGCGCTACACGGCCCGGTCTCGGTCTCATTGAGATGGTTCTTTTTAGTACCCACAACATATTATGTTTTGGTTGAGAATTAGAATGATAATTCTTTGGTACGCACTCTTCACTAAAGGCCTGGAATAAGCACACTTGAGCACAGTCCACTCACAGATGAAAGTTTTCAGAACCATTTCTTAACTCAGGATTTTGAGGCTGACTTTCCATAGAAAGTCAGCTTCAAAATACTGAAATAGGCAGATTTTGATAGCGTCTGATTTATTTTCAGCTTATCTAAAAACAATTGACCATTTAAGCTTGAAATTGACAATATTTTTAGGCATATTGCATGTTTTTAAGATTGTTTTTTCTAATCAAAGTTCAGGATTTTGGAAATTTTGAACTTCAACTCACAAGCACTTATGAAGGTACATATGGTATGCTTTCTGATATGGTGTCCTATCTTAACTCTTCCTTGCTAGGGGGGATTTTCGTTGTCTGCTGACAACGTTTGCAAACAGTTTGGATCCAGATCAGGACCGGCAGAATGTGGGTCCTAATCTAGATCCAAACTGTTTGACACTCTGATAGTGAAAAAGTTAATTTTGAAAAAAGTCAACAGGAGACAACTAAAACAAGAAAAATTACCCAGCATACAAAGAGTTAAAAAAAAAAACGAAAAAAGAAATTGTGACATGCCTAGGACATTCCAATCTGCTCTGCTTATTCATCATTTCATGCCTAAATGCTCCTGTTTTAGCTTGCATGTGAGTACATGTCTGTTCTTTCTGTAACGCTACACATAATAATGGAAGCAATAGTCAACTTGTCTGCCAAAATAAATATTTTTACAAAGAAATTGAGCCCGGTGGCTCAGTGGTAGAGTGTAACTGTGTTAGACTTGAGATAGAGGGGTCACTACAGTCGTTTGAGACTCACCGAAGGCACTGTGTGGAGTCCTTGAGGTAGACTCTATGTCAACCCAGGAAGACAGGAAATTGTCACAACATGACTGAAAAATTGTTGAATGGGATGTAAAGCTTCAACACTAACAAAAGCAAAGAAATTCTAAAAATGTGGCTGTTGGACCAAAGACACATTTTCGAACATCCAAGTAAAAATCAAGACAGCTCTTTGTAAAATCATCCATATCTGCCATTTTAATGCACCTTAACCAACCCTTTTTATACTGGAAACCTGAACTGGATACTTTGGCAAACAGTGCAGACCAAGATGAAATGCTGAAGAATGTGGCATTTTATCAGGGTCTGCTCTGTTTACCAAGACAACACTGATCTTCAGGGATAGAATAAGGTTATGTTCAATTTAAAGCCTGTGTCTCCTCAAAATATATACTTAAAACCAAAAGTAACTAAATTTTCACTACAGAATATATCTAAATTCTATATTGTAATGAGTTCCCAGGACTTGCCCTAACATAATTCATGAAAAACAACTTGCGCAAGTAAATCCCCTTTCGAGTTTCCTGTGCTTTCATTAAAACACAAAATTAGCATTTTCTCACAAAAGCTTGAACACACTTTTAAGGGTTATCGATTGCCCATAAAAATTTGTCTGACTCTTGGTTAGTTATGGGCAGTATCTTAAAGTTGCTTCATGTTGAAATTGTCTCCCTTTGAATTTAAGCGATGGTAAACATTAGACATTTTAAAAGCTTTTTCTCTGATTACATTTGAAAATTTTAATAAGTGAATCATTCTGCAGAGAGTATGTGACAAAATCATCTGATAGATATTGGAAGAAAAATGGCAAACAATTTATAATGTGAATTTCCATTGAAAGCAGTGTAAAGTTACTTTCGGTTTTCATTATATACTCAGAAGAAAAAGTTTAGTCAGTGCAGACACTGTGTGCAATAATTTTGTAAGACAGTCTTAATATTGACAAAAACCTTACTCACAATAAAATTCATGTAATGTCTTACAAATGTGAACATTTTCAACAAAACATTCTGAAAATATACCCATTTTCTTCATCAAAATTACACAAAGTGGTCAATATTAAAATCGAATTTCATAACTCAAAATTCAGTCTAGCGCCCCTCAGACGTTTTCTGGCAGTACAGACGGAAATTCTCATACCTGTTGCATGACTAAGGAATGTAAGAAGTTTCCATGCGGCCATGAAGCGATTACGTCATGTTGACGTCACTATGACCCTAACTTCAAATGGCGTCGTTATCCGTGTTCTCCCCAACGGAGGCTTGTCATTTTTACTGCCAGGCCGTTGAAAACGTGTTTGCAGACGATAAATTGTTTGTTCTTTGCATCCAAAACTGCGTGTTACGTCAGCAACACGTGTACCTGTTTCAAGACGTCAAAACGCGGTATTTCTGTAATTTGTTGATAGCCTGGACGGCGAATTAAGCTTTCTAGCACTGAATTTTCTCCGGATTATTGCAAAAGGAACAACTCTCTTTCAATATCGAACAGTATATGAGAAAACAACCCTGCCGGTTTACCGCAGCACGTGCACATCGTGTATTTTGAAGTTTGGTTGATACAGTCTAATAGAAGCATTATTTGTCATGCAATAAACAGGTACATGTAAAGTTACGATAATACAACTCATGTATAAATTTTGACAATGATATGTGCAGTATTGTTGATTTTATGAGAAAACATAAATACTGACTAAACTTTTTCTTCTGAGTATATAATGGACCATCCTATTCTTATTGTATAAAAATGTATGGGAGAATCCATCAGTAGGAATCGGGCTAAGCGTTACAATAAGACTGCACTGTACACGTATATTATTATTTATGCCTGCTTTATTAGTATCTTTTTATTTGCTTTGCTTGCTATGTTTGGTGTGAGCCTTCTATTAATTCCCAATTTTTTGGGGTGACAGTTTGACACTGGTTTACAGGAGATCGCTGAGCAGCGGAAGAAGGAGAAGGAGAAAGAGCGGCTTGAGAAGGAGCAACAAGACGGTAGCGGCCAGTCAGAATCTCAGACCTCAACGCCCGGACCACCACCGGCCAACCCCGGTCCCACCACCTCTAAACCTCTGCCTGGGTCACCAGCTCCGGCTAGCAGTAAACCTCCTCCCAGCACACCTGTACAGTCTAAACCTCCAAGTACCCCGGCCCCCACCCTATCTATGAGTGCTGTTTTCTCACCATCTCAGGGAAGATTTCCACCTTGTATAGAGTTTGGGAAATACGAAATAACGACATGGTACTCATCACCGTATCCCCAGGAATATGCTAGGTTGGTATTCCAGTTAGATTTAACTTTGAGAATTTGAAGTTAATCATGTAAATTCACGTCTTGTCCTACCAAGGGTTGCGATTGTCTAATCTAACCCTTGGCCTTACAGCTTTGATTTTCTCCGATTGAATACGTCATAAGCCAAAACTAGTAACAATTAATATGATCAATCACAAAGCGGTGCAAAAAATCGATAAACACAAGGCCTCCAGATAATACGGCGTGATTAATTTACAATACGGCGTGATTAATTTACATTCAGTTTTCTTTTTTAACAACTAAAATATACGTTTAAGGTGCTCAATAAACTGTCACATTGAGATGGTTGTTTTGAGCACCCATAACATAATTTTGAACTTAATTACTGAAGAAAAATAAATAATTTTACGACCAAAATCTTTGCTTATCTGGACACATGGAGACTTAGCAGGCGGTGCACATTAGATGCCGATAAACTGCTACATTTAATCTGATAGGCAGGAAGGGATTATCGAAAAAATCCATCCTGGCGTTTTCATTGGTTGATAAGTCTTTGCTAATAATAAAATTTGAGGGTCGTGAGGCGAAGGGTTTGTCGAAAGGTAGATACGACGAAACCTTCGCTGGTGAAGATGGTAAATTCATTCTTTTTTAGATGTATCTGGCCCAAATATAGATTGGTAAATTGGGAAATAAAACCAATATTTGGCCCCTTTCCCAATTTATCCCATTTAAGCAGGCTGAAATTTCATACTATTATCAATAAAATTGGACAAGAGCATTTCCATTTTAAGGGTTGTTGGGTGGTATTTTTCATTTTTATTCAAATCTTATTAGGACAATCTGTATCTTGATCAGATGCAGCAAGAAAGCTGTGTCTGGTCTGGATCTGCACTGTTTGCCTATGTCCCACAAAACGAATGCTAGACTTATATGGGTTAATAATCTGTATAAGCCAGCTCATGAGATAATGATATTAGCTCATAAATCTCTATCGCAGTTTTCTAGTTAAGCTAGGTCTGAGGATTTATTTACTTTACATACTTTTTGCTAAGCTCAAAGCCAATGGTGAGCCTTCATAGGTTAAGCTGAGTCTTGGCTACTTGCCTAAGCACTATGGGTTGTGTCCTTGAGCAAGTTATATTAATCCATGCTTAATACTGGTTCAACACGGGAATATCTGGGAGCGCAGTGACTGAGTGGTAAAGTGCTTGACTTGAGACCAAGGGCCGAGGTTTCGAGCCTCACCGGCGTCACTGTGTTGTGAACTTTGAGCAAGACACATTTATCCTAGCTTAGTACTGGTTCAAGCCAAGAAGACCCGTCCCTACATAACTGAAAGATTGTTGATGGGACGTAAAGAATCAAATCCAACAAAAACAAAAAAAAACACTGGAAGATCTGTTCCGACATAACTGAAAAATTGTTGACTGGGACTTAAAGAATCAAATCGAACAAACAAACAAACACACATGATGCATATTTCATTGTGATGTCATTGTTGTCTACGCTCTAATTTTAAATTATTATTTTACCAAATGATTTTGATAGGTTACAATTAAATTATTTAATTGTACAATTTAATTGTAACCTATAGAAATTTTTTGGTAAAATAAAATCAGTTGCAGAAATGTCCTTAGCATTTTGGAAACTAAATGCCACCCTTTTTGTATTGGATTGAAGATTCCTTCAGTCAGTAAAACATTGCATTTATGTTATATTTTCTCCTGCAGGCTACCAAAGTTGTACATATGTGAATACTGTTTAAAATATATGAAGAGCCGAAGTGTCCTACAAAGACATATGGTAAGTGAAACAGAAGCTGGAGGAATACAGTACATTGATTCTTTCCCGCAAGTCACAATGTTTTAAGTCTGCTCCAATCATCTGCTTATGTTCTTAGGTAGCCTTTATTGCAAACAAAATGGACCCAGATAGACTGCTCCCTTTGGAGACCAAGGGAGCAGTCTAATCAGGGTTCATAGTTTGTTTTTATGAAAAAATTTAGTCTGAAGTGCTATTGAACATATAAAGTAGATGTAAAAAGCTTTTATTTTCAGAACAAACAACAAAATAGTGGCAGGATAAGAGTTAATCCTCCCAGTGCTGGGACAGCACAAGTTGTTTCTGACTGCAAGGTCTACCAATGCTCTGAATGGCATTTATTGTTTTTTCTTCTATTTTCGTTTTCGATTGCTTTCCTACCTGTCAAACCCGCAAACTTTCAGATATCTTAATGCCCTGTAAAGCACATTTCAAAAGTTTTTCAACTTTCATATTTGATATATGTAGCGGGCATGTGTAAACAGAAGTTATATGCATTTACACACAGTACAAAATGTCCAAATTTCTCTTGACTTTCTCAGCATCAGCAGCACAATAAGGTTATTACTCTAGCAGCGGGTTAAGGGTAAAATGTCCTCAAATAGCTTTACATTTTGTTTATGGTAGATGTTCTAAATATCGAACACCAGTTGGCTGCCAAAAAGGCCTAGACCAACAGCACAGACCCTCAGACCAGTCTGATCAGGGTTATCCCTGTTTGCTATTCTGACAAGCATTTTGTGTATTCCAGACCTGATATTTGAGAACAGAAAGAGAAAAGTGTCAGCCCTTTAGTAAAGAGTGCCTACCAAATATATATTTTTTTAATTTCTCAACCAAAACATATTTTGGCTCAAGGAAACGGTTCTTTTGAGCACCCAAAACATATGTTAAAACTGATGGGTTAGATAAAATTTACAATTTATACGCTCGAAATTTTGTTTATCTAAACCTATGAGTTTTCACAATTTTAGAACAATTACCCTAAATATTTGGACCCCTGATTCTCTACTCACCATTTTACAACCTGATGAACTGTGTGAAAGGTATTGGTGGAATGGCAAAAATGCGATATTAAAAATAATTTGAATGTAAATGTTGAAACCATGTTTTATGCATAAATGAATTTTAAGTTAGCTTAAAGACTTTGGTTAAAAGTTTGAGTTTCTCTTCTTGCTTATAATGGTAATTGTCATTTTCAGGAGCGTTTTCGACAACTACACTTACTGACTTTTATTTTTCAGAACAAGTGTGATTTACAACATCCTCCTGCGAATGAGATATATCGTAGTGCGGATCTGTCTGTGTTCGAGGTTGATGGCAATGTCAGTAAGATGTACTGTCAGAACCTGTGCCTCCTGGCTAAACTGTTTCTGGACCACAAAACTCTCTACTATGATGTCGAACCATTCCTCTTCTATGTCCTCACCTATAATGACGATGAAGGTTGTCATCTAGTGGGATACTTCTCCAAGGTAAGTAATTAACTCTTCATATATCTGAAACCCCTAAACTGGTACTTTGGCAAACAATCAAGAGTGTTCAATCAGGAAATTCTGGGTCTTCAATGTTAAACATTGAAGACCCAGAATTTCCTTATTGAGCACTCTCGCATTTTGCTTATGAGATCATATTTATTATCACAGTAAATTAATATTAGTACCTTTTACACTTCCTAATCCAAAAATGAGGACAAACCTCCCAAAATGGTTAATTGCATTCCTAATTCTTTAGTAAGCTCTACATTTTGTTGAAAATTTTTTTGGAAATCAGACCAAAAATATCAAAGTTACTCTCTTGCAGGTTTGCAAAGGCTTGAAAAGTATACTGACAGACTTTAATTATGCAACACTAACTTCCCCATATATCTTCCAAAAGACTGTTGAATGTAAACTTCTTTTGCTTCGATAATGTCATGATTGGGTTGGCGTCTTCAGCAAACACTTTAGTTTTAAATGTACAACTAAACTGGGCGATGTTATTTGCTCTGTTAGAATTTAGCCATTTAAACATTTCTTAAGTAGAGGAGATTTTAAGCTATTGAATGAAAGAGTACACCCAGATAAACGTCATATACGCAAATAAGCTGTATCGCAGACCTGCCAATCAATATGGGAGTGATTCCTCGATGACTAACAAAGTCCATGATACACATTTGATGCTTCTGGTGCTTCTTGATTTAAAGAAGTAGGGAATCTTTCATTCATAACATTTGGTCACATGGAACAGTTGACCCCTATCTCAAAAAGTTTACATTTTTATGCATTAAGGTCATCTTAGTAAGACAAGTTTTCCATATTCTACTTACAAATGAATGCGCTTTAACATACAATCAAAACTATTGCTCTGCCTTCTTTTTCGAGACATAAATTAAGGCAGTTATCCAAGTGTTACGTTTTTAAAGTCCGTCAGTATACTTTAATTTAGAGGGCTTTCTTGAAAAGTCCTTGAAAATTAAATATTCCTTGAAAAGTACTGGAAAATCACTCAAATGCCTTGAAAAGACCTTGAATTCTTCTATTTTCTGTAGGACTTAACACTGTTGATAGAGATCCAAATCAGTATAAAATTGCTGTGCTTTTATTTGGTGCAGCAAATGCTGCACCAAATAAAGGCACAACAATTTTATACTACTTTTCTAGTACTAATTTTTCCATTGTCTCTGTCTAGCATTTTTGAAGTAGAATTTTAACACTTAAATTAGGGTTTTTCCTAAACTTTTTTTCCTGGAAAATTGTAGGACAGTCTTGAAAAGTCCTTGAATTTTACTCAAACTTGCCTGTGCAGTGATTTTATTTGGCCGTTTTTACCGCCTTATATGGGAGTCGTTCCCAATCCAAAAATGGCCTTTGTTTTCCCAATTTCATGTATTTTAGTACTTATTTTCCCAATTTTTATGATATACTTTCCCAAATGTGAAGGAAAAGGTAGCCTCCAAAAATCACAAATAAAATCACTGCTGTGTGAACCCTGATAGACCGTAAACCCCTAAACTGGTACTTTGGCTAACATTGAAGACCCAGAATATCCTGATTGAGCACTCTTGCATTTTGTTATGTGATCATATTTATTATCACTGTAATTTGGTATTGGTACCTTTTTACCCTTCCCGATCCAAAATGAAGAAAAATTTCCCAAAAGCGGTTAATTGCATTCCCAATTCTTTTTTAAGCTCTACATTTTATTGAAAGTTTCATGGAAATCAGACCCCAAAATATCAAAGTTACAGATGTTAACATTCACATTTTGATGCAAATATTCCTATAGACAAATGCAGCCTGTTACAGCTCAACACTGATAATTTGTTTAAATTTTACATCAATATAAAATGGAAATCACATTCTTTTAGAAAGAATCAAGTTTTCTCAGTTTTGACAGTCCAGATGATATTTACCCAAACTCAGCATTCCTCTGGAATAGGAAAATCCCTGAGATGTCATAATTTGCTGATTGATGCAGTGGTGATTGGCGCTTTAAGGATCCTTTTAGGATGCAATCTGTAGCACTGATGTGATTCACATTTGCATGTATTATATTACAGGAGAAGCACTGCCAACAGAAGTACAATGTCTCATGTATTATGACGATGCCACAGTGTCAGAGAAAGGGCTATGGCAGATTTCTCATAGATTTTAGTAAGTACATATGAGTGGGGTTCAATATGTAATGAAAACAGCCCAATAAATCAAAAAGTTTTTTTATTTGCTTGCATTATAATTACTTTTATAAAAGATCTTCTTGGCTATGTAAATGTAAAAATACTGTTGTCCAGCTCCTTTCCTAATTCACCATGGATCCAGCAGGTCTTGAAAAACCCTTGAATTTGACATGTGTCTTGAAAAACCCTTAAAATGAAAATTTGTCTTGGAACCCCCTTAAAAGTACAATGAAACCCTTGAAAAACCCTTAACTCTGATTTAAAACCACCCTCCCCTCAAATAAGTGGTTCATAATTATCAATAAAAAGTAAATAAAATGATTAACATACTACACTCAGTGTACTTTTTGGTCACGGTAGAAGTAGTTTTAGAGTATTCCAATAATGAGGTGAGACCAGGGATGAGACACCTAGATGCATCAGATTACGTCTTTTGACTTCTTATTTACTGCAGCAGAAGCGTCACATTACTGATTTTTTGAATGGTGGAAATATTTTTTCATTTGCCCTTCGATTTTATAAGAATGTGTTCAGGAATTGAATATAAATATTCATTATCTTTATATATCTTAAGGTTAAATGAGGACAAGACGGTACATTGAACGTGGACACTTGTCAACATGAGTCAGTGTACCCCACCAACCTTGTATTCTTCTGTCTTGCCAAATGGCCAGGGTTATCAGTGAATAAAAAAGTACAAAATAGAGGGGAATCTATGCCCAATTTTTTGTAGGGTTGGACTTGGTGGGTGGGCAAATGGGTGATGGGGGGAAAGGAAATAAATTTTAATGACCATTTTACAGAGAAAAACTGCTCAATTCATTTTCCCCACCATTTTAGCATCATTTTCATGGGTGCATGGGGGTCTTTAAATGCTTAAAATCATTTGGGGCTGGGGTACTTGGGCCCTGGCCCCCCTACTTAAAGGGGATAAGCACTCCGTGAATGGTTGCCTTTGTATCAAAATAATTGAACTAGGTTTAATGTTAGTCATCCTTAAATTTGAAAGAGTAACCCTTAAAAAGTCCTTGAAAAACTCTTAATTTTTTGCACTGATAACTTGTATGAACCATGTTCACACAAACGGCTTTCAAGATAGGGTACTGAAATACACTGCGCTATGAAAATGAAACAGTGACTCAAAAACAGAAAACTATGTGAGCTAAGCATTTTCAGCCTGTTTCTTCATGTGGTGAATATCTATATATTGGTGATTAATAACTGCAAAATCTTTGATATTGCTTTTTATTATCTTCTATGTAATGAAATATAGGAAAATATTGATTAAATATAATGCATATATTTCACAACCGTGAAAATTTAAAAACTTGTATTTTCACAGCAGTGAAAATACAAGATTTGATATTTTCACGGGACAGAAACCGTAAGATTAGAACTATTTTTTTTCTATTTTCTCAATATGGTCTAAGAGAAGCAACTCTTTGTGGCATATCTGTTTCTTTTCCAAGGGAAACAACTATTGGTGTTTCCTATTTCTATGGAAATGTAAACGTAAACAAAACGTCAGAGTCGCTTAGAAGCTTGATAAAAGGAAAAGGGATTTTATAAATTCATCTGCTACAACTAGAAAATCAAAACAAAAGCTAATGTTAAGTAAGAGTCGCTTCTCTTTACCTTAAAAGATTATGGGAAATTTGTAGATAATAAAAAGGAAATTCAAATGTTTTTCGTCAAATATGTCTTTTATTTCACTCGTGAAGTGGACAATAATTTTATTTCATTCGTGGCTTCGCCACTCATGAAATATAAATATTGTCCACTTCACTCGTGAAATAAAAGACATATTTAACAAAAAACATTTGAATATCCTCTATATATTCTACAAAATAATGAGGCCGCTATTTTGGTTAAAATCCTCCTTAATGCCACATTCTCTGGCGTTCAGTTCTTATAGTTATTGTGTGAATGATTACATTGCAAAAAACCGTGGCATGAGAAATAGGTACTGATCAAAAGTTGACAGCCTTTTAGCAAGAAAACGGGTATTGAATCTGAAAAATATGGATATGCCATTCGTACTTGTAAACTGTTTGTTTTAGAAATAAACCAGCATATTTTCCAAACTTTGTTAAAATGCTGTTTAATATTTTGCAATCTGGAGGAAAATATGTACAGTGTGTACGAGTGTGATTTTTTAAAAGTCTGTACCTAAATAAGTTAGAATTTAGAAAGATAAAATAAGGTTTTATGCATCATATGAAAGGTCAAATTATGATCTTTAATATCCATCATTTAACATTTTTTCTGGATGCTCAAAAAACATGATCTCATTGGGAACCCACAGTATATGCTTTGGCTGAGAAATAAGAAAACTAACTTTTAATTATGTTCTTCTAAGATAAAAGTTATGCAAGTACTAAGTAGCAACCCGGGTAATATAAGAAAAATAATGACAAAATTTGTCTCAATAATGACATGACTTGTCTCAATCCATTAGAAAAATAGGATTTTTTTCCCAATTTTAAAATGCAAATCACAGGGTTTCACCGTTTCAGAGAAATGTCAGGGAATTTCATAAAATAATTCCATGTCTTGAATTTTGTGGGTGTTTTTCAGAGAAAAATGAAATTTAGCCTAAATGGTATGGAATATTTCAGTTTCAAGCATGGAAAAAATAAAGGTTTAAGCTGTTTTCTTCATATTTGGACAAAAATTCACAGCATAGAGTATTTCATATTACTGACATCAATTAGTGATATGCAGGGCTTTAGATAAGTTTTTTTTTAGCTCACCTGAGTGCTAAGTGCTCAAAGTGAGCTATTGGGATGCATAAATATTCAACCATCGTCTGACAACAATTTGATTTAAATGACATATTCTCTTATACCACTAGGCAGCCAATTTTAACCAGATTTCACAGAGTTGTTCCCTTGAAATAATTTGTTCTGTTTATCTTTTTCAGGTTATTTATTATCTCGACGGGAAGGCCAGTCTGGCTCACCTGAGAAGCCACTGTCAGACCTTGGTAAAGTGAGTTACCAGGCGTACTGGCGCAGTGTTGTCATTGAATATCTTGCCAGCTGTAAAGACAGCGACTTAACGATCAAAACTATCAGCCGAACAACCGGCATGTGTCCACAAGATATTGCACAAACGTTACATATACTCAACATGATACAGTATCAAAATGAAAAGTAAGTTTTTCTTCTCTTATATGGACCACGGCACAAGAAATCCTGTCTTTGGGGTTTAAGATCAAGTAAGGATCAAACCAGGCTGTTCAGCTACAGAGACTAGCTAGAATATTGAAATTTTGCATGTAGCAACTTAAGGTAGTATTTTCCAGGCAGAGAATAACAAAGGTGCTGATCAGACTGCGCGGATGCTCAGGCTGGTCTGTCTCAGGGTTGCCACGGTGAGGGAAAAAAGTCTGGAAAGTAAAAAAAAAATCCAGGTCAGGAAAAAGTCATTGAATTTCACTTTCAGTCGGGGAAGTAATTAGAGGGAAAAGTCAAGGAATTAGAAAGTTTCCAAAAAAGTTGATGGTTAACAGGCAGTTTATACTCAGAAACATTCCTTTTCTAATGGTTTTTGTTTTGAGGGTTTTCTTTTAAAGATTAAATAATCAAGTAAAGCATAAATCAGTGAATTTTGAAATGGATATTGAGTGGCAACCCTGTCTCTCCTTGTTTTTCTCACGCAACAAAGTAAGGTTTCTCATATTTTATGTAGCCTGCCAAAAGAGAATCAGAAGAAAATAAACCCTCAAACTGACTCTAAATTCTTAAAGGCCTATATTGAGGTTTATGAGAGCTCCTTAGCAGATTAGCTTATAAGTGACAGATTAAATAATGTCTAAGTGAATTTCAATATCTCACTGAACTAAAGAACTTAACCTGTATGCAACTAAATTACTTTCACCAAGACAAATATCAATATTTTATTGGAAAATAGCTAAACCTTTCATAAGGCCTTTATTAACCCCTTTTCATAATCACCTCATTATGATAGGCCTCTGATCTGCCTGGCATAACGCTGATTGAGAGTCATAAACAAATTAGTGAGTGGTACCACTTTAAGAGTGTCTTTAACCCTAACCCAGTAGCATATTTTGAAAGAAAAAACCTGAGAAACCAGCTGATCAGGATCCACACTGTATTCAAATCTGCTTGTAACTCATACTGATATCTTAAAAATTGTTTCAGCAAATTGTCCCTTCTGGCCAGTAAGGTCTCAAATAGACTGAAAGATAGGCGTTTGTTCAATGAGACTTTCGGCCCAGTGGTGATGGTTTCTGAATAAACAAACATGAGTAATACAAGTAATGAGCGGCAACTATTGATTTTCAACAATGTGGCATTTTGACAAGTGTAGACTCAGACGAGACTGTGCAGCCTCCTTTTAAGCTTAGAAACTCCAAATGATGTTCAGTCAGTAGCTTCACACTCATAGAATATTCAAGTGACGAGCAAATATTCTGATCAGACAGCGCAGGCTGATCTAAGGCTTTGCTTGTCGCACATACCACATTGTTGAAAATCTCATGTTGCGGCACAAATTTGTTATGCATGTTTATTTGTCACATAAATAAGCTATGTGTTCTGTTTCAGAGTTGTGATATTAAAGAATAAGAAATTAGTGAATGATCACATGGAGAAGTTGGAGTCAAGTAAACACAAGCGTCTCGGTGTAGATGAGGAGGCTTTACGCTGGACCCCGCTCATCTCTAGTCAGGTTCTTATGGAGGAGGAGAAACAGACAGAAAAAGAGGTACCGTAAAAGTTCTAAAACTTTGAACACTTTTCTGTTTCTCTTCTCAACTTCTCAAATAAAATTTAGGTTATAAGGGCTGGAAAATGTTTGTCAATATGGCAAACAGGGAAGACCCTGATCAGACTTCTTCTTCCAGTCTAATCTTGGTCGGCAGTGTTTGTCTTGGCCTTTTTAGCAGGCAACTAGTTTTCGAAATTTTAGAACATCTACCGTAACAGGCCATCTGGTAAATAGAGGAATTAACATTTTAGATTATGGCACTTGCTATAATCTCATTTATTTCGGGGCTGACAGGCTCATATCTCTTCAATATATCGTCTTTTAATGTTTGCATATCCATTTTATATCAACATTTGGGTATCACGATAGTGTTTGATTTAATTGAACTTATTAAACGAGTTGGGATAAATATATTAAATGCGAGGCTCACGGAGCATTTTATCTCTTTCGCATCAAGTTTAATAAATTCAATGATACAGTGGCACAAATGTAAGATTATATTTATCATATGGCACTAAAACTACTTTGGAGTCACATTTTTGGCATGCGGCCGAGACTTGGTGTTGTGTCCTTAAGCAAGATGCTTTATCCGCTACTTAGTACTGGTTGAACCCAGGAAGACAGGAAATCATCCCAACATGACTGAAAAATTATTGACTGGGAGTTAAAGTATCAAAACAAATCAAAAATTTTGCAAAGCTCAGGATATGCCATATGTACAGATGTACCACGACCTCTGACTAATGACCTTTAGATCATTCCATTTCAAAAGGTTGATGAGGAATGCATAGCAATAGCCAGTCAGGCTGGAACATTTGTCTGTGTCAAAACATTATAATAGAATGTATTAAGTAAACACTTAGCACCCCTAATTCTAGAACTACAGTCAAACCTGCTGTTGTGGCCACCTCTATTAAGCGTGACCCTCCCTTAAGCGGCCATTTTAGAGCCCCCCGAACGATTTTGAATGCAAATGCACCTTTATTAAGCGTGCACCTGTCCAAGGCGGCCAGCTGCCGGCGAAATTCGCCCCAAAACACTGAAATTGTGCCCTCAAACGGCCAATTTCTATGGGTTGATGCGGCCAGTTTTGATGATTAATATTGCATCGATTAACTTTTTTGCACCGGTCATATGCTTGGTGCAATTAAACTCCCCAGCAGTGGTGTCTCCCAGAACAAATTCTTCAATGGCCGCTACCCTATGTCGAGGTTATTGGGCCCAACTATTTGGAAATTTGTGGTGAGGTCGAACCGCAACGGGGCCGAAATCAACTAAGTTCAAGTGTTTACGCTAATAAAACACTACGACATGGTTCAGGAATCCAACACATGTGGATTAAAAACAGCGTCAACAGTAACCGAAAACCTGAATACGCTAAACGAACACCACTTGTTGATTTTTTGTAAGCGGGTAACCATTATTGCAAGCGGGTAACCAGTCGTAGAGTCAGTCAGCTGATAAAATTGTCGACATCAAAGCATTTTGCCGCTGCCAAAGTTCATTCATCCATACCGTGACAGATGTTTAACGGTAAATGTGTGAAATTCTAAATGCAAAGTAATACTCTTTGCTGGAGGCATATACTTACTACATAAGGATGCAATCTTTGGTAAAAGTCAACAAGCAATAGCTTTTGAGAAAAAAAAGAGGTTATTTTTGACAAACAAAATTTGAACCATTTTCCGTTTCTTTTTCACCTGAATAATTTTACAATTCTTACAACATTCTCTTCATGTTCAATAGTACAATGACCATTAAACATACATTTGCTTATCAAAAATCAAGTTTTAGCTTCTTGAAAAAATATGATTAGCAGTGCTATCTCTACTCTTTTGACATACATGGACATCTTTAGACTGAATGGACATGATTTTTTTTTATTTCATATTTTGTTGTATTTCTTTTTTCATTTATATATTTGATGAAGAAATGCAATAACTGCAGCAGTGTAGACCTTATTCTTTATACTTTTCAACTCATTATTATATGGGTATCCTCAACTCGAAGCCAACATTCTTTTGAGTCAGCAATCATATGGCCATCTTAGCTGAACCTCTATTAAGCAGCCACCTGTCTTAAGCAAGCGATTTTGGATTATCCCTTGACCGCTTGCTTAAGACAGGTTTGACTGTATTTCAAAATTGTAAAATACAGTCAAGCCTCAAAGCTTTTTGTTTATCTATACAAGACATTGTTATTACTATCATTACACAACCTTTATTACTAAATATGTAAGCCAATAGTGGTTTGTTGATTTTATTATGTGGTGACCTTGACTTACATGGCACACTCTAGTGTTCTCTGAGGAATTTAGCAAATATGAATTCGTGAATAAACATTATGATTTCTATACATGGGTGAAAGTTTTCAGGATTTTGAGGCTGACTTTCCATAGAAAGTCAGCCTCAAAATGCTGAATTAGGCAGATTATAAAAGCTTCTCTGATTAGTTTCTCTGATTAGTTTTCAGAATATCTAAACACAATCATTTAAACTTGAAATTATTCATTTTTGTAGGCATTTTGCAAGTTTTAAAATCTGAATTTCTTTAGTTCATGATTTTGAAAATTTTGAACTTTCAACCATAACTACCTCTTCAACACTTAGCATTTAAACTTTAATTAATTGCATGGTTGTTTTGTAATTCAGTTGAAGAAAATGTCCAAGATTGTGAACAGTATTGCTGAGGACCGTCGACAGCTCACCCTGGAACTGAGCACTAGCCCAGTTAAGGATGAAATGGAATCTCCGCGCTATCGTAGTCCTATCAAGGAAGTATTAGAAGTGGTTCATAGTCCGGTGAAAAACAGCTTTCCTTCACCAGAAGAGGCAGTCAAGACTCCGGTAGGTTGACGTAACCATGGGTGAAAGTTTTCAGGATTATTCCTGAATTCAGGATTTTGAGGCTGACTTTCCATAGAAAGTCAGCATCAAAATGCTGAATTTAGCAGATTATAATAGCTTCTCTGATTTATTTTCAGTTTATCGTAAGACCACTGACCATTTAAACTTTATTTCAGTAATGTTTTTTAGGTGTACTTTAGTTTTAAAATTTGAATTTCTAAAGTTCAGGATTTTTCAAATTTTGAACTTTCACCCATGGGTAACTATCTAGAATCGCATAATATACATCAATGCAAAATATTTCTGAAAACTTTTCATTAAACATTTATAGAAATGTTTTCTCCAATTCGATAGAAGTAAATATCCCTAAAGTTAGAGTGACAGTAAGCAAAAGATTGCAGATTGTTGAGAAGCACAGTGGCTCAGTGTTAGATTGGTAGCCTTGGGATTGAAGGGTTGCTAGTTTGAAAATAAACAGAGGCACTGCCTTGTATCCTATCGCAAGACATTTTAATCTCTGCTCAGTACTGGTTCAACCCAGGAATACAGGAAAACATCCCAACATGACTGAAAAACTTGAATGGGACGTAAAGCTTTTACATAAACAAAATAACAGATTGTGCGTGCTTATTAGATTTACTGCATGGTTGGGGTTATAAATACTCAATCATTAATTATGGTTGAAAATTGTTTTTATTCACCAAAATGTGTATTGGGTGTTAAATTTCTGATTAGATTCTAATCTAAAACTTTGAATAAAATTGTCTTCAATACTTTTCTCAGCTAAATGTTTGCTGCATTGTTTCTGATACATGCAATGCTTGTCAGAAGAACAGAAGACCCTGATTAAGGGAAGACACTGATTTGGGGCTGCACTGTTTGTGTACCTCATTTTTAGTCGGATAACTAGTGTACTTACTATATTTTAAAACAGTTACTTTATATGAAACTCATGTTTGTGAGGCATCTATTTTGTCTTCATTGTCAGTCATTTACCCTCAAAGGATTAAAAAATGCATTTGATCCACCACCAGACTGTGCTCTACTCTTTGTAATATGGCTTCGAGGTTATAAAACTTTTTTCATGCTCAACTCAACAGCATGAAATTTGTCCTGCTCATAAATGTTAAAATGCCATTACTGTTGCTGCATTTTAGCATTTATTAGCAAGATAAATACAATATATCTGAAAGTTTTAAAGCAAGATTTTTTCCAGCATTTGAGTTGGTATGAGCAGTTGAAATTTCATGCTTAGTTGAGTTGAGCATTCATTTTTTTTAAAACCTCGGGACATGGTCAAGTGATGGGAAACCAAATTAATGTCAACTCTTACTGTGTTAAACCTGAATATATCTTATTTTGAAAACAGTGTAGATCCAGATCAGCTGGATTCTGAGAAGCCATCTGATCGTGATCCACACTGTTTATATCTACCTGTAAATTCATGCTAATAAATAGAATCACACAATTTATTTGGATAAAAATTGGAAACAATTGTAGTACATAATAATATCAGGCCTCCAGGTTATCGGAAAATTATTTTTCTTATTTCACAACCAAAACATTAGTTGTAGGTACTCAAAAGAACTGTCTCAATGAGATGGTTCTTTTGAGCACCCAAAACACATGTTTAACCCATTTAAGCCGAAATTTCCAAATCAATCAATTGGACCAGTCCATTTCTGTTTTAAGGGATGTTGATTGGTATTTTTCATTTTTATTAAAATTTTAATAGAACATTCTGTAAGCAAACAGTGGAGACCCTGATCAGATGAGGTCTGGGTCTGCACTGTTTGCCTTTGTCCCACAAAATGGACGCAAGGCTTATATGTTAAATTGATAGATAATAAAATAATTACAATTTTATGCTAAAAATATTTCTCTATGTAATCTCCAATATGGTTAGGGTTAAGCTTGGTTAAACTTGGTAGTGTTGTTTTCTAGCCGAAGAAGAAGCGAGGTCGGAAGCGACGACTGACCAATCAGAATGATGAGAACGAGGAAGAGGAGGATGCTAAACGAATGAAGTTGGAATCTAATGAAGAAGGTAATCACAGGTTTAGATAAACAAAAAATTTCAGCGTAAAATTGTAGATATTGTCTTACCCATCAGCTTTAACATATGTTTTGGGTGCTCAAAAGAACCGTCTCATATGTTTTGGTTGATAAATGAGAAAATTAAATTTTAGATAAAGCCCCAGTTACACAGTCACGATTCCGGCCACGATTCACCGCGATTCGTCCCAATTTGAGCTGGATGGTAAAATCGGGATGCGTCGGGATGGAAAAATAGAAAATTAAGCATCAATAGGGTGTCTCACGATACTCCTACGGTGTCTGCACAATTCATCTACGGATCCACTACGACACATGACGGCAGTGCTATGATTCACCACAGTGGGGCTACGAATGCTCACGATGCCTCCACGATTCGATACAATGCTAGTACGATTCAAGCCGGTAGAGCTACGGTAGTGTCATGTCCTCCCACGAATGTGGACGATTTAGTGGTTGTCATGCGACCGTCCTAAGGGGTGGGGGGGTACTCTCATATTTTTTCTCCATACGTAGGTTCGGGCCCAGCATCTATCGTTCACCCCAAAAAATATCAGGAATTTCAAGCACCAAAGATATTTGAAATTTTAGCAACTAGAAAAATATTCCCCATTCTGTACCTTGACCTTAAAAAGACCCTAAAATGCATGGAAATTACCCCTAAATATAGTCCGAATTATGATGTCCAAAAAAATATCCACAAAATCTTAAGACCCAAAAATATTCATTTTTCTGAAAACCCCCAAAAATATTGAAATTCAAAATTTTGAACCCCAAAAAATGACCCGAGCCTACGTATGGGGCAACAGTTTGCCAAATTATGACATCAAATATCATTATCTCTTCAACCTTTGACGAAGTCAGTCATGCCATCAAAAAGAAAAGCTGCGGCAAAATCAAAACAGTCACCGGACCCACAGGCTAGGCTCAATCCTGTCCCCCAAGTCCAGTGTCATGTCCAGTTGTATCAGATGACGTCCAGTTCAAGCTGCAAATTAGCAATTTGAAGTCTCTGGACATAATCCATGATGCGCCTCACTAAAATGCACTTTTGAAAATGATTTTCAGCAATGATACCTCTGTTTTATACCAGAATCTTGTGTCAGTGATAACCCGATTTGCTACGAACGCCCACGAATGACCACAAATACTACTCAGGCACCACTAGGAATGTTCCCGATCCCGTTACGGTAGAGCTGCGATTTAGGCCACACCCACAATCCAACACGATTCACCCCGACGAGTTTAAACCATTTAAACTTGTCGTAGCCTTGTCGTGGAGGTTCCCGAATCATCAGGATCCTTCACGAATCACCTCGGTATCACTAGGACTCGCGCCGATGTCTCTACGGTGCTGCTACGACTCCTGCCAATGCATCATGACTTGATAAATTGGGGTGAGTGGTAGCTCTACCATGGCCAAAATCGTGAATGTGTAACTGGGGCTTAAGGCAAAAATAAAAAAAAATAATAGTGTTTCAGGTTATGTGAATTATTAAAATAGGGATGGTAGGTTGGAAAATATTGTTTATTTTGTTAATAGTTGATAACAGCAGAATAATATGGCTGAACAGACATCATTTGGAAATCCTCTATAAGGACTTAAAAATTTCAGGGTTGGTGGCCCATAATGGGCATTGCCTGGTTACCTGAAACACACAAGGCTTTAAGATGAGAATTAGTTGTGGTCCCATCTCCATATGACCTTAGCTGTTGGTGAGCTGTTAAACACTTTCTTGTTTCTTGACAAAATTGTATGCGCCAGCACATGGTATTTCAGTGCTGCTCACTAAGCAAGCAGCATCTAAGGCTCATCTGGGCAGTCTCGCTAGAGCCTTTGCTGAAAGTATGGACAAGGACAAATGCTCAGGCCTGGGTGTTATGGTGGTGTGCTCTCTGCTGCCGCTTTCAGAGAGATTGCCCTGTCATATTTGGCTTGTTGTCGCTGACAGGATGAAATTTGCTTCACTTGAGGCAAATTTGGGTGGATGGGTGGGGCCTTTTAGTCGAATTCTTTTCTCTCTCCCTCTCTCTGGGAGGAATCCCAACATTACTGAAATAGTGTTGACTGGGACTTAAAGCCTTAACTCAATCAAATGATGATCTGCACCCAACTGTTTCACACTCTTAATTATATTCCTGAAAGAAATTTTGAAAAAATGTTAATTTTAACTTACAGAAACAGCCAATGACAAGATGAATGAATCTGTGGATCAAGAGCTTGATACTTCCAATAACGCAGATACAGAGGCACAACAGAGCCCTTTGAACAGCCCTTTGAACACTCCTCTAGCTTCTCATACTGAAGAAGAGCCTGAGTCTACCCCAAAACGGAGAGGAAGGGGTTGGCCTAAAGGGGTACCAAGGGGAGTGAAGAAGAAATGGAAGCGAACGGGGCTACCAAAAAAGGTTTTACCAAAACAGGTAAATATTAGTACATTTGCCATTAAGTCTCCCCCCTGGAAGGGTCCGGAGACATATTGTTTTTCCGCTTGTGTCCGTCTGTCCGTCACAAAATGTGTCCACTCTATAACTTGATAGCCATTAGAGATATTTCACCGAAACTTAATACATTTGTAAAGCACATTCAGACGATGTGTCATGCACAAGAACCATAACTCTTGCATTTTATTTTACAAATTTTTCCCCTTGTAACAAGACTAAATGCAATTTTTGCCTGCTCTGTAAGTTGAACAATGTTAAAGCTATTTGGTTGACGCTTTTGTAAAAAAAAAAAGAGATCCAGACTGATCATGTAGTCATGGAGGTAATTTATTTTTAAATTTTTTTTTTTTTTCAGAAAAAGCGTGTCCCTTTAGACAGGCGAAGGGGACCAGGGCGGCCCACTCGGAACAGACAAAAAGGTGCAATAAATGACTCCAATCAAGAGCCTTTTCCATCTAATGAGGAACTAAGTGAAAAAGAGAATACAGACTCTAAATCCAACATTAAATTGGATGAGAGTGATGATTTATTAGTTTCCAGTATTCCAAATGGTGATGTGGATATGGAGCATAGTGTGAAAATAGAGACAGATTCTGGTGGACGTATTACTAGATCAGACTCCAGGAACTCTAATTTAAGACTCAGTAAAAATGTTGTGAAATCCGATGAGGATTCTGACTTAGACGATCACAATACCAGTAGTGAAAGTTTAAACTGTCATGTAAATACTAGAAGTATGGATGAGGATGATCATAAACATGAAACATGTACAATCAGATCTAGTCCCTCAAGTACGGAGGGAATACGTGAAAACAACACCCCAGACTTACCAAACCTCCCTAGTCCATTACCAGTGCTAGCTGAGTCAGGATCTGACAGTGTGTCGGACTCTGTCAGCGAAGATGTGCCTTCTCTAACCCCACAGATACCTACACCTCACAGCCTGGACAGTGGTGATTTCCCCAACAGTGTGGAATGTCCCACTGTAGACGAGTCTAACATTAACAGTCCCAGCATTCAGAGTCCTAGATCATGTGTTCCAAGTCCGACGCCTAGTCCTGTGCCGTCAGAACCCATACTAAAGCAGGAAGAGCCAGACACTGAATTTAATGAAGTTGAAGACAGTATGTTTGATACTATTGAACACAGAGCGGCCCATTCTCCATTGAGTTTTGGCCATTCTGAGTGTGATAGTGTTAAACAAGAGGAAGAATTGAGGACAGAAACTAGTGAACAGTTGAGTGAACAAGTTAGTGAACAATTGAGTGAACAAAATCAGAACAATATGGCAGCATCCTCTGCTGATGTGTTAGCTAGTGTGGACAGTATATTGTCTCCGGTTAATTCACAGGAAACTGAGGATGCTGAGAATTGTGAGCCAATTCTGGCAGACAGTAGTGCGATAGCGAGTAGTGATCTAGTGGCCGAGATGGAGAATGAGATGAACAATTCAAACGAGGAAGAGTGTGATGAAATAGACAATACTTCCACCGCTGATATTCCAAGTGACGATAACTTCCAGGATTTTAATAGTGATACAACTACGCAGGAGGCATTGCGTGCTACGGAAAACTTGGCTCAGGTGATAGCTGCTGCAGACTTGGAGAGCAGTTTAGAACAAATGGAGGAACAAAGTGCTGCCACTACAGTCACTACTGAACACATTCTTCAACATGACGACAGTGTGAACACTGCTAGTGTAGGAAGTGCCAGTGTCCCTAGTGTTGAACCCCAACCCCCTTCAGACCCGCCTAATCCTAGTCCAAGACATCCTCATCCGAGCCCGCACAACACTGTGAGTCCCCACCATCCGAGCCCTCACCACCCTGGTCCAAGTCCTCATCATCCTAGTCCACATCATACCATGAGCCCTCATCCAACACTCAGTCCACAGTGTATACCCATGAGTATGGGACAGATGTTCTCCCCTGGTCAACAACAGATGAACACCATGCAAAGTGTGGGTAATAATAGGTACAACAATGAGATTGATGTCAGTCAGTTGGCTGGCCTAGAATCTCCTGCCTCTATTAGTAGTAATGAGATGCAAAATACATCGGGTGATAACTTACAACAGCAGCAGCAGCAGCAGCAGCAACAACAACAACAACAGCAGCATCATAGACAACAACAGCAGCAACAACAACAACAGCTGACACATAACACATTCCCGGACTGTGCTCAGGCTCAGCCTAGATTCCCGAGCAACATGAGCAATGTTCCCTTCAACTCTAACTATATGGACACAGTGAATCAAGCTGCCATGATGGGCAATGCTACGTACATGCCTATTGTGAGTAGTGCAGCCATTAACTTTGGTCCACCACAGAACACATTTACTGGTCTTGTCATTCAGCAGCAGAATCAAACTCATCGACTCTCACATAATAACACACCCTGTCCACCTAACGCCACTCAACAGGTAGCAGCTGCAGCCTTCGGTCCTGGTGGACAGAACAGTTGTAGTTTACAAAAGCTACAGCAGCTCACTAATGGCATAATGGAAATTCCAGACAACATGACCCCACCCCCCAACCTAACCCCGCCTCCAACCCTCAACATGACCCCACCTACATCAATGATGAGAACCATGTCAGCCACCCCTGTCCCCAATCAACCACCCTCCCAGCAGCAGTATAGACAATATCAGAGACAGAAATCCTCCGGCTCGTCATCGGGACGCAGCAAAAATACAAACATAGCCATGAATCCCAACGTCGCTTTTACACCCAATGTTACTATACAGCCCGGTTCAAATATGATTCCTCGCTACAACATCATGGAAGGCTACAGGATGCAACAGCAGATGATTAACCCAGGTTATATTGCAAACACAAGTTTTATCAACACGTTACGGCAACCAAATCTTCCTATGCAGATGGGTTTGAACATGAACATGAACCCGATGAACATGAACCCCATCAATGCAATCAACCCACAGCAACATTTTCAACAACATATGCAATCGCAGCAGCCCAATAATATGTATACTTATGGCTACCTGAACGGCGGACTTAACATGAATAATGTGATGCGACGGTAGCAGTAGCTGTGTTCTCTAGATCTGATTATGTACAATAAAGTGCTATGTGCTATTCTACACAGGTTCTATTTGGGCTCATGCAGGTTGAAATCTGATTCTAGACAACCCCATTGAGAAGGTACTGTAGATTCGGAAATGAGAATTTTAATTTCCTGAATAGCATTAAAAGACATTTTAGTGATGTGAAAAAATCTTGATTAAGGCATGATATACCTATATCAATAAACGAAAGTGAAAAAATCTCGATTAAGGCATGATATACCTATATCAATAAAGGAAAGAGTGATTTTGCCATTTCGCAAGTTTTTTTTTCACAAAACTTCGCATATGCATATGCGAAGTTTCGTGAGAATAAAGTCCCCACGCAAATTTCCGAATTTACAGTATATGTCCAGATAAGCATTTTTTCAGCATAAAATTGTGATTATTTTCTTATCCATCAGCTTAAACATGTGTTTTGGGTGCTCAAAAGAACCGTCTCATTGAGACGGTTCTTTTGAGTACCCACAACATATATTTAGGTGGAGAAATAAGAAAATGATTTTTTAATTACACACTCATATCTAGAGGTCTGATACTTAAATGGCTAAATTCCTTATTCTAAAAAAAATGTGTGGTTTCTTATTTCCAGTATTTCAAGGAGACTTTCCTATGGAGCATCCATAGGTTTAGATAAAAAAAAATTTCAGCGTAAAATTATTAATATTTTCTTACCCATCAGTTCACAACATATGTTTTGGTTGAGAAATAAGAAACTTTTTTTTTGGTATGCACTTTTAACTAAAGGCCTGAGCATCATAACAAAGGTGTTCATTTCTCATGTGTCTTTTATCACCTAGGCAACCAGCTAAGGCTCAGGCCATCTTGAGTGTCCGCGCAGTCTCGTCTGAGCCTTCTCTGCTTCCCATTATCATAGTGGCTAGCTCAAATATGCATTTTAATTAAGCTCGAGGAATATGGTGCAACATTTATGGTACTGCCAATCTGTGTTTTCATCTGTTGAGCCAATGAAGTTCTTATAGCTGCTTTTATTTTAATCTGAAAAATATCACTAAATGCATCATTCAGATCATTAAGCTCTGTCACTGATATACCTTCATACAGCCTATTCATCAGCAGGCAACAGGAGGGGAAATTGCCTTCTACTCTTCTAGCTGAGCCATCTACTTTTTAGTAATTAATGTGTTTCCAGGTTTCAAGTGAGCCCCGTTTTTCTTTTATTTAACAACTTTGATCCTTACTAATACGATCGTCGTTTAGCATGTGGATGTAAATGTATACTGCGTAACTAAGACTTATTTTTGGGAGCATCCCTTATTTTGAACTAAGGCCCCAATGCCCCAATGCCCTGCAATTCAGAATAACAGAATAGTCTTTTTCCTTGAGATATATACCCATTTGCGCCTCTGTATTAGTTATCATAAGCATAATGCACCAATTTTAAACTACTGATTGGTAGTTTATTTATATATCGATAAGGTACACTTGGGGACTGATTCAAAGTGGAGGAACAAAAACATGCAGAAATTCCATCTAATCCCAGCCTATATAAAAGCTCATACTTAAGTGAGAAAAATATTCTAATTACTCGGTCTATATCTTAATTCATTTCTGTAATTTATTTTTAATTAAAATAACCATTAAGGAATAAACGGCAAAAAACGGGGGTCACTTTAATTCTGGAAACACAGTAATACAGCCAGCACATGAGAATTTGGTACTTATCACATTGTCGAGCAATGTTGTCTCGCTTATCAAGTCTTGGCAATATACGCAGACTTGCGAGAGTCTTTGCTGCTGACATATACAAAGTAGATGAAGATGCAGACCAAAATGTAGACTTCTACCCCCACCAGATACGTCAGCACTGATGCTTTTAGGCATATGTGATAAGTTCCAAAATCTCATGTGCTGGCCTAAATGTTTTTAAAAACCACCATGCAGTCTGACTTCTACTCGAGGTTTTCAGTCAATTAATAAGCTGTTATGTTGCTATATGTTTAACTCATTAAGTGCTGAATTTCTTAAATGGAATCTTCCAGTTTGCTATCTGCACTGATCCATCCTACTTATGGATTAATTTGTTGAAGAAAGCAAACAAATGGTCCCTGATCAGACAGCTCCTCTAGGAGCAGGCTGATCTGGGACCATTTGTTTGCGCATGATTTTCTTGTCCTCGAAAGAACCGTCTCATTGAAAACATGTTAAGGGTTGTGGATAAGAAAATAGTTTTACATTCAAAATCTTTGCTCATCTGGACCTATGTACAGGCATTCCATTTGTAACGGTAAATTTTCTAAAATTTCAAACACTTTTCTCTTTCTGTTCTCAAATAAAATATTGGTTATCAGGGCTAGAATTCATAAAATGCTTGTCAGACTGAGAATAACAAATGGGGTAGACCCTGATCAGCCTGCTTCTTCACAGTCTGATCTGGATCTACACAAAGAAGCTGTCTGATCAGGCCTTATGGCCTTTAGCTAAGAGTGCATAACAGAAAAATAATTTTCTTATTTGTCTACCAAAACATATGTCGTGGGTACTCAAAAGAACCGTCTCAATGAGATGGTGCTTTTGAGCACCCAAAACATATGCTTAAAATTATGGGTAAAAAAATATTAACTATTTTACGCTGAAAAATTTTGTTTATCTAAATCCATGCTGTATGTCTAGGACTTTTTTGCAGGCAACTAGTGTTCGAAATTTTAGAACATTTACCGTATAGATGGGGCCGCGTAGGGCAGTAGGTAACGTGTCTGGCTACAGATGCGTGTCTGACTGCAGATCCAGGGGTCGCGAGTTCGATCCCGGTCCGGTCCCATACTTTCGTGGAGATTGATCATGAAATAATTTCTACGGTCATTCTCCTCCCTTCCGCTGATTTATTCAAGAAGGGTTGTTGTCATTTACAAGCGAAAGTATGTGCACGAATTACTGGTTAACCGCTTGTTCAAGCCTGCCCAGGAAAAAGTGTGGTTAGGTGAACTGACCGTCCCGCAATGACCATAGCTGTTGACTTGGGACGTAAAGCAACAAAACAAACAATTTACCGTATAGAGAATGTTAATACAGACGTACAGTAAGTTCACCCATCTCTGAACAACTGGGCCCCCATGAATAAATGGCATTTTCATTTTAGTCTAGACATTAACAATGGCATTTTGATTTGTGTTGAATGAGTTCATCATCTGTATATAGGAGCTCTGCTGGTGTGTGTGGGTAATTTAGAAAGGTGTCACAAATACAGAATACCGGTCACAAGGAGTATTTTTAATTTCCAAAAAACATGTTAATTGTACTTTCTCGACTTGCCTCGTGATTTAGGCGTCACCAGAAAGTTTTCTTAACATGTAATGAATACTATGTTACATATCACACAAGAAGATGGGACAGATTGCCTGATAACTATTTCTCTCATATAGATCCACAGAATTTTTTGAGCGTAAAAATTTGATATTTTCTTACCTACTAGTTTTAACATATGTTTTGGGTGCTCAAAAGAACTGTCTCATTGAGACGACCTTTTTTGAGTACCCACAACATATGTTTTGGTTGAGAAATAAGAAAATTAATTTTGACTACACACTCTTAACTAAAGGCCCATTTCTATATATATGCTCAGTACTCCAAGAAATAAAAACAGCTGCTACTTTTGGTTAATTTAAGGAATGAAACAAAAAATGCTGTGGTTATTTTGGAAAGTCTTTCATTTTTGGCGGCTAACTGTTCTCAACATTTCCTCTGCAAGTGGAGCAGGATGATCAAGTTCTCACCTCTACATTTGTCAGAACTCACTGACATGTAATGTGCTCACAGGTTTTTTTAACACATTTTAATTTTGCATAAATTTTCCAACGTTTATAAGTGCTTACCTGATCACATACATACTGGATGTCAACTCAAAAATATAGATAATTCTTGCTTTTAAACTCTCAGATGTTGTATTTATCCAGCACAAGATATTAAAATGCCATCAATTGTTGGCATTTTAATTTTTATGAGCAGAATAAAGTTCAAATTCTGATGAGTTGAGCATGAAAAATGTTTTATAACCTTGGCATGTGGCTAGACTTGTTACTACTGTACATAAGGAGCTGCAATTCATCTTTTATACACAGTGACAGTTTAGTTTTCTTGTTTTAGTGCTTGACACATATTTGTTTGTAGTTTGCCACATCATTGACCTGTCAGGCTGTCAAATGAGCCTGTTCGTGAGATTTTGGTACTTCTCAAATATGCAAAGAGCAGATGCTCAGGCAAACCTGCAGAAATGTGCAGTCTCGTCATACATAAAGTATGAACATAGATGAAGGATCAGGCCAAAATGTAGGCATGTAGCCATAATGTACAGCTAATCATGCTTGTTAACCATTTCCTCCATGAATATTTGTGCTAAACTCCACCCACTATGAATAAAGATAGAAATAGACTTTCATATTGGTATATAATATATCATTGCGCTTTATTTTGAGTTTGAGACTGTACTCAAGTTTTATAACCTCGGGGACAGATCATATTTCCGTAAGCAAACAGGGAAACAGGGTAGACCCTGATCAGGGAGCTCTTTCAAAAGGTGTCTCTATGGGGTATAGGGTTAAACAATGACTTAGTGCATATGTGATGCATACCAGATCTCATGGAATGGCTTAAATACTAATTCTATTTTTTTCCTTTCATTTCTTGATTTGGATTTCCCCAGCTGTACAAATAATATGTTATTGGATAAAGATAAAATGGCTTACGGTTCCTTTTCAGACTGAATTTATCTAAATGGGGCTATTTTTATTGTTTGGGATGTTTTTCTGGTTTTAGTTTAAATCTTTTTTTGTATTTTAAATGGAAAATTTCACTTCAGGTTTAGTCTATGCAAATAATGAGTGACTTATTGTGAAAAGTAAACAATTATTTCTTGATTGGAATACGAGCATTTTAATCTATAATTATTTGATTTGCATAAGCTTTTTTTCGTTGCTTGCTTACTGTTTGTTTTGGTAGAGAAATAAGAAAATTATTTTTTGGGGTACACACTGTTAACTAAAGTCCTGACCCTTAAAAGAATTATGGACATTTTTCCTCTGACTCAGCTATTGAAATAAGCATTTGATATCATTAATGTGACCATTAATTAAAAGTTGATGGTATGAAGAAAATAAATTCACTGAAAGAAATTCATTTTGTTGTATTTTGCTTTGTCAGGTCCTTGACAAAATACAGCTATAATTTGTCGATAAACAGGTTTCTAATTTATTTCTAATTTCATTTCTTTAATATCAATATTTTAATTATTGGTCATGTTAATAATATCAAAGAATTATGTTCATAGGATGAAAAGAGCTAATTTTTAGCTGATAAAGGACGCAAAACACTGTTTTTAATTTCTAGGTACTTAAAACGTGGCCAGATAAGTAAAGCCTTCATTGCTTGCAAATTCAGAGTTAAGCAGAAATTCAGGAGCACACACACAGCCATACATAAGAAAATAATCCAGATCTTCTACCTTTTTCTAATACAGGAAAGACATTTTTCTTCAGTTAGGCTCAGTGTGATCATTAGGTATGCATTTATCAATACAATCTAAATTAAATTACCAATCTCTTAAACCGTATTTGTTTGATGTAAATTTAAAAATGTAGCTACTTTTAGAATCATTGCCACATATTTTAATTTTATTTCAATTTGCTGTAAATATGAGCAAGATTAAGCCTCAGTCTACTGATCTGAGATCATGGTAATAACAGCTTGTCATGTCCCCTATTGTACTCAAAAGAGTTAAAACTATACTTCTTAGTGCAAATGCTGCGTACTGGGAGATCTATCATGAAGAAAATGGTCAAAAGATAATACCTGCTAATAATAAAATACAGAGACTGAGGTTTAATGAAAGGTGGTGTGTAGATGGCTCCATCTAGATGGGATTAACTTTCCGGCTGATAATCACGATTAAATGGCATCTGTGTGTTGTCTACTGGTCCTTTAAATCGTCTTTGTAGCAAACACTGTTTGACTGTATGCTGAAATTAGTCCTTGATGTAAGCTTTTACATTTAGTAGGCAACTTCAGACAACATTTTCAGATAATTTTTTTCGTAATCAGCAAAGGGTTAATGTCCATCCATTTAGCTTGGACAAATTGAATTTGATGGATTCATTTAGATGGACCCATGTAAACTTGCTCATAGGGTGCATATACATGGTAGCATCTAGATGATTTTTTCTCATCTATTTATGGATCCACATATATAGCTGGCACATGTCAAGTTTGTCAAGATGGAAAATTTTAGAAAGGGAAAAGCCCTCATCTTAGATGGGTCTACCTAGATGGATTCATTTAGATGGAGTACGAAGTATTAACACTGTTGGATATACACCTGGACTTATATGAGATTAATTAGAAGAGGATTTCTTCTGAAGGTCATGCCTACTGGTCAGTGCAGGTTAAAACCTAGAACAGATCAAATAAGGGAATTTTTCTGAAGTTTTTTTTTTATTATCCTAAACCTATGGCTCATTCTTTTGAGAGCAGCGACCAACAACCCGACAAAACCGGTCTTCGGGGTTTCCGACAAAGCGAGACTCAAACCAGTCTCATCAGCTACAGATACTAGCTACAATATTGAAATTTTAATTGAAGCAGGTTTAGATATGATACTTTCCAGTAAGCGAATAGCAATTGTGCTGATCAGTCTGCATGGATGCGCAGGCTGGTCTGTGCCTTTGTTGTTCACAAACCCCCGAAGACAGGTTTTTTCGCGTTGAGGCCCATATGGTTTGGCTGTCCCTTCATTAAACAGTTTTTGTACCAACTAGCGTCTTCCTATAATTTTGGTCAGGAACATCACAATTGCTGCCATCAACCTATGCATTTCTTTTAATAAGGCCAAATTAAAAAAATATCTGTGTTTAGGGTTACCGGACTCTACCTTTATTTACTGTTGAAACCTAGGACCCTTTTCAGGTTTTCTTGAAAAATATATAATTTTATGCATTTTGAAATGCGAAATGCCTTTCAAAATGCATAGAATTATTTTTTTTCCAGAAAAAAAAAGTGCTTGCCTATCATACCTAAAATTTTTATACCTGTTACTTGAAACACACTTATTTTTTTATTTGGCCTAAATTAATGGAGATCTAGATCTTCAATGAAATAATAAAACCAACAATTTTACATGGACCCCTTTCAATGGACCATTCACATCTATACCGATTAAGTCTTCTATGTCTGCATGATGAAACAAGTCGTTGTATGGACAGAGAAGGCTTTCATCGGACTGGTTTGTTTGTTTTTTTCGGCAAATTTGAGACTTCGTTTTGTGCCTGGTCATTCTATGAGTTTGTTCATGCACATATGCAGCCTCAAATAGTATGTCTGAATCTAAAATGTTATTCAGTCCCTGAAGATTGTTCATCTGGGTCTACACTGTTATTGGAAGTGCCTGTTTATGGGTTTCCAGTATTCAAAGGGCTAACAGTGAAAAGAGGAGCTGGATTAACACAGCGGAGAATCACATGACTTTAAAGGATTAAAATTGACAGCTGCTTTTCAAAACCCCTTGATTCAGGTAAGACTTTCTTGACATTTACGTTAATGCTGATCAGATTGGCATGGGGGTTTAAGCAGATACTCGGAAAAAATGAAAGCAACATATTCATCTTAGTAACTTTCAGACAAAAATCTGGTTAAAAAATTATTGACAAGCAACCAAATTTTTCGGTTGCTCGTCAATAACTTTTTAACCAGATCTTTGTCAGAAAGTCACATACAATGGACATGTTTCTGTTGTTTTTCTGGGGCATCTGCTTCAAACCCAATGCGAATCTGATCAGTATTAACGGAAATATCAAAGAAAGTCGTACCTGAATCAAGGGGTTTTCAATGGTGGATCATTGCTGTTGTTTTGAAGTCACATGATTGTACGCCATGATTAACAGTACAGCAGTTATCTGCACCCTACTCACATTATGTACTTAGCCAGATGTTATCGGTCTTCAGGGGGCGGATCCAGGATTTATGGAAAGTGGGTTCAGATGTGTAAAGGAGGGGGTTCGCTTTGCTGATTTTATCTCATTTTTCTAAAATATCCCATGAAAATGATATAATTTGGTCTCAGTGAGACCAAATTATTTCATTTTCATAGGATATTTAAAAATGGGGGGGGGGGGGGGGGGGGGGGGGTGAGGGGGTTCAAACCCATCTGGATCTGCCCCTGGTCTGTCTTCTCAAGGTTTTCCTGCACTAACCAGTTGGCAGGTTCTCTCTTACATATATGTGATAGAATACTATACTAGTATTTATTGTTTTGTGTTGTGTTGTCACACCGTTATCCTATGGTATAGACAAGTTGGTCTTTCTAATTATTTCTGTTGTAATTAAACCAGCTTCTGTTTGCCATTCGATAATCACATGACAGGCTTCATATCATACCATCATCATTTGGCCATCTAGTTCTTATATTATATTTTTGACAAATTTGTATATAAAGATTCCCTTGAGGATTGTGCATTTACTATTAAATTAAAAAGATAATTTGTTGAATTTTAGCCAGTTTTGTGTTATTATTTTTATGTTACCCCCTTTATGGTTGGGAGATATTTTTTTTTCCACCTTGGAATCTATACTGACCCTCACTTCCTACGCAAGATGTTTCCGGAATGTAACTTAAATTAATATACAAGGTATTGCAGAAATCATTGTACGGTTCAGTGGTTCTGGCAGACAGTCACCCAATCTGGTTATGATAAAAAGGTGAAGTTCTACTTTTATTTTCATAAATAAGTGTTATAATTTTTGACAAAATTGCGTTACAATGGATGAAACAATATATGTAATATTTAAGGTTCAGTTTGATTTTGCGTTAGAAGTGTGCTTCAGTATATGTCCGTCTGCTACAAAATCATGTCCTATATCTAACTTGCAAACTGATCAAGTATAAATCAAAATTGCAAGAAACATAATCTTTGCATTTATACTGGGAGTTCTTTCCCTTCGAACATTGTGCATCATAAAACCATGTCCACTCTGTTTATTAAAAATAAAGACATTTCCATAAAACCTCATTTATGTATCAATCACCATTAAACGATGTGCAGAGCCTAAGAGCAATAATTACTACATTTATACTTTTAGGGTTATTTCCCATGGAAAGTTTTCTGTAAGAAAGTAACTTCAAAACTGTTAAAAATATCTTCGAGGAACTTAATATATCGATCAACATAAGAGGATGTGCAGAGCACAAAAATATAACTCTTTCACTCTTTAAGATAGTGTCCACTCTCTGTAACTTGAAAATCATCATTCCAAGATCTATTGATTAAACTTCAAATACATATCAGCATTTTACGACATTGGAGCACAAGAACCATAACCCCTGCATTTATGATTAATTTCCCTTGGAACTTTGTGGCCCACTCTGTATGACACCAAAAAGGAGAGACAACTGTGTCTCTGTGACCTTGTCTCAAGGAAACTTGACTGATGCAAACAACAAAGGCGTAGATTAGCCTGCATATCTACACAGTCTGATCAGTGTTTTCGTTAAGTATAATAACTGAACTTGCTACAAGTATAATAACTGAACTTGCTACATGCAAAATGTCAATATTCTAGCTAGTCTCTGTAGATGAGCAGACTGTCCTTTTGAGTCTTGGCCAGAAACCCTGAAGACCGGTTTTCTCGCAACGAGGCCATCTTATAATGGTGGTTTGATTGTATTGCAGTCCAGTCAGCAAAATTGTGTCTGATATGATCTGGCATTTTGGTTAATAAATGGTATTGTTATAAGACTGGAGAGAATCCTGTCTCCTGATTAGCCCGATTTGTTTTCATAAATCTCTATGTCTACCTGGAAACTGGTCTAAATCGGTCCACAAGTTAATATTGCATGAAAATCAGCTCGAACTAGTTTCCAGAAGTTAATATTTTTGACACTTCTGCAATATTACCCTCTGGAGAGCTAAAAATAGCATGATGAGTGTGAAACATGAAATTGACATGATTTGCTGTTTCACCTCCCAACAGGTAAATTAAAAACTTTCATGAATTTTTACAACAGTTTTGTTTTGTTTTGTTTGCTTATTCATCTTTGTTTGAATAAACAAACTGTAAAACAGTATTATGATAACATTTTATATTCTCCATTAAGAGAATTAATAGACATTTGAAAATGCAAAATACTAAATTGTAATATTTTAATAAAAGTCACTAAAACTTGTGAGAAAGTCCTTAGATGTCTTAGATTGAAGGTTGAACATGTCTTTAACAACGAAAGTGAAAGTAGCAAAAATTTCATTCTTAAATGAAAAGTCATATAACAAAACAGTTATTGACTTCAATTGCGGTAGACACAAGGATTTATCTACCCTTAAAAGTGATATTCACCTCGGCCTTGCGGCCTCGGTGAATTATCACTTTTTCGGGTAGATAAATCCTTATGTCTACCTCATTGTATAATATTGTGGATAACAAAAAGTTGCTAGGCAGGCCTAGTCAAAACGGTTCCTAGGCAGACCTAGACTAGTAGTAAACATGGTTCCTGGGCAGACCTAGTCAAAATGGTTAACTTCTGCAAACTATTCCTTGGCAGGCTTAGTCAAAATCGTTAACAAATTGGTAACTCTTTCACACATACATGTACTTGACAGCCAACTGAATCTGATGCAGTGTGACTGTATGCTCATAATGTGACTAATTTTTGAACCAAACCATTTTTGTTCGAGTTTCTGCAATGAGGATAAAATGCCTTATTTAAGGCCACTGCCACCATTGATGCTTGAACTCGGGACCTCTTGATATAAAGTTGAGCACTCTGCCTATCCTTTAAGTCATTTCCGCCTGCAGGGAAGTAACTCTAAATCACAAAGAAGTAAGAAGATCTGCGGTTGTTTCTCTTCACATGTGTGCACTTTTCATCTGTTGATATAGCAATGCCATTTTCTAACAAAAATAGGGATCTTTTCTGTGAAAAGGCTGTTTTTTGGTTTCCATAACCTTACCTTTAATTACATGTTGAAATGTACGGGCCTTCCCAGTAAGTGAGTTACAGTCGCTGTAGACCGAGATGGGTGGTTGGCTGATACATGGTGCATTTGGTCATCCCACTGCTTTTGCATTTACTTTTTCCTATCGAATCCTGTCCATACATTGGAGCACAGAGGCTCCAAGGTAGAGTGATTGACTCGAGATCGAGGGGTTGCGGGCTCGAGCCTCACCGTCGTCACTGCGCTGTGTCCTTGAGCAATACACACAGTAATCCTTGCTTAGTACTGGTTCAAGCCAAGAAGACCCTTTCCGGTATAACTGACATTGTTGACTGGGACGTAGAGAATCAAATCAAACAAAATTGTTGCAAATATTTGAGCATCCAGCGTGAACAGCCATGTGTTAAGCATAAATCACAAATGACATGACGTGAGATTTCAAACAATGTGGCATGTGCGATCAGCAAAGGTTCAGACCAGCCTGCGCATACGCACAGTCTGATCAGAGCCCTTGCTGGTCGCTTGATTATTCTATGAGTGTTAAGCTACTGACTGAACACCATTTGGAGTTTCTAAGCTTAAAAGTAGGCTGTACAGGCTCGTCTGTGTCAACACTTGTCAAAATGCCACATTGATGGAAATCTCATGTCGCGGCTCAAATGGCATGCACGTCGGAAAGAATATTGCCAAATCCGGCTGTATCCGCTAAATGTCTATGTGTAGATTATTAATTAACCCTTTTCCTTCTGATGGATTTTCCCTAGCATTTTGATAGAAAGTATGGAATTGCCCTTTTTGTATTTTAAGGGGTCTAAAGTCGAAATTTCTAAATTGTATATTTTTTGTTATGAGTAGTTGTGAGCTATTGTGATCGGTCTTCGTCCGGCGTCCGCTGTGCGTAACGTTTTCTTTAAATGACATCTGAACCACTGGTCCAGATTTAAAATGATTTCACATGCAATGTATGTTCCCCATAATGCCCTCTACCAAAATTGCAGAAATGTTTTTTCTCCGCCAAACAAAATCCAAAAATTGCACAAATGGTTCCGCTCCGCTGAACAAAAAGCTGCTAGAGCAAAATATTTTCAAAAGAATGTTTCTCATAAAAGTCAGGGGTCAGATGAACGATCCAGCACTAGGGTCCTCTTGTTTATATTAGCAAACCGTATAGACCCTGGTGAAATGCCGCATCATCCGTTTATTGTGAGAAGGTTAGATGATTGAGCCGGGTCAGTGCTTTGGTAGTAAAAGAATAAAGAGTCGTATATCATTATTCCTTAATGCGCCTAACACAACATTTTCTCGTCTGCTGAAATGTTTGAGAAGCCTATATGGCAAACATAGTGGACCCAGATCAGACTGCTCCTATAGGAGCAGTCTGTTCTGGGTCCACGCTGTTTGCTTCTATACTTAATTCGTCAGTAATGTTAGGCAATTATTTGCAGCAGACGACTTCAGCAGACGACATTTTCAGCTGCATTTTTTACTTGGCAGAGTAGATTTTGTTTCTTTTCCTCCCCAAGTTGTTTAGTTTCAATATTTGAGCCGACCAGCATATGCGATTTTGGAGCTTAACACATCAGCGAACAGCCAAGGTTCAGACGAGCCTGAGCATCCGAATGGTCTCGACAAAGCATTCGCTGCTTTCAAACTGGCACCAACTGGCTTAGTAGCTTAAGGGATACTGAACACACATTTTTGCGATAAGAAACAAAATTTCATGAGTTGACCATTTCATTGATTTGTTTAAGTTGCAGATCGACGATTTCGATCGTTTAAATTCCATCACTGCGTATCGCTCGATTTTCATTTTTATAGAATACACATTACAGACATCCACTCCCTTGGGGTAGGGCACTTAACAGATTAGAAATATCATTGACGATGATTTCTACAGTTTAATAATAGCCACTGGATAGTTGTTTTATGGTAAATTAACTTTACAGCCAGCAAGTGGAATGTAGATCGCCTAGGCTGTTAATAATATCTGATCAAACAACATGCTTACACGCAAATGAGTATTTACGTTAGCATCTTCAGTTGAAATGGACCCTTACATGGATTAACAGCACCAGAAAGGAATGCACAGCTTCATGGCATCTTCTTTACTAATAAAGCGAATGCACATGGTCTTCCCTGGTGCATGATACCAATCCAAGACTAAAATAATATTGTCTGTGAGCTATGTGAGAAACGCTGCGTGCAACAAAAAAAAATTAAATTCGGAAATTTTCGTGAGATTTATTTTCGCGAAACTTCGCGGATGCGGAGATTCGCGAAAATAAAACTCGCGAAATGGCAAAATCACTCTGTCGTGTACTAATGTAGGTAAATCATGTCCAAGTCGCGAATTTTAAACGTTGCAAATATGTCTTTTAATACTATTCGCGAAAATAGATTTCTCGCGAAAATTTCCGAATTTACAGTAACAATATACAAATTTTTTGAAACGCTAAACAGGTGCCCTTGCAAACGATCTTCAGAGAAATACACTATTTTTTTCGAAGTTATATTGTGACCCCTCAATTTGTGCAATGGAACATCCCAACTGAACTGTATCATTTATTTTTGGAAACGTCCATTGATCTATACAAAGGGTTAAATGTTACATTCTGGATCCACGCATGCCAAGCGCTGTTATTGTGCGTGGGTCGCTGGCAGTTTATGATTTGCCTATGCTGGTCGCCTTTCTTTATTTTTTATCAGATTTTCTTGTCTCCAGGAATACAGGCGGTATTCCTGCATAGCGTCCGCATGTGTAAATTCTTGTATTCGTGATTTTTAGGCTGACTTTCCATAGAAAGTCAGCCTAAAAATACCTAGAAAGTCAGCCGCAAAATACCGAATCAGGCAAACTCTTATTTGACACATTATTTTTTAGCATTTTGTAGGCATATTGGAAGTTATTAGATTTCACCTGTAAAACAAGGCTTTTGGAAATTTTGAACATGCTTTCGTAGCAGTATGACAGGGTTCGCACATGCTTGAAAAAGACTTGAATATACAGGGCTGTCTTGAAAAGTCCTTGTAAATTAAATTTGCCTTGAAAAGTACTTGAAAAACACCCAAAGGCCTTGAAAAATCCTTGAATTTTACCATTTACAGGAGGATTTTACAGTGTTTTGGAGACCTAAATCAGTATAAATTTGTGGTACCTTTATTTGGTGCAGCATATGCTGCACCAAATAAAGGCACCACAGCTTTATACTAATTTTCTTAAAACTAATATCTTTAGTAATGCACTCTAGCATTTCTGAAGTAGAATTTTAATGTGTAAATCGGTATTTTTCTTAAGTTTTCAGTCCTTGAAAGCAATAGGAAAGTCTTTTAGAAGTCCTTGAAAACTTCCTGCCTGTATGAACCCTGTATGACTTCGAAGATACACTTTCTCCCACTCCACCCTAGTCTGCCCAATTTTGCTCGCATGCAGCAAAATCGGATTTTCTCGCGATGCGGCCCATACGATGCTTAAAGCAAACTATGTAAGATGCTGACCTTGATAAATAATGTATAATGGCTAATGATCTGTCTATATTTAATCTTTTAATGTTCTAGAGGTTTATTTACACCGCTATTTCATTTGCAGACATGGTACCAGAGTTTCAAGAGCAATATTTATTCAATTTAGTCTCGTGTGGTTTTTCTTGTAATATTTATGGAAGCTAGAAATATACAAGCACAGGAAATAGTGTTGGAGTTGATGCTTTACGTCCCAGCCAACATTTTTGCCAGTCATACCAGGACGCATCCCTGGCTTGAACCATTGCAAAGCAACGTAGACTGGCTCCAGTCCTTAGAACAATATTCATCAATGTGTCATATCATATACTTGTAGCTTGTAGCCAGTCTAACTCTGATGGCTTTGTTTAAAACACAGCCATCAGAGTTAGACTGGCTACAAGTATATGACACATTGATGAAAAATTGTTTTAAAGACTGGAGCCAGTCTAAAAGCAACGAGGATAAAGTGTTTGGCCCAAGGACTCCGGCGAGGCAGGAAATATAAACCTTTGACCTGTTATACCCGTCTCTAATTGTATCTAATTTTGAAAGCATTGTGGATTCTGATCAGCTGGCTTATTAAGAAACCAGCTGATCGGCCTTTTGTGTAAATGCCAAAGAGTTGAAGCTCTTGAATTATGCATAAATGCGGCTAATCAATAGGTTATACGGTTTTAGCTAAGACCAGTCTCGCATCCACATTTTCAAATTTTAGATAGTCTATGTACCCCGAGAAATGTCTTTTCGTTCGCTTGTCTATTGTGCTTGCTTCTGACAGGATCCACCCAAATTCGTTGAGAGTCTTGCTTTACACGACGTGATAGAGCATATTTATGCTTGCCCTCCCCACGCCTTCCCACAACACAGGGGAATGGTTAAATTCCTACATGGCTGGGATTTGCGATTGCGCGCATTCGACTGCGCAATTCTAGTTGGTTTTGTGGTCCTGTACTGGCCCAATTAATGCCTTAGTGTCCTTCACACAGAGACAAATATAATCTGTTAAAGCATTGCAACAACAATAACATACAAATAAACTAGCTTATATTCCAATGCATCACAATTAATGAGATGGATGAAAGGCAAATTAGTCCTAAATCATTTTAACTCTGTTTTATGTGAACTTTCTCTCGATTTCGTCCCCTATAGGTGGCAGACAAATACTTAAATGAGAGATGTTAATGATTTTAAAGAGAGATTGGTAAGTAATGATGATAAATTACAGGAAAATAAAGCAAACGTGAGACAATTGAAAACAGATAACGCAACATTTTTGGAGTGCTGTGTGGTCCTTTTCGGTAATGTTTGTTCACTGAGAGTACATGTACACTAACATATTTAAACGGAATAGAACCTTTCATGCAAACATTTTTTTTTCTTTTGGTTTACTGTCCTGCCAGCGAAGAGTGACAGTGACGTCATTTTTGTTTACAAAGTAATCAGGGACTTAGAATCGATAGATCATTTGTGTATTAATCCTATCCTGCGGATAGGATTAATACACAAGTGATCTATCGATTCGCGTTAGCTCAAGTGGAGTGTACAAGTTAATGTTTTACTCAACAATTGTAAACATATTATTACTTCATTGTCACTCTTGATTGGCACGACAGTAGAATTCCTTTCTAAATATGGCTGATAACAAAAAGAGCAGAACCAGATGAGATGCTGCATATTGCGGTATCTCATTTCGGTCATCGTTGTTTACTGGTGGTGCTAAGCATAAATGATAAAGAGAAACCATGTAACATGTCAAAGTATTTTAATTAAGGGGACAGCAACATTGAACGCGAACAGGCCCTGTAATCTGCATAAAAACCTGATCGGAATCGATTGAAAAATAAGAATGGTGCATTATATTTGTGCCAAGCCATGGAGGGCAGCCATTTTTGTGGCGTGACGTCACACAGCCCGAATAAAGGGGCACTACTGACACCAATAACCATAACTATTGCATGACTAACACATTTTGTTTTATAACTTCAATATCTGTTACCTAAAACTTACTGAGATAAATGGCCTTGGTATGCCAGACGATATTATAATGCATTAAACTATCTATATATTTCAGCAAGAGTTAATGCCCCTGATTATCATTTTAGCATTGTTGTGTATATGAGAAAACTGCATTTAAGTGAGTAAAAGCTCAAGAACTTGAAAACTTATTTTCTAAATTGATGAAAGCTGTTCTGAACCATTACTATGTCAAACTGTAGATCTAAAGTTGCTTCTGCCATTTTTTCAAACATGAGTTATTGTCCCTTAATGTTAATATTTACGTAGAAAATAGGTAAAAAACAATTTTCTCCAACAGCTTGCTTATTAAGGATCAGATTTCAGTAAAAAGCTTAGTAAAAAGCTTATACAAGATATTTGGTCTGATATATTTTTTAACTTACACACTGGTCAACGGAAACGCATAGGGTTCTCACGAAACGCATAGGGTTCTCAAATGGAACACACAGGCTCCTAAAACAATGGCGGATTGACGACAGCCAAAACAGGTATTAGACCTACTTTCTAGTTATTTAACAGTTGTTCAACGGTCGTAGAATGCGACGCATGCCTTAAAGTACGACACACTCATTTGTCCATACATCGGTAGTAAGTATAAGTTCCTAGATTGCTAAATGAAAAAATAGACCCAAATCTACATTTTGACGTAGAGGTGCTTTGTGCTAAATTGCCTACAAATTCCCTATTTCCCTCTTTTATACGCAATCGCAGCTCATGAAATGCCCAGAAAATTGTAAACCCAGATAATTAAGTCAAATGACACTCACCGAACTACTGTCAGATCCCTATAAAATAAAAGCTTGCCCAATTCGCTTTACAACGCACCTAAGTTCTAAATTAGAAACAACGCTGAGGATTCTAAAATAGTTAAAAATTGAAAATAGAAACTTTATATCTATGAATATATATTATATGTGTTATAATGAAAACATGCGCACAGCGTTTTCAATGACTCATGCTAAAACCAACTAAAATAAAACACCTTTGACGCAAGGATCTTACAGGTCTTCATACAAGGCAGCTAAAATCATATGGGTACAATTTCCAATATGGCTGCGCCCTTACTGTAACAAATATTACGTCACAAGTCACGTGTTTCCCTGCCTTGAATCTGGCTTCTGATTATGCGATCAGGTCGTATTTATATAAGTAGTAAGAGATTTGAAAATTTTAATGCGTCTTTGTTGTTCGCACACACCAAACTTTTTTATCATGATACGCAGGTCGAATTATGATAAAAATGGCTGAAAAGTAATAAATGATTGTCAATTTGACAACGTTGTATCCAGGTGCATTTCTCTACTTCTATTACTCAGAGCGGCACTTGCCCATAGTAATATTTTGAAGGTTGTCTCCCCTCCACCATGCAATTCATTAAAACAATGCATTTGTCGAATCGCTATTTGCGTATACAGGGAGGCAGAAATGATTAATAAAATGTGTCTGTATGGATGTTATTATATTGGAATCGCGCTAAGAAACCCTGTCTTATAGGTTTGCGACCATGTAAGTCTCAAACCAACCTGCTCAGCCACAGTTACAAGCTGGAATATTGAAATTTTGCATGTAGCAAGTTAAGATAGAACAACAATTTTGTTAATACGAATGGTTTAAACAAATTATTAACCCTTAAAGCATCATTCACAACAAAAGTCGTCTGCTTTTCTCGTCTGCTGAAATGTTTAAGAAGCCTCTATGGCAAACAGTGTGGACCAAGATCAGACTGCTCCAATAGAATATTTCCCCAAAACTATTTATTCAGTGTTCTTTCTGTACGACTTCTTTATTATACTCGTTTGTTTGATTTGATCCTTTACGTCCCATCAACAATCTTTCAGTTAAACAGGGACGGGTCTTCCTGGGTTGAACCAGTACTAAGCTATGATGAATGTGTCTTGCTCAGGGACCAAAACGCAATGATGCCGGTGACGCTCGAACCTGGGGCCCTTCGGTCTCGAGTTAAGCACTCTGTCGCTCTACTACTCGTAGCTACATGCTACACGATATAAACTCTTTGGGCAAGGCAGAAAGTATGCCTGTATTACGAGGATGAGCTTCGAGAGAGGAGGTTTCTACAAATAATAGAACAGAACAGAGGTGGCACCTAGGGCAAAATAGACACCTGCACTATGTATATGTTGTCAATTTTGATGTAACGATTAGTAGAAATCATAATGCTCCTTTATGACTATTGTTTTTCACATATTTCAATGACATGCTCGTTATTAGTTGACAGCCATCGTACAATCAACATCAATTGGAGAAAAATATGATCGACAGTTCGCTTAGCTCGGAAATGTCATATTAAACAAATGGCAATTGATAAAATACAATAAAACATGTTGTTTATTGCAATAAGTAAACCATTAAACATGAAACTTTATGTTGGTATACATAACATAACATTCCCTAAAGGTGGAACACCGCATGAAATGTACAAAATATGAAATCTGTGCTAATTTGCGGGAAATGTACAAAATATGAAATCTGTGCAAATTTCCCGCGAGTCTGCATGTCACTCTGATTGTGGTGTCTATCTGTATCAAGAGCACGTCAAAACTACCATTGCATTTACGAGTGAGACATAAATCAGAAAGTGTATATCTGAATGACTTCGCCCATGGGTATTTTATACGATCAGGCTGCACAGACCAGTTTCGTATTTGGGGCGAATGATTTTCGGACACTTTAAAACTCTACCTTAAAATTATGATGGCTGGTGTCAATAATTCTGATTTTAATTTTTTCTTGGTTTAAAAAGAGTCTTTATTAATGGTAATTGTGTCAAAGACATAAAAATCGAAACTAGATTTCGACTTCCCATAGCTCTGCAGCTAGGGGAGATAATGCAGAGAGATTCATTTTCAGGTGGGTAAACTCGAAAACAGAAAGTAGGTGATGTTTGAAGGAATATAGCGAAAATTTTGGTGGTCACCGTCACTTCTGATATTACTTTTAAAGTAGTGACCTGAGACAGGTGTGGTACTTGATTGTATCGTTTCCTGATCTTTGCCGTCTTTCTTACTTTTATAAATCACACATTAATGTAGGTGAGAATGGCTGGTTACTTACAGGTAATTAAAAAAACCCAGATAAACTAAGTGAGGGCCCAAGAGAGGGGCCCAAGAGAGTAATGTAAGAAAAAGTAGTGGGTGGGTGATAGTGGCTATTAGATGGCTGGCTTGAATTGGGACAAATAGGGTTTCAAACTATACTATTCAGTTTCGCTCATACGTGTATATGGTAACTTTTATAAATAATTTGCCATGGTTACTTAAAATTGTGTTTCGAAAATCGCCACACCTGAAGCCCCAAACTTGACCGAAAAAAACTGGCCCGTGCAACCTTAGTACTTCTTGTTGCGATATATAAAAGATAACACTTCCCTGACAATCTATGTGGTCAATAAAAAAGCATCTTTTTTACAAGTTTGTGTATACGAACAATATTTAAAGAACTTTGCAAAAGCGTACGCTTGGAAACCACATTGGTTGTGTTGAACCCCCTGTGCTGAACAACCGCATTCTTGTTGCGTGTAATGACCGCTCATACCGCCATTAAACCGGAATTTCTCTATGTTAAAGTAAAATGCATTGTTCTTATAAAATTGTCTTCACGGAATGCATTTTACTGGCAAAACATTAATACACTTGTCATCGATGTACATTAATGTTGTAGCAGTTCTAGTGGTGTATTAATCAAGAGTGCTGTCAAAATAGCGCAAAAAGAGCACGTGCTCCATCAAGACCTGTCACGTGACGGTCATTAAACATGTCATGTGACATGTGTTTTATTCCACAAGATGTCACATCGCCACAGAGTTCTAAAGAACCGGTGGTCGTAAAACACATTCTTCGTATCAAAGTCTTAGCAGAGTAATGGATAAGCTGTCTTGTCGTGCAACCATCTATACTAAACACTTATTTAATTTGACAATTAACTGGCCATTTCTTCCAATTATAGAATGATAGGATATGAGAATATGCGCGCGTGAATGTATTTAAATCAATTTGTTCTCAAATGAGCTGTCATACATATTGCAATTCTGTCGCATTTTGCGACATCTCGTCTAGGTCTACAGTTGTTTGCTGCCATCAGATTATACTAACGACAGAATAACTGGGTAAATGATAATTCGTGTTCGAGAACTGTCTGACAGGTCTTTAATTAAGATTGCGTAGCAGGAAAACACTTTTCTTATTTCTCAACCAAACATATGTTGTGGGTACTCAAAAGAACCGTCTCAATGAGACGGTTCTTTTGAGCACCAAAACATATGCTACAAATTATGGGTAAGAAAATATTTCAATTTTATGCAGAAATGTTTTGCTTATCTAAACCTGTGAAATTAAGTGAGTATGAAGTGAATCGCAGATCATAGACCAACTCATGGTACCAAATGGAAGAGACACTACTAGCCCACAGACACACAAAGACACGCACAGAAAAGCAAAAACTCAAAGCATTTGGCAATCAGCTCTTCCTTCTTCAGCAAGGCGATTGGCAAACTATATATACTTGGGATGTATATATACTAGGGACAATTCTGAAACTCCACAAGTTCAAGTAGAAAGAAGCAAAACTTCAATGGCATAAGGAATGTTTATACGAAAAGGGGATCAGTATCTGGTCGAAGCCCCGCGAGCATTGAAGCATGCACAATAACGTCTCGACTAGCTAGCAACTATGGGACGGATTATCTCCATCGGTATCCATCGCCATTCCTCTTGTAATGTCGGACCAAGCTATTGAGTGCTCTAAAATCTTACTGTCTTAGAAAGCCAACGGCAACCCGGAATGCAACAGCACGATATGGATGGGGGTGGCAATATCATAGTCTGGATAGGCATCACATACGACCAAAATATCGAATTAATGATCGTACAAGGTAACTTGACCAGCCAACGTAACGTTGGCTGGTCAAGTTACTTTGTACGATCATTAATCAGAATTACAACAAGTACGATCATTGGTCAGAATTGAGCATTTGCCCAGCGTATTGGTGAAAATGCTAGTACCGGTTCACATGCCACAGCTGCCATGGCCAGCCAAATCGCCTGATATGACGCTAGTTGAGCAAATTTGTGATGTCTTAGGTCGCCGGTCGCACAACAGACACAGCGTTGCATAAATTTGCAACATTACTGATTGCAAAGGGAGAACATGTATTGCATAAATCGCTAGCATGCCCAGAAAGTGTCGTGCATGCAACCTTAATATTGTTTCTAGTATATTATTACCACGGCGCGATCGTGCTTACTTTGATGGTTTTTAAATTGTTGCTGTGTCGTTGAATCGCCAATCCTTCCGATTTGGGGCTGTTGATATTTGCGTATTTATCGATAAATGTGAGATTTGTAGAACAATCGTTGAAAACGGATTAAAATAAACACTGCACAGGAGCTTAATGAAAACGGCGAACTATCTGGACCAAAACTAAAATAGAATGTTTAATTTTACGTAATATCTACCATGTAGGGTTGGCTTTCATTCCGTGACATCGGACCCCAGGGTCCATGCCCAGTGGTAGGGATTAGTATATCTACATAATGTATATGTAGTGTATTCATTCAACAACACTGTACCCCAGGCTCCATGCCCGGGTTGGGGCCTGAGGGCAAAAGCTAGTACATTATGAAAATGTGGTATTTCTGAGTGAAAGTTTTCGTATCTCGTTAAAAAGCATTTCTACTTGGACCATATGCACTTTTGAGGCTTTACTTAAATTTTGTGGCGCCCGACAATAGGTTCCATGCCAGGGGTGGAGCTAGAGGTCAAAACTAATAATTCTTTAAACGCTTGTATTTAAAGTCGTTCAGGAGTTTAGAACTTGACAACCACTGATCAGAACAAAACATAACTTGGAGAACCCAATGACATCTGACCCAAAGATCCATGCCCCGAGGCACGGCTAAAGGGCATAATCTAGTTCAACTTTAAAAATAGTTTTTTTTTATTTTCTTTCATGAAACCAACTCAGTAGATAGCTGGTAAGTAATCAGTACAAATACAATTACAGCATCATTTACAACTGCAACTGCATCATCATTGACAACTGCAACCGTTGAACTGCAGCAAGATTGACAGCTGCAACTGCAGCAGCACTGATAACTGCAACTGCAGCATCATTGAAAACTGCAACTGCAGCAACTTACACGTAGATAACTACAGCTGCAACAAACACACTTCCAGTTTAACTAACATTGCTAGATACAGTCACTTGCACATTACTGTCTGTTCATGCTCTGGGGATGAAAATGACAACTGTGAAAAAAGGAACTTTGGCCATTAATATGGCTTGGAATATAGCCTTTAGTTATTATAGATTTATCAAATGGTGACCGTAATTATGCTTGAACAAAGTGCTTAAACTATGACCTAATGTCAGCTGAGCTTCTACAAAATCTTGATTCATTTTCTTTGCCGTGCATTATTTCTTTGCTGCATTTTGCAGCAATTTGTACTTGTAATTCCCTATTGTTACGTTGAAGAAACGTCCCACTGAGACGGTAAATACCTGCACATGACCCTCATTGGCAAGCAGCGCTTGGAGGCTCTGACGAAACGGCGAATCGATGCAGTCTCACCAGGGCATCCATAGCTTGCATGCATAAAACATGGTGGTGCGCGTAGGTTTCATACCAAACACCTGGATATCTAGCCGAACTAGATTAGACTTCGAGCTAAAAAAGGTCCTGCTCCCCCCCCCCCCTTAGGGAATTTCGCAGACATATCCTATCTTGAAGAAAATTTCAAGCCGCATCTTTTAAGAGATGTTTGCACTCTGTGCTCCGGGGCGTTAGTCTATGACAGCCTGTTACATATGTTACTGTAACAAACTAAGGAAAAATCAAAATGAAAGTTTGAGCTACAGAGAGAAGACATTTAACCATCTAATTATTCAAATTTCTTATGTAGTTTGCAAGCTGGATGCCTAAGCTACATTAAATCAGCATTTTAAACAAAATTACAGCATTCAATGGTGTTATATGCGTTACATAGATTAAATTTCCGTTTGAAAGTTGAAATCGTGACTAACATCATTCATTTTACATACAATTTGTGTATTTTTACAAGTGTTTTTAATCTTAGTTTACTAAAATACTCATTTGACTAATAGAAAAAACAAAGTTTGCTTTTCTATTTCAAATACATTTTTTATATGAGCTATTAAACAACCCTACCCCCAATTTTAAGTATCCAATTTTAGTATCTATTATTGAAGAAAAATATATGAAAATATTTGACGCTCGTGGATATCTTAAATTTTTGGCACTGTCTTGCTAATGCAATAAAGAATCATACATTTGCAAGTTTGACATCAGGATCAGAGCACTTATTAAAGTATGTAACGTATGTTACATGGCATAATGAAAGAGCTAGGAAATTTTCTTGGAAGTAAGAGATGATATTTCAGAAAAATACGGTTTTTCACATGTTTTCCTATTAATCTCTAGCCTCTGTTGCCTTAGTCTTAGTAATTACAGTCATTGCTGATAACAAGCCCATGGAATTGTGTTACATATGGTATATATAACCTTTTTAATCACATATTTCCTAATGCCTATAATATTAAAATATATAGACATATAGATAGAAAATAATAGTTCTCATTTAAATGACACAATTTAAAAAATATTCCTATTAAATAAAATTATTCAAAAACAATCTTTATTCAAGTCACCCTCACAATGTCTATCATTGTGTCTGCTTCTATTGCAAAATAATCACCCATTTCATCACAACCAGTAGAATCATGGCATTGTATTAGGAATTCAAACTGAGTACAACCCTGTTCCTCTCCACCCCTTTAAGAATTGTGCAGATATATCCTACCTTAAAGAACAATTCAAACCGCATCAAATAAGAGATGTTTGCACTCTATTAACTAGGGGGTTAGCCTGTAATGGTATGATACGTATGTTACCATATCAATTTAAGAATAAATGAATTGTAAGTCTGAGAAATAGAAAGAAGACATAAAACTATCTATTTATTTGAATTATTCGTGTAGTTTGCATGCTGAATACCTTTGATACATACGGAAAGATTTTTTAACAAATATATAGCTTCCTATGGTGTTATATGTGTTACATTAATTAAGATTACTTTTTAAAATTGGTAATTGTGACAAACATCACTTATAAGCATTTCGTGTGATCCTCCTCTCTAGCCATCAAAAGACTTAATTTTCTTTGTATGTGTGGCCAGTGCCAGCGTCAAACAACTTGACTCGGCCAAACTTGAATCCTTAGCATTCTTCAAAAGAAGAAACAGCATGTCAGTGTCATGGGATCAAACACCTGATTAAATATGGGTTTAATGCCATTTCACATATATGCATACAATGGAGTATGACTCTGGTATATATCTCTTCCTGTGAAGTGGCAAGAACAATCTAACTGCAGCTGCCTCTGCATCCGTGCTAGTCAAATGATAACTTTGCTCTGATTTTGCAAAATCTATGTCTCTACCGTGTATACCTCTAAGAATACTTTAAGATTTCTGACATTGGTCAAACAGAAATTTGATGGGCTGCTTTTTTGCATCATTTGCCATGGAACCTATCCAGTCTTTTGGTGCTGAAGTCCTCAGGTCTTGGATCAATAGTAATTTGCTGCGCCCAAAGAACTGTATAAGTTATCTTTAGTTACAATTTTGACTCTTGGTGGTTTTGGCAGACCGTCTGAAACAATTTCTGTTACACCTTGAAAGTTATCTGGTATAAGAGAAAGAATATGAAGTTGGACATTGCCATCAATTATGTTTGCAGTTGGTTGTTTTTTGATGTCAGTACATTGAAGCATGTCTTAAAATAATGTAAAACCTATGATTTCTCAGTTTTTGCAGCCATATCATTAGCTGTTGCATTCAAAAAAAGGAAAGTGGACTATAGGTAGAATGGGATAACCAGTAGTTCTATATTATGCTCTATGGAAGATTTATACAGAGTAAACAAGTTGATAGGGTGCCTCATTTCATGATCCATTGAAAACTCTGAAATTGAAAACACTTGCCTCTAACTGTGTAATCAAAAAGTATGTCACGACAATGCCCTTGCTCATTTATTATGACGAGTTATATATGTTACATACTTTGATAAGCGCTCTTATCTTAGAAACTTAGTGACTCATTGAATTGAAAGGGTCTAATTTGCGCTCTGTCATCCTGCATTTCATTGCTTTACCTGCTGTGATACATCTAGTTTGTTTATCTGAAGGGGAAGAGTTACCTCGGTTTTAGCACTGTAGAAGTACTAAGACTTCAAATAAGTTTTTGAATGCTTGGGGAAAGATAATAAGTGCAGAGACATTATTAGATGAAAATATGTTGGTTGCATGTATGGAAAGGCTACATTTATAAAAGTTAACCATCTAAGATATGATTCTTTATCACAGAAATATCAAGGTACATCAGCCCAGGTACTCATTGCTCTTAATGGCATAGTTTTCCTCCTTGTAAAGCTTTAGCCTTTCTCCTACTTGCAGAGTATCACTTGAAACACATACTCAAAGAGCCAACTATTAGGAATTCATATCAGTTTCCGAATGTTCCAAGCCATAAATGGCAAAATTGGAAAGTTGATAATGGCTCATCAATTTTGAGTGGACTGGTGGTAAAATTGAATAACAGTAAATGATTGAAATATTGTGTGATGATTCTACTAGTTGCAAGGAGGCGTGTGATAATAATGATTACCACAGAAGCAGACAACGACAAACGTTTAACATGAGTGTTAAATCGATGAGAAATAGTTTGGACCATTTCAATTATTGTTTTTTCTTGTAAAAATGTAAAACTATCTTTTCTATTTGTGGCTCTATATTTAGCATTATATGCACAGTATTAGGAGATGTGTCCAAAAGGTCATTGATAACATCTGTAACACCAGTCCATGGGCTTGATAATCAGAAATGAATATAATTTCTAGTGTTTTGGCACCAAAGACTTATAAGTACACATTAAGTGTCCTGATCTTTAACCTAATGACACCGTGTACATATATGAGCAAGACAGACTAAGAAAATAAAAGATATCCACACGCTGTAATCGCTTTCATGTGTTTTACTTAAACGGTAATGACAAAATTCGCTTCTCTGTAAAACTGGGAGTAGGGCTGTGTATTAGCTCCTATAAGACAATATATTTAAGATAGAAAAGCAAACTTGGTTTTTCCTATTCATCAATTTGAGTATATGTTTGTAAAATCTAATAAAACAGTTTGAAACCAAATCATAGTAGTTGTTTAACTACATGACGATAGCCACAATTATAGCTTTTAAATTATAATTAGGTTCATGTAACGCACATAACACCACAGTTAGCCGTATTAATGTTAAACAGCTTCCGTATGTAGTAAAGACATCCAGTATAAAGACTTTAAGAATGTCAATTTATTAGATAATTTTAATTAATGTCTTCTTTTGGTAGCTCAAACATTCAAATTTCTTATTCTCAAATTGATATAGTAACATATGTAACAAGCTGTTACAGGCTAATGCCCCGACTTACAGAGTGCAAACATTTCTTATTAAATGCACCTTGAATGGTTACATAAGATGTACCTTGTCTGCAGAATTCCAAAGGGGATTAGGATGGAGCAGGCCCTTACTCAGCTTGATGTCAAAATACTGTTTGATGATTTTACTTATCACGCTAACCTATGTAAAGCTCTCTGGTCTTTAAAACTTAATGACAACTAGCAGATCTATAAGTCTTTATCATAGGAGCCAGTTTAAAATCCCTAAACAATGTAAGATATCCAACAGCTGCGAGTTTTTTTTCACAATTTTAGCTCAAACTTTCAAACTACATTTCCTTTATTTTATATAGTAACGCATGTAACACGCTGTTTCAGACTAACGCCCCAACATAGAGAGTGCAAACATCCCTTATTCGATGCAGCTTGAGTTGTACTATAAGAAGGAATATGTCTGCAAAATTCCCTCGAGGAGATTAAAACATTTTTAGGCATATCTTACGTAAAGACAATGAGCTTGCCCATTTATTACATCAGGTAACATATGTTACAGCCTCTGATATTAAAAATTTTGTAACAAACTTGCAGATTTATGAGCCTTTTCATATAAGCAAATAAATCCCAAACAATGAAACACATTCATCAACTGCAAATATTTTTTAACTATTTTTACTTTAGTTTTAATACCCAACATTTCACCTTAAAACTGGGTTGGGGTAGGGTTGTTTAATTGCTTATTTCAGAAAAAAGATTTAAGCTAGGGAAAAAAACTTTAATTTTTCTGTTAGCCAATTGCATAAGCTAGTCAGACATGGTTAAAACATTTTGCAAAAGCACACAGAGAGATTGTGAATGTAAATGATGTTAGCCACACTTGCAAATTTTAATGGGTTATCTGATTAATGTAACGCATATGACACCTTAGGAAGCTGCAATTTTGTTCAAATGGCTGTCATACGTAGTTAAGATATCCAGTATGCAGACTATATGAATGATTTTTAAAAATAAATATTTTAATGTCTTTAATTTGTAGCCCAAACTTTCAATTTACTTTTTCTTAGTTTGATTAAGTAACGAATGTTACAGGCTCTTTCAGACTAACGCCCCGGAGCACAGAGTGCAAACATCCCTTAAAAGACTCGGCTTTCAATTCTCTACAAGATAGGATATGTCTGCAAAATTCCCTAGGGGGGGGGGAGCAAACCCATTCTCAGCCATCCGTCTAGATGGCCGTGCTTTCATGTTTCACGAATGAAAAACGCGATTTTAAGCGGTCACTCGAAAAAGACAAAACAAAGATTTTTATGACAAATGGTAGCCTAATGAAGGTCGAAAGTATTGCAGAATGCTGCATTCTGCAATACTTATGACCTGCATTAAGCGATAATTGGTCTTGGAAACCAAATATCGGTCTTTTTGAGAGTGGTCGTTTTACACAGGCTTTACTCTAGCTTTAGTGACATATGATCTAACATTCGTGCTCCTGTATTATTAAGTTTATTAAACTCGTTGAGAAAAGCGCATTTTATCTCTTTTCATCGACTCGTTTAATAAATTAGTAAAATATGAGCACTCATGCACCATCCTCTATATCAAAGTCACTCATTTAAACATGTGTTTAGGGTGATCAAAATACCGTCTCATTGAGATGGTTCTTTTTGAGTTTTTGGTTTAGAAAAAAGAAAAATGAATTTTAATTATGCACCCTTATCTGGAAGCCTGCTAGAGCTAACGAGAATCGGGTTGAAATTGAGATAAAAATGAGCCATTACATGAGGTTTCCAACAATGTGGTATGTGCGACCAGCAAAGCCTCAGATCAGTCTGCGCATTCGCGCAGTCTGATCAGAGCTTTTACTAGTCGCTTGAGTATTCTATGATTGTTAAGTACTGACTGAACAACATTTGGAGTGTCTAAGCTTAAAAGGAGGCTGCAGAGTCTCATCTGAGTCTACACATGTCAAAATGCCACATTGTCGGAAATCTCATGCACTGGCTCATATTATGTAAGGGCAGACATATGCTCAGATACAAATTATTTCCTTTCAAAAGTTGTGAATTATGTACTAAATAGAGAAGCAGAAAGACTGTTGACGTTTGACAAAGTGTAGACATGTGCTTGTATTAAGGTTTTGTATATATGCATATAAATTAATATGAAATTTAATTTGAAGCCATTGTGTTGAGTAACATCTTATTTTGATATCAATCTAGTGCTTTGATAAAAGCAGGCGGCGGCATCTAGCATGTCAAATTGCTGGATATGCTTTTTGCTGTGAACACAAATGAAGTCATCAAAAATGAAGTCATCAAAATTATAAAATGGAGGCGATGCGAGGTGTCAAAAGAGAGACCATGCATTACGCAGGGGCATTTCGCTGACACAATTCACTGCAAATTATGTTTTTATATCAGATAGTTATTGCGCATAATTTGCAATTCCAGTTTTATTAATATGCTTTATTTGGTTTCGAAAGGAAACAATTTGAAATAAATTGAGACATCATGGTAAAAAATGATGTAAAAAGAAAGTAATATGGAAATAAATTCATAATGGTAGGCCTATATAATGTGAAAATAATTTATCATGATACACTCTATGGGTTGTAATAGTTTTTGATAAGATATTTTAATTTTCCCAAATCTTTTTGATGAAGCTATTTGATGTGTAGAATTGCAATGTATTACATGTTACATTTACATGTCTACTTGGTGTTAACACGGAAGATGCTGATCAGTCTGTGCTGCCGATGGCAATACCGTGTAATGGATAAAATAATACTTAGGGGACATGCTTACTTACTTCCTTACATACATACTTCATGTAGTCTGGGCAATATCACAAGAAAGCATATCTTCAGTAAGACTCAGCAAACTCTTCTCATCTACAGGGGCAAGCCGGAATCTTACCGAGTATAGTTGTAATACTATATAGGCGGCGAATAACAAAGAGTGCCGACAAGAATGACTGAATGCGCTGGCTGTTCTGCCATTTGTTGGTCGTATAACCCTTTTCATTCTGGATACCGGTAGACAGGTACTTTGGTGAACAGTGAAGACCGAGATGAAATGCCGCATAAAGTGCAATTTCTTCATCAGGGTCATCAAGATAAAAGAAATATAAAGGGACAGATATAAACATTTTACAGATGTTGACCGACACCCCCTTAAAATATTAAACGGACAATTCCATACTTACTGTATCAATATGTATGGGAAAATCCATTAGAATGAAAAGGGTTAGGGTATAAACAGGTTTTCATATGGTATGGCTCATTTTATTAACTTTAAATTGTGCTCAGTTTTTTTCACCCTATGCTTTTTAGTGAAATATAAATATACAGGTGCGATGCTTCTGATAAAGACGTCAAATCTTTATTGTTATTTGATGACAGAATAAACCCGTCAGTTTTTATATTTGAGAGGGTTTGATCTGTAAAAAAGACTCCATGAAAGTCGATTTTTATTAGTCTAAATATAAGCCTAACTTTATTTTTATGGGACGTAGACAAAATGCATCCCAGATCAGACATCACAGAATGCGGCGTCTGATCTTGGGCTTCAACTTTGGGCTACATAATATTATTTTGAAATTTGAATGCAAATGAAAAATGCCATCCAAAAGCCCTCTGCAAATGCATTGAGAATTATATGGACCAGCCAATGTGATATGAATTGGACATGCGCGGATCCAGAGGGGGGGGGGGGGGGGCAGGGGGTTCGGACCCCCATGAAAATCACAAAAAATATAGGGTTATTTGATGACAGAATAAATCCGTCATTTTTTATATTTGAGAGGGTTTGATCTGTAAAAAAAACTTCATGAAAGTCGATAATATAAGCCTAACTTTATTTTATGGGACGTTGGCAAAATTCATCCCAGATCAGACATCACAGAATGCGGCGTCTGATCTTGGGCTTCAACTTTGGGCTACATAATATTATTTTGAAATTTGAATGCAAATGAAAAATGCCATCCAAAAGCCCTTTGCAAATGCATTGAGAATTATATTGACCAGCCAATGTGATATGAATTGGATATGCGCGGATCCAGAGGGGGGCAGGGGGTCCGGACCTCCCCCCCCCCCCCCGAAAAATCGCAAAAATATAGGGTTTCTTAGCAATACTGGTCCGGATACCCTGAAAGTCACAAAACTTTCAACCCAGTATTCAATAAAGTGGTATTTGGATCCTCCCTCCCCTCATCAACTAAAAAAAAAAAAAAAAAAAAAAAAAAAAAAAAAAAAAAAAAAAAAAACGTTGTCAAAGTTTGAATAACTCTATTAAAATTTTTCTGGATACGCGCATGTTGGATCTATAACATTATCTATTTTCGAACTTTGTGCTGAGACTTAATGTACGCACAGCAATGCCAGGTTCTGGTTATCCTTCATGGGTGGCACTTTGGTCGGAACCTACGCTAGCTACCTTTTTGATAAGTTCTAAAACACATTAAATTGTTAAATAGAATGTCAGTAAGTTTATTTGCTATCAAATTATCCGAACTGAACTCAAAAGAGGAAACCTAATAATTCTATTCTATCAGCAACATAATTAACTACATATCATGGATACTTTTTATGTAACCTGAGCGACTTCCATTGGCTATTGTTTCACCTTTAAATGATATTACGACAGGAGAATTGTTTTATTTTCATCCAGCACATTTGAGGTAAAATCCCATTATTAATAACATACAGTAAAACTTGTGTAAAACGGCCACTCTCAAAAAGACCAAAAATGTTTTTCCAGACTAATTATCGTATTGTAGAATGCCCCAATTCTGCAATACTTTCGACCTTCATTAAGCTTCCACATGGCTTTAAGACCTTTGTTTTGTCTATTTTTTAATGACCGTTTACACAGTTTTACTGTATATCTCGTGATATGGAAGGTGCAGGCGCATAGTATGTTACAGGCAAGTATTGTACTCGTGGTTTATCTTCCCATATAGTATGGTTACCTCCTCTATCTAGAGTCAGGTATATGCTAATTGCAAACGGCCCATATCTGGACCGTATTCGGCTTGATTCAGGGGAAGGAACTCAAAATTTTGTGTGAAAAAATATGACGCGGACGAAGAAAAAAAATCAGCTTTCAGTCAGGTATATATAAAAAAGCTTGGGCTACTTTTTTCACAAAATTCATTTTGTTTCAGTGGTTTAAATGTTTTTGTTTTTTTCTGTAAAAACTTACGTGACAGTTCCAACCAGTTGGCAAACAAGGCTAAATTTGAAATTTAGCAGGTCATCTTAATGGCTGGACAATGAGCCAATTACAGCCCACGGTATAATATGGTTTGCATGTTGTCATGTTGAGACGATAACAGGGCACCAGTTTACTTCCCATATACGAGTGATTCTCTTTAAGTCGTGTCCTTGGCCCTTTTTCTCGTGCACCATTTCTCAACTGAAAAAATATCATATAGGCACTTATATAATAATTCAATACCCACATACTGATACCAAAATTATACGCGTGCATGCACGCTTTATATAGTGCAAACTTGTTTTAAAATGCTGTAGTTGTAGACCACTGTGCTAAAATATGGATGAAAAGTGTCATGGAAATTCTATAGAAATGTGGACTTACATTAAGAATCGCTAAAAACTTGGACACAGAACCACGCCAATTTACAATGAAATTATGAACATATATAGAGAAAATGCACTTTGTATAGGACAGTTTTCAGATGAGGAAAGCAATTTGGTGATACGAGGGAGCGCCTTGAAAATCGACCAAGGTCAGGTCAAAGAATCAGTAAAACCACAAAAAGCAGAAGTGAAAATTAAAGAACTACTTGAAAATGATGTAAGATATACCCTCATGAAGTTAGCTTAGATGAGTGACATCTTATTATAAAACGTACATACAATTTTACAAAAGCAGTTCTGGGTACGAAAGATTACAGGTCGATGGATCCCACATATTACTTTCTGAAGAGCAAAAAAAGGCACTTGTTTCTTTTGCGAATAACATATTGAAGCTTTATCCCAAATTTGTCAAAAATAAATTTTCCAACCTTGTAATGAGTAATGAAAGTTGAATACAATTTTTAGAGTTTCAGAGAAAAGGCAGTAAATACAATTTGGGCCACTGAATCAACCAAAAGACCTTGTATTGACAGACGAACAATGAGTAAGGGGACGGTTATGTATGCGGTATACTATACAAATTATGTGCGTACAATCCAGGTTGCAGTGCTAAAGGGTAAAGGTGATACTGCTTTTTACAGGGATAAAGCGTTGAAAAAAACTCAAGCCGTATTTTCAAAAGTGATGGCCGAAGAATGAACTAAAGTATGTCGAACTTCTCCATAATGATGCCCATTTGCATAATAACGATATTTCTCGAGGATGTTAAAGTAACTGTCTTGTCAAATCCACGTTATTCTCCAGCTATGGCCCCACATGACTGCTACCAATTACCCTAGATATATAATCTGCCACCTTGTGGTAAATGTTCACATCGTTTTTCTGTGGGACCCACTGTTTTTCAGTGCCTAAAGGGTATATCACAAAATGACTACCAAACGACATTCGAGATGTAGATTAAAAGGCTGAAACATTCGATGGTGAAAATTTTGAAGGAATGAAATAAAATAATCCTATTTTATTGTTTGTTACTGATTCTGGACTCAAAGGACACTACTTAAGACTATCCCTCGTAGAGAACAATGATAAAAATCATTCGCTTATATCAGACTCGTCACACAATTATGTACAATATGGAGAGGTTCAAGTCCTGAAGACTTGGCATATCAAAGATAATGGCTTCTCTAGATTCAGATCAGAGTGCATGTGTTTGAATAGTTTCCTTATTTCTTTCAAAATGTTATTTTGTCGGTACCCACGTTCCATTAAGAGGCTGAGATATGTCTTGCATTGAGGTGACCGCGCTCGGCATGCAATGAATGTGGCTTATACCAAATTAAACGGTTAATTGAGTAAACCATGGCTAAACACAGCAACATAAGAGCAATCTAGGGTGAATATTTTGCAAGTACAATTTATTGTAGCTGTTTAGACTAGAAGTTACAAGGTACAAACATTTCAATGATTGCTCTGTTTTCAGAGCAATCATTGAAATGCTTGCATCCTGTAGACATCTACGGATAACTGCCTAGGTTAAGATGAAGTTTTGAGCACCAGGTTGGAAGCATGTTCTTGTTTGGTTGATCTTACGTCTATTGGATACATGCATAACGAAATAGAGCATACAGATCATATTTAGGGTATGCCATGTAACGTCATCTCTCATTCGATGCAAAACAAATTACTCTTTAAGAAAGAACAATGTGACTGTCTGCAAAAGAGCTACGTGCATGAAGGGGCAAATTTGACCCCCTCTGGAGCAAAAAAACTGAAAGTTGTGTTTCATCAATTTTATCCAATTGGTTTATTAGAAGAATAACCCAAGTGTAATATCCTGGCTTTTATTTTACTTTAAGCGTTGCTATGGTAACAACAATGGCGGGCGAAATAGGCTTAAAAAAGAGAAATTGCCATTTTGGGCCATATTTAAGGCTTCTGGAGACCGATTTTTCAAGAATTAGATATCAGCACAAGCGAATACCAAGAAAACCTTTTAATGTATTGTGTGCCGTGTTAATTCTCATCATCTGTTAAAATATCTTTTGGTATTTGCTTGTGCTCTATATAAATTCCTCTGTTACATGTCTCAAATTTGCTCCAAAACGGTAATTTTCCTATTTTCAGCCTATTTTGGCGGCCATTTTTGTTGCCATAGCAACTGTAAAAGTCGAATTAATGCCATACTTTTACACTTGGGCTATTGTTCTAATAAACTAATTAGAAAAATCTTGTGAAGAGCAACTTTTATTTTTTGATCTCATAGGGGGGGGGGGGGGGGGGGGGGGGCGAAAATAGCATCTTAATGCACGTGCCCCTTTGAGAGGGGGTTAGCTTGGGGTTTTATGGCCAAGAGTCAAATATAGCTCTGAGTTGACGAGACGCTTCCCTTAATTAGACACAACATTTGCATGTAGAGGGGTGGGTGGCGGGTAATAGTAATAGCAAAATTAGCAATCTCACAGGATATCCCTTCTACTAAGGCCTCTGATAACTGCAAACTACTTCACTAAACTGTCGTCTGCCGAGCAATACCTGTTCGTGAAGGGAAATGATACTTCCCTTCAATTCGGAAATGATGTCTGTAACTGTATCCCTAAAAGAAAGGGATTTTTGTCTTGTTAAGCGTGATTGATGTGTTGAAACTGCTTGTTAAGCACGTGTGGGTATATCTAATACACCGTGTGGTGAACGGCCCGTGTTAATGTAACCGACTCTACCCTCTAATTATGATACATTTAATGTAATTGAACATGAAAAGATGTTCAAGTGAATTGCATTTTATGTTTCTTTATGAAACAGATATTGAAATGTTATACTGGGGTCGGCGTGGACCGTGGCTTGCTTAATAGATTTATATTCATTCATTTAAGGGTGTAATTCATACCTACCATGCTGGATATATAAATATTAATCATTAACCATTTTGTACCATAAAAGCGATGGTTCGAATCGAGAAATTTAGTTTGATTTACCTTCACATAAAAAAGAAACACTGTGTGGGTCCAGATCATTTTTTGTTTATAACTATCCAATTTTGAAATGATGAAAACATAGTTTGTTCATACACAATAGCCTAAAATAAAATGCTTGGATTATGCCATTATCAATGAATAGAACCCCTATGAAAGTAATACTGTACATATCCAAAACGCAAACCGCAAATCCCGCCGAAATAGCTATTTATCTAAAAAAACAAAAACGCATATTTCATCGAAAACACGTGTTGGGTTTACACAGTGGAAGCGTCTGTTCGGGACACTTCAAGCACACCCTAAAATAATACTTTCGGTGAAAAACTAAAAGAAATTCAAACGTCATTTTTATTGACAAATAAACGCCTCTTCTGAAACGACGCATATTCTCTTAAAACCATAAAAAGACATATATCTGATCTTTCAGCAAAATTATATGCATAATACATCATATTTAATGCATTTATTCACCAAAAAGAATATAAAGTAAAGAAAATTGCCATCATAAATTGAAATTTATTAATTTTAATGTATTAGTATGTTCAATTAATGTTCTTAACAAAATTATCTTGTTATGATCTATATACAGCTAACATTTGGCAGAGACGTAATACGAAAATCACTGATGCACGCAATCTCACAGAGTTCAAGATAAGAGTTTACTTTCCTGAATACGAACCTTCCAAAACATGCAATTGAACTTATCACATTCTACAAAATTATACATGGCCTAGCTCCAAACTATCTTTCGGGTCTGCTTCTTGGTCAAACCAAAAACTATGATCTAAGAAATGCTGATTATATTCAGAGATTCAGATTAAATTTATTACCAGACTCTTGCCATCTACCATCAAAGCATTGAACAGCCTTTCATATGAAGCAGGGGAGATGTCTAGATGTGTTTTTGTTTTAGCATTTAAATTTCTAAAACAGGAACATGCTTCAGTCCCCATATTACTTCCATGTAGGATCATGTTTAGGTCAAATCTTTCACGCAAGGCTGTGAATGCAGTGAAATGTTTTGAATGCCGATTTGTATCGCAAAATTATAGTTGAAAGCCACTCCTGCCCGCACTGCAAAGTTTAAAAATATATACCACTCATTCTTCATATGTCCCTAATATGCTGCTACAAGATAGATAGATAGATAGATAGACAGATAGATAGATCACTCCGTATATATAGAAAGCTCCATGCCTTTAACCATCTGTCTTTGGTCATGTTCAATATTAAATTATGGAAGTTGAAACCCACAAACACCTTTAAATATATTTAAGCAATGATGACTCTTGGCATAAACAAATTAATTACATAAAAGAAAAGGCACGAGCAAGAATAAACATTATGCGAAGATTAAAATTTGTGTTAGACTGTTAATCCCTCAAAACAATCCCAATCTCTTTTATAAGACTGGAATATGGCAATGGAATCGGGGGCAACTGTCAACAATATGAAAAAGATGACCTTGAAAAGATCTAAATAGAGGCAGCCAGAATAGCAACTGGAACAACGAAACTTGTATCTATTGACTATTTATATCTTAAAATATGCTGGGCTTGACGGAAAAGGCAAAACAATATTTTCTATAAAATGGTAAGTCATCTTACACCTTTATATCTATCATCTCTAATACCACCTACTGTCAATGAAACGTCTATTTATAATCTTAGAAATGCAAATGATATTGCTAGTCTCAATGTACGGACAAGTCAGCACTTCAACTTGGAACAGTCTTAGCATAGAGCATAGAAACTCTACGTCTGTCACATATTTTAAGCACACCTTAAACCAAACAAACACAACTATGCCAAATTGTTTCTATAATGGTGATAGACGCCCACAAATGCTGCTTACACGTATTTGCACCAAATGTAGCACCCTAAACTGCGAAATATGTCTTCTAAAGAACTTAACAGACACGCAGACAACACAAAAACCTATTTCTACAATGTCAATGTCACCAGAAGCAAAGACATGAAATGATACAAACTCCCTCCACTATGCCACATCACCTTAGAAGTACTTCTGTTTTCGGGACAGCTCACTTTCTATAAACGCAAATACATCTATTTTCACTGATGTGCAGAAATTTATTGTTGGTACAAGATGTTTCTAGTGAGTACTTTTCCAATCGTTAGAACCATCTTAGACAAGTGAGTGCCTCATCCAATTCTTTGCTTTTGAAATGATTATATATATTTGGAAGTAGAATGTTTGTAAGCAGTCATTAAAGCTTGATTCGTTCCATCAAATACATTATGACCTTATCAAGGAAGGTCAAGAATTTAAAAATGTATCTGACTGTATTTTAGAAAAGCAGGATTCAGTTGAGGTTGAACAGAATATTGAAAATAAAAGGGAAAACATACACGATATCAAACAAAATGTAACTGCGGAAAAACTAAAATGACAGTGTTTTAAACATAAAGAAAACATACTAAGCAGTAAGCCAAAGGACAGGCGTAGAAGGAGATAAAGGAAAAGAGGCCAAACTGACACCATAGCACTTCTGAGGCAAATACTAAAAAATAAGAAACATTGTTCACGTATGGTAAAAGTCTTGAACTAATATACAACGTTAGTCAAATACAAAACTTCATAAACGAAGCCTGCATGACTGTTGAGGACTTCTATTCAAACTATATTCACTTTATATTATATCTCTTCAAAAAAGGCAAATGCAAACTTCTGATAGTGGAATAGTTACTTGGTTAAACGCAGATCTGTTCAACTTTACCACGTTTTGCCACCACCCAGTACAATATGAACTTAGTAATCAGGAAAGGAATTCTAAAAGCATGATGCTTTCATTCAAATACTTGAATCTTTAGTATTGTTAGCACATGTTTGATAATGTTAAATAAATTTGCTAATAAAATATGTTTAAACCAAATCTTCATGGATTCTCTTTAACGATTATTTTATATGACATTGAAATGCCCAACATATGAAACTTGTGCATTTATGTGAAGTCATGAGTATGAAACATTGTTCTGAAAAATACAGGACTTTTACTGGCGCTTACATATAATTTGCTTACACGTTATTTTAACACATTGGTGTCTGTGATCTTTTCATTCACTTAGATCCATTACAATACTTTAACTTTATTTTGTTCATTTCCCATTCATTCAGCAACAATGCACATCTGAATATCTAAACGTAGATGGCATCATATAAGCTCTTCACTTACCGCCAAATCCTAAAAATATTGTATGTGTGTATATATCATAATGTGTAAAGATATTGTTAACAACATATTGGTTAAACCAAACATGCAAAGGTTTGTGTGTGCGCGTGATGTGATAACTGTTTCTCTACTTCATTGCAATGACACAGGCAAGCAAAACAAAACGACACGATATTGATATTGACATACAACTGCTTAACATATACATACTCGAAATTTCAGCTCTCTTATAGCTTTATCCACCAAATTTAATGCATCTGCTGTATTTTCATAGGCAGAGGATGCATTTTATATGATACAAGGTAGCACTAATCTGGAAAATGAACAAAAACAACAGCAAATATAATCAAAGCTGTTAGCAAATTTCTTCATATAAAATTGATAATCTCAAAACGTGAAATCCATGATGAAATGATGAAAGCACTCTTCCTGTGCCACTGTGAGGTCATAACACTTTTTTATGCTCAACTCAAATGCGCATAACTGCTCATATAATCTATAATACTGAAAATGAATAATTATCTTGCTTTCAAACCAACAGATATATTTAGCTTGTTAATGTTAAAATGCAGCGCTAGTTTGTACTTTCACATTATGAGCAGGATGTATTTCATGCTTAGTTGAGTTGAGCACGAATGGTGATCCACGGTCGGACAGCCCAAAATGTGCGACCACGGACCATTTAGATTGAAACAATTCACTGTGTGTTTTATCAATGATAGATATGTTACGGTAGAGGAGCGCATTAGCTCAGAGGAAGAGCGTTAGACTTGAGATCGAAGGGACGCTAGGTCGAGACTTACCGGATTGGAGACACTGCGTTGTGTTCTTGGGCAATCTATTTTATCCTCTACTTAGTATCGGCTCAACCCAGGAAGACAGGACATCGTGCCGACATGACTGAAACATTGTTGACTAGTAAAGCATCAACACAAGCAAATCGTGTCACGTTCAAACATATTACAGACACTACCATGGGTATCAAGATTGGCCCTGTCAGTGACCTATACATAGGTCACTGGCCCTGTTCGTGCTACCCTGACTATCTCTCGCGGGACGAGTAAAATCATCAGTACTCTACTTTGTTCTCTTAAAATTATCACCCTTCTCCTTATTAATAATGGAATAGAATCATACCATGTATATGTGATTATATTTTTGGGCCAGTGCACGAGATTTCCAACAATTTGACATTCTGACAAGTGTAGACTCAGACGAGCCTCTGCAGCCTCCTTTTGAGCTTAGAAACTCCAAATGGTGTTCAGTCAGTAGCTTAACAATCATAGAATACTCAAACGACTAGCAAAGGCTCTGATCAGACTGCGCGTATGTGCAGGCTGATCTGAGGCTTTGCTGGTCGCACAAACCAAATTGTTTGAAATCTCATGCACTGGCTCTTATGATTTTACAGGTACTTACTCAAACCATATGGACACTTGTCAATGTCTATTTGTATCACTAAAACACGACACGTGACAATGGCCCACAGTACCACTCGTTCTTAAAGGTTATAAGTATTTTAAGTTATTATAATAAGTATTGATATTTGAAAATGAATGTTAATTAAACACATCCCAATTTTGGCGAGAAACTCGGGCCACGTTTTGTATTTTCTTACCTCTACCGAAAAGATTGGGTTTCCGTATTTAATAACATCAACGTTTTTAGAATTAACAAACTTATTTGTGAACAGCGTTTATATTTAATTGATCTATCACACACTTTGTTAATAACGTAATAATAATTAATTTTGATTTCTCTTTGTGACTAAAATTTGTATATCCCAATAAAACAAAAGAGAATACATTACTTTGTTTAAAAGATCAAAAGTTTATTAACAGTCAGATCTATTAAGTTTTAATACATTAATGTGTCATATAACTGCAATAAATATGTAATAAACTTTTGTAATGAATTAAAGCTTGCATTACCAGAAAGGGATTTCCGCATATTCACTAGATATGATTGAATATTTGTTGATAAAGTTATTGCAAACGCGGTGGAATAACGTAAGTACGAGATATCCTATGAGCCTCGAAGTCGCATATGCGTAAATCCGCACAATTAACAGACAGTGAGGCTAGAAGTCAAATATTTGAGCCGCGACATGAGATTTCCAACAATGTGGTATGTGCGGCCAGCAAAGGCTCAGACCAGCCTGTGCATATGCGCAGTCTGATCAGGGCATTTGCTAGCCGCTCTATGACTGTTAAGCTACTGACCGAACATCATTTGGAGTTTCTAAGATTAAAAGTCAGCTGCCCAGGCTAGTCTGAGTCTACACTTGTCAAAATACCACATTGTTGGAAATCACATGTCATGGCTCATTTTGTCTGAGTCCTCATCTACTTCCACTACCTATTACCTATTACTAATTATTAGCTTAAACACTTAAATCATATCTTGCCTGTGCCTTTTATATGATAATATAAATACATTTAGGTATGTAGTCTCTCATAGTATGGTAAGTCCTTAGTTTCTGACAAGAGTTTTGTAGCTCTTCTCTGGGCTGCTTCTAAGCATTACTGCCTTTCATTTTCAACCTTGGGCTCCACACAACATTAAAAATTAAAAGATTCTAAGTTAGGTCTTACAAGAGATTTATACAGTTTGGTTAGACTTCTTTCGTTCAAGAATGCAAATAGTCTTTTATGAACCTGTTAATGAACTGTTCTGTTTGCTTTATCAACGCAGTTGCTTATATGAATATGTTCTTAAAAGGGTATCCCTTGGGAGCAAAGAATGCACCAAAGAACTGAAACTAGAGTGTGCATATTTTCTGGGCCAGACAAGCAAGTATAAGTTTCCGTTCTTTGTCAAAAGTAACTCTGGGGTCTTTTTCATGAATCGCAGTCGGTATAGTTATTCCATTGAGTGTCACCAATTTCCGTGTGCTGTAACTATCTGTCTCAGAATTATTAAAACCAGTATGTAAGGTCACACATTTATCAATATTAAATGGTAACAATCACTTGTTTGACCATAAGCACTCATGGGCTATATTATTTTGTACTACCTCTGATTAATTATGACTTCCGATTGGTCAGAATATTTTTGTATCATCAGCAAAGAGTCTTACACTGTTTATTCTTTCGAGAATGACGTAACAGCACAGGACTAAGAACACTGCCCTATATAATACCACTTGAGAATCAGACCATTCTGAGTTTGTGTATGTACAATTACTGGTTGTTTTGTGTTTGGCAAGAAACTCTTAATCTAAATGTACACTTGGCCATCTATTACATATGCCTGAATTAAATCTAAAAGTCTTTTGTGAGAAACTTTAACAAACTTCTTCTGGAAATCAAAGAATACAATGTCTACAGGTTTTCTCTTTCCAGTTATTGTCAACTTGGGACGGACATTTTATATATATGCATCACTTCATAGGCAGTTAAGATAATATATTAAACTCAAGGGCCGAGGAAAACTCAATAAAGGCATGTTGTTCCACCAGGACAATGTCCCTGTTCACAAGTCTGCCATACTATTGGCTGCCATTAAGAAGAATTTCTTTGAATTGATTGAGAATCCGCCTTATTCGCCTTTCTGGCTCCACCAGACGTTCATCTATTTCCTAAATCGAAAAAAAAAGCAAATTTCAGTACCCACTTTCAATCAGATGATGGCGTCATACATACTGTGAAGGACTTTTGAAACGGCCAAGATAAGGACTTCTTTAAAAGTGACATTGAGGCTCTTACAGGTACTAAAGCATATTGTGCTGGAAAATACTGCAATGCGGCCGACAAGAAGTCAAACGCTTCCAAATAAGTATCACAACATATCAATCATCCCTCGTAAGATTTAGCAACTATCTCTCTCCCTTCCTCATCTAAATGATTGCAAAACTAGAACAAGTCTAAGCTTCTACATATATTTGTGAAAAGATGAAAAATAAACTCATATTTTGTTTACAAAAAACTATGATAGGTTCATTTCCAGTTCATACATGTATGACTTAAGGTCGAATGATAATATGCGCTTTCTCTTTAACGAGCATAAGGAAAAAGTAATTATAATTAAAATCAAATCAGGAAACGAGACAAATGTTGTTCCAAACAAATTGAAAGTACTTTATTATCATAGACAGTCAGAAATCTGTTTTGGGCGTTTTAAGTGAATTTGCGACATTATCAACTGATCATTGGATTGAGGGATCGATTTGTTTGATTAGCGACTAATGATTTAACGGAGAATCTAAGTAATTAACTTGTAACTTACACTAATATAGAAAACACATTAGTGAATGACAATACATGGTCTTACCCTTTGTCATGCTGAATATATTTATGTACTACACTCTTCCCCAATTGTTATCCTGTTGACCTGCAGCATTCCATTATGAGCATGCATGTTTCAAACAGAGTGAAAACACTGTATACCCTGATCAGCTAGCTTCTGACGAAGGCAGCCGATCTCTATACACAGTGTTTTTAGGAAAGAAAATATCCTGGATCAGCAGTACAAGGGTTAAGTTTGAGAGTGAATATGAACTGTGAAATATACACCACTGGACGTATATAATTTTGACACACAACAATACAACTCATCAATCATATGTTCTGTTGTGGAACTTCTGATATTAATTCTATTACTTGTACTCTCATTTTAAGCTGTTTTCAGGCAATAATTACAGAATGACTTCAATTCAATATTATAAACGAAGAATGTACCAAATATGATATGGGTCTCTTTGTGAAAATAAAAATGATTTTGGTGCATGCAAAAAAAAGATCTGCCTACGCATCAGCGTAGTCTGATCAGTGTCTAACCTTAGTGGGTTAAGATAGGAGCAAACGCACTAGGTGCAGTAGACTAAGATAGTAAACTAAAATAAACTAGCCGTAGGAATTATCTTTTGGACATTGGGAATGATCGCCAAATAAACTTTAGTGAATTAAGACAGGGACTTACAATTGACCACCGCACTAGCTGTAGTAAACTAAGATATGGGCAAAAATCTTGAACATTTCAATTGATTGCACATACACTTTAGGGAACTACGATCGGAACTTACATCTTGGATTGACCACCACACTAGCTGTAGTAAACTAAAATAGGGTAAAATCGTTGGACTTTTCAATGGCTTGGCACATAAACTTTAGTGAACTTAGATAGGATTTTACAATTGACCACCACACTGGCTGTAGTAAACTAAGATAGGAGCAAATCTCTGAGACATTACAATGAATTGCAACACAACTCTAGTGAAGTAAGATAGGAGCTTTCATATGGGATTTTGCAATTGACCACCGCACTGGCTGTAGTAAACTAAGGTAGGCGCAAATCTCTGAGACATTACAATGAATTGCAACACAACTCTAGTGAAGTAAGATAGGAGCTTTCATATGGGATTTTGCAATTGACCACCACACTGGCTGTAGTAAACTAAGTTAGGCGCAAATCTCTGAGACATTACAATGAATTGCAACACAACTCTAGTGAAGTAAGATAGGAGCTTTCATATGGGATTTTGCAATTGACCACCACACTGGCTGTAGAAAACTAAGTTAGGCGCAAATCTCTGAGACATTACAATGAATTGCAACACAACTCTAGTGAAGTAAGATAGGAGCTTTCATATGGGATTTTGCAATTGACCACCACACTGGCTGTAGTAAACTAAGTTAGGCGCAAATCTCTGAGACATTACAATGAATTGCAACACAACTCTAGTGAAGTAAGATAGGAGCTTTCATATGGGATTTTGCAATTGACCACCACACTGGCTGTAGTAAACTAAGTTAGGCGCAAATCTCTGAGACATTACAATGAATTGCAACACAACTCTAGTGAAGTAAGATAGGAGCTTTCATATGGGATTTTGCAATTGACCACCACACTGGCTGTAGTAAACTAAGTTAGGCGCAAATCTCTGAGACATTACAATGAATTGCAACACAACTCTAGTGAAGTAAGATAGGAGCTTTCATATGGGATTTTGCAATTGACCACCACACTGGCTGTAGAAAACTAAGTTAGGCGCAAATCTCTGAGACATTACAAGGAATTGCAACACAACTCTAGTGAAGTAAGATAGGAGCTTTCATATGGGATTTTGCAATTGACCACCACACTGGCTGTAGTAAACTAAGTTAGGCGCAAATCTCTGAGACATTACAATGAATTGCAACACAACTCTAGTGAAGTAAGAATGAGCTTTCATATGGGATTTTGCAATTGACCACCACACTGGCTGTAGTAAACTAAGATAGGCGCAAATCTCTGAGACATTACAATGAATTGCAACACAAACTTTACTGAAGTAAGATAGGAGCTTTCATCTGAGAGTTTACAATTGATCATCACACTGGCTGTAGTAAACTAAGGTCTAATATATGGGATATTTCAATTGATTGCCATGCAAACGTAAGTGAACTAAGCTAGGAGTTTGCATCTAGTGTTTTATAATTGATCACCGCACCAGCTGTAGTAAATGAGATTTAAACGAATCGCTTGGACATTGCAACAGATGGCACATAAACTTTAGTGAATTTTGACAGAAGCTTACATCTAGGAGTGTGCAATTGATTGCCATACTAAACTACGTGACCTAAGATGGGACATGTTGGCATTTGCAATTGACCAATAAACTAGCTGTGATAAACTAAGATGGCAGCAACTCTCTGGGACAGTTTTATTGATCACCACCTACACTTTAAGTAAACTAAGAAAGAGTTTTACAACTGACCACATAGTTGGCCATCCAGAGCCTGAAAAAAAATTCTGTTGGCATTTTTGAGTACATTTTGGCATCCATGCTCAAAGTGTATCTTGATGTGTTTTAAGAAGGATAGGGGTGGATGCCAAGTCTGGAAATGCCCTTAAGTCCCAGAATTAGGTCAAAGGTCAACTGAGTGCAAATTCTTGTATATATGTCAGATTTTAGCGTTTTTATCAATTAGCTATCCAAAATTATGATTCTAAAGAATGCAAAATCCCTTTTGGATAATACAGCCATGCTATATAAACAAACAGCATCATCAAGGCATGACGTGTTTTTGGATCAAAGGTCATTCAAGTGCAAAATCGGTGAAAATTGTATCAATATTTTATTTATATTGGGGCCTATTCAAATTTTAAGTCCCCTTCTATCCTAATGTAAGAATTTCTTATTGCTATCCTGCTATCCTGCTAGGTGTGTGTCTATCACGTTGGGAAGGCAATGATTTACCAAGTTTCTTGCGGTCAAATATTCATAATATGCATGTAAAGTACGTTACTGTATAAAATCAATTAAAATGTTATACAACTAAGAATAACCATTTCATTGTAAGGACATTTTTTTTGCTTAATGCTTTGTACGAATACCTCATTTTATGCAATTATCTATCCTTTTATACATAAGATGTGTTTAAGTTGTTACTTACGTTACATTTTACTATCTGAAATTGAGTCATTTCTCAACGGTATATGTTCCTAGCTACAGCTTTCATGAAGTACTTGACCAAGATCTCATGCTTATAGGACTAAAATATATTTCTTTTCTCATTACATATATATCTATAAGTAATTGTAAAACACTTTTTACAAGGCCACTACCTGCTAATTGCATATACTAAGCATAGCTTCGTGAAAACACAAAGACCAAGCCTCCTTTCATAAAACATCAGGTGTGCTGAAACTATGATAGAATATGGTAAATACCATATACTGGAAGGAATATAACCTCACATTGGTCTTCATATTAGCCTGTTAGCAGATGGTAACATACATAACTTAAAGCTAATATACAGGTATATTTCTAATAATGACCATCTAGTGAAAACATTGTTAACTTTTTGGGGCCTATGTCATGGAAATAGCCCTGATATTAAGGGTAATCCTCCATATAACTTTAAACATTTAATTGTAGGGGTGTCCTTTCATTTGCAGATATTAATGAAATGATGTGGATTCAAAACCAGGATGTTTGTGTAAACGTATTCATCCATATATATAAGCAGTATAGATATGATATTAAAGGTAACCTCTGATTTTAAGATACCATAAAATATATATCTATGTATTTCACAGCGCAACTTTTTATACATTGTAATTGTTTCAGTGTCGATAAATTCGATTCTGAGTATCATTATTAAACATATTTTGCTTATTATATTTAGCAATGATGATAGAGATCAAATGCTATGAGCTTATTGGCATGTGTTTCTTTATGTTATTCTTTTTAACTGCAAGTTTTATTCCAAATTAAATTCACACAAAACAGATTTCTGGTGACTTCTTGAGAACACAGGCATTCACATATTGGAGCACCTAATGATTTGATTGTGTTCATAGTTTTCCATCAGTTTGGGGTCATTTCTTAGTATTTAGAATAAATGTGTCCTGAAATGGTTATCTAATATGTACATTTACTAGCATAATCCATTGGTTTAACATCTCGGATTTGCTTGATGTATATAAGATCCTAAGGTAGTTAACTCGCCTGTTCTAGAGTAGAATCTATCTGTTATCCATGACAATTTGCTAAGACAGAGATTGATTGCACATAGGGTAGGTGACTTACATTAATGTATACATCTACTGCTCGTAGATACAAGTGCAATATATCAGATTGGATAGCACTTGTAACTGGTAACATACTCGAAATGTGTAGTTTTAATATGGAATTACTCTTGAAATATAACTGAACTTCTTTCCTTTCACTATATACAAGACAGTCTTCAAACAATGTTAGTCTTCACAAATATCTACGAGGATATAGGTACAAGAGTGAGCAAGTTTATGCTTAAAATGATTTCTGCAAGCTGTTGTCAGCAATGTTGTTCACATTTTCGATGGTTTTGCATATATATTTAAGACTATCACAATAAGCCTAATTTAGTAAACCTTTTAAAACCAACAAACAGACCATAGCTCACTTTTCATAGGACATATATAAAACATGTACTAGGGTTATAAATAGCTCAACAAAATCAAATAGTGCATAAATCAAACTAAAAACAAACTACCTTGTGAATAAGAAAAGCAAAGAAAACAGCTGCGTGTGACACTACTTTTTCAACATTCAGTAATCTGTGAGTTTCAGAGATGCAAACCATACTAGTGAATTTTGGGAGTCATGTTTTTTGTTTTATGCTTAAGAATAAAACAGTTAACTGATCTTTAAAATAAAGTATCACTAACATTCGAATGATTTGTTGTTTATGTTATCATGAAATATGTTCAGATGTTTTACTAGACTGCTACATGTACATGGCTCAAATAATCTTACCTCAACCAACCTTAGTCTAAGATAATTAGTTCAACAAAACATAGAAGATTTTAATGGGGACAGATGTAATTGTCAACAGAGAAAAGTGAAAATTAAAAGAATTCAGCATACAAGGAAAATCTTTAATAATAGATCTATATAACATCCTATATTTGGACATAAACCATGCTGGTTGTGTACTACGATATTATATTTGCAATCTTCAAAAACCTATACCTGCTATAGAAGACACTCAGCACTACCCCTGCCTTAATTCCTGCCTTGCCACCGGATGTATGAAATATTGCTATGCTATTTTATGTAAATTATTGATATCAAGTCAATATTTAAATCATGGTGTAGATTGCATGTTTATCGTTATGCACCATTTGTAGAAATCTGAAAACTGCAATATGAATGTAAAAGAACCAAGCAAATTACATAGGGTAATTGAGTAAGACCAGGAAATGCCACATTCACATATTGCAGACCACTCTTTTAAATTAAGTCTTATATAGAATAGAATGTGTGTAGTATATGTCAGCGAATTGTGAAGAGCAGACCCAAATTTTATATAAGCCTAACAACAATTTACTACCTTTATCCATTTATTTAAGGCACCTTTTGTTACCTACGTTACCTCATTAATATATGTGCAGCAATTTAAGATCCATTATTGTTAATACAGTTATAATTTGATTTCATTATGAAAATACTTTGCCAATTCCATTGCAATGTAAATAAAAGAAAAATGCATATGTAAGCAGCTATGTGTTACATGCTGGAGCCAGTACAAATTACATACTAATTAGCATATTTAAATATTTACTTGATTTCACTTCATTGCAAATCAAAAGTTATAAACAACTTCAAATATATGAAAAAGAACATTTTCAAATAGAATATAGATCAATATCATGTATATTTCAGGTCAGGTATCATGGTTTATTCTAATACCTGTAATTTGTAAAGTCATTATCTGCAATTTAGTATAAAATGTAACATAGGTATCGCTGACGAGCAGAAATACATATCACAGATGTATGCAATTGATTTTTATGTCTAGTTTAAACATTTAATGCTTAAACTGTCTCACTTATACTTTTTAGATAAATCAACATTAGCCTTGTACTGTGTGTACTGTTATTTTCAATGCCAGTATGGTAACGTTGATTACAGGTGATTTATAGAAAAATGACCGCAGAAAAGTTATTAAACTATGGATTTTTAAGGCCCCAAGACATGTCCAAAACTAAAAATAGTTTTACTTTCTGAGAGGAGCAGCAAACTTTCAAAGTAGCCCATATATCTCAGTTTAGCCCAATTGAGGGAGAATTTCCGTCAGAATTGCACAAAACTTACGATGTTTGTCTTTGTAAAATCAAAAAGTTGGCTTCCAAAGGGGTTCTTTTAATGATAAACATGTTAAATTAAGCCTTCTGAAAGACTTCTACCCTTTTTAGAGTTTAAAAAGCATCGTGTTGTTGGACCAGAGAAAAAAAGAAACACAGTTTGTAAAAATGCTCAGATTATTGCACTTGATGACCTTTGACCCCATTTTAAAGTCGACATATGAACATTTAGTTATAAAAAACATTTTCTCAATGTTTTTCAGACTTATAACTATAAGCATACACAATTTGGCTTGAAATGAAATATGTTTACATATAAAAAGATAGAGTTGTTTTACAGTAGTACATATTTTCTCATTTTTGCACTCAATGACCTTTGACCTAGTTTCTGGCCTTCATATGCAAATTCAGACTTGGCATCCACCCCTAGGGCTTTGTACACATGCTAAATATTATGTTAAAAGTGGTCTAACAAATGTACTCAAAAATGCCAACAAAACCAAAAATATGCATCTTTTTTCGATTCGGATTGCCAACTAACACACCAGCTGTAGTAAACTATGATTGGGGCAGATCTCTGGATATTACAATTGATTACCACACAAAGTTTAGTGAACTGAGATAGGAGATGTCATCTGTGAGTTTACAACTGACCACCACACCAGCTGTAGTTAACAATGATTTCCAGGGCTGATATGTGGATATTAAAATTGATTACCACACAAAGTTTAGTGAACTAAGATAGTAGATAGCATATGTGAGTTTACAACTGACCACCACACTAGCTGTAGGAACTAACAATTGATTACCAAATAAACTTTAATGGACTAAGATAGGAGCTTACATCTGGGAATTTACAGTTGACCACCACACTAGCTGTAATAAATAAGATTGGAGCTTATCTCTTGTACATTACAATTGATCGATACACGACCTTTAGTGAGCTAAGCTAATATCTGGGAGTTTACAATTGACCACAACACTAGCTGTTGTAAACTTAGATTCGACCGAGCTCTAAGATATTTCAATTAATTGCAACACAAACTTTAGTGAACTACGATAGGAGCTTACATCTGGGATTTTACAATTGACCACCACACCAGCTGTAGTAAACTAAGATAGGGCAAGTTTCTGGGAGATTTTAATCGATGTAGTTGTTATAGAACATAGGAGGGATCTTAAATCCGGCTGTTAACAATTTATAATTTAAAACGCGCCACAGAGATTTTTGTGCAGTTAGTTAATCTTTTTCTATGAAACCTGATTTCAGAATTGAAAACATTTTGGTCAAGATCAAGTATAGTTATATCGACCATTTATATGTAAGATTGACAAATGATTCAGCCTTTGTTGACTGTCATTATTCTACTGCATCTAGTTGCCGTATTGTACATTTTCTAACGTGTGTGTGTACATACCTTTGCAATGCTGTCATTACGAATACCAGAGTAACCTTAACGGTGTTACTAATTATTTTTTCTCTCGTATTTCAAGATCAAAGGAAATGCTTCTTTATCAATTATTCAAGACGGTTATCTCTTTAAAACAATAAAAATCAATTAGTATTTGTCTCTTTGGAAAAGGTTCATTAATATTTATTCTACTTAGGTTAAAACGTATCAAGTCCACAAGCGAATTATTCCAATATTTTGAACTTTATGGCTCTTGGATTTCTAAATTAAGATAGATTAGTCGCCACCTCGAACCGAAATGATAACCTAAATTTCAGTAATTTTGTTAATTGATTTTGTAACAGACTTCAAAGGGTACGCTCGGGTTGGGTGGTTAATGCGAAATTTTATCTACATACATCAGTACACAAACGGAAAATGGAATAAATAATTAAGACGTGGAGTTAATTGATTTCTCGTAGTTGAATCATTGACAACAAAATTTCAAGAAGATTGATATTTGTAATGATTTACCTGTAGATAATTCTAAAACTAGACTAGACATTGCTGACACTACCTTGTACGTACTCAAGACATACAGTTATAACGGTGCTTTCCATTTACGAAAGTGTCTGTGAAGGCTATATGTCACCAAACTTGAAAAGTCAAGTGATAAATATGTAATAGTTATACCGTGGTTTGTCCGCCTGTACGTGGAGATAATCCACAAGCTTTAGCGAGCTCATTATCTCCTGTACATGTAGACAAGCCATGGTTTAACTATTTTATACCACCTACATCAATGTAGACCTTGTATAGTATGGCATAGGGAGCGCAGTGGTTCAGTGGAAGAGTGCATGACTCGAGACCGAGGGGCCGCGGCTTCGAGCCTCAGCGGCGTCACTGCGTTGTGGTCCTTGAGCAAGACACATTTATCCTAGCTTAGTACTGGTTCAACCCAGGAATACCCGCCCCTGTTTAACTGAAAGATTGTTGATGGGACGTAAAGAATCAAATCAAAGAAACAATAGTATGGCATATTTTGTGACAAGGTTAGCTTTTTAAAAAAGCTTAGAACCATCGCATGGCGTTTTACAGTTATTAAGAAAGAACTTTTATAGTGTTTTAATATTGCATTTGCTGAAGCCACTCTGTTCAGTGTTTCATAAGCTTTAAGCTCTGAGTATTTTTTGGTTTGAGTCAACGATTTGTACATAGGTGATCCATTGGAAGCAAATAAAACACAGGAAATATGCATATTCCAGTAAGACTCTGCTCATGAACACACTGAATAATGGTAGAGTTAACCCCTTTTCCCAGCAGTTAGGTCATTCAACCGTATTCCTCATTCGAAGTCAATGTACATTATGCCTAGGGGGCATATTGGAACTGACCCATCTACATCTAGTTATTTCGTCACACTTAGTCTAGAATATCCAAAGGGTCCATGTTTGATCGGGATTCTAGCTCAGTGTAAGGTCTCTTATAGCCCTTTTCGCTTTTAGAAGCAATCCGGTATCCAAAGTATATCAACATCGCTCACGCAATGGTGGAATTTTGGAAGTAGCTAGGTCGACGGGGAGTCTGAGAAAGAACAGTAAAAGACACTGCTGCTGGGGAGTTAACACCCGATCCATTTCCGCAACTTGCTAATGGAACAGGCCCGAATCGAACACGCGCCCAATGGAAGTTTTCTAACGTATATCACCAGCGCTGTCGCGCTGGTGAATAAAGTTGACAAGGGTGGTATAAAATTGTTTATTTATGTTTACTGGAAAGAAAAGGTTTGCCACAAAGTGCCATATCAATAAAATGGAACAAAAGCCTAAAATGTCAATATTTTTTTGCAGTTTTATACATGCATTAAGATCCAACTTTAGGTGGCTTTAGTCAGATATTTTTGAAATATGTTGACCACAATTTATATAATTTGTATTCAATTCTGATGAGCTATTTTTTATTACTCATTTGAAGTTGTTACAAAATTATACTTGTTAAATAGATATGAGTAGTTCAGCAACTTACCGCTATTGCATTTATGGTGGTTCACTTTCTATAGACATGACTAATTATAACAACTTATGCTAAATATTGGTGGAGCATAACCTATGCATCGTATTAAAGAGTTTAATATAACGGGCGGCCCAATATGAAATATTATTCTCATTATAACTGAAAAAATACATATATCATTGTTACATATAATTGAATTTGGTGCGACAAGAAGCTCGGAAGTGCCATATCGACCTCGGACGCACAGTGAAAAGAAGAATAATATAGATAATTGCTTAAGTGAAAAAGGCGGTAGTATATGGATAGTCTTTTAACCCTTTCCGTGCTAGTCATCTGCTGATAACCTTTGCAAACAGTTTGTAGCCAGATCAGGACCGACAGAACGTCGGTCCTGATCTGAAACCAAACCGTGTGACACTCAATAGTTTCTGAAAGAAAATCTTTGAAAAAATTAGCAGACGAAATTACCCAGCATGCAAATAGTTCACAAGGCTTGCATTCATATATGATCGAAATCACAAGAAAGCCATGCCTTTGATGTTTGGCGACATCCAGATATTCAGATGACTTAAGACTTATTGACAAACCTTGCCCTGGGGTAAAGAAACAATTTTCATGCTCAACTTAGCTGAGCATGCATTTTTAATTGCTCATAGAAATTTAAAATTATTGAAAAATAATGAATTGCATTGCTTTTATTCACCCAGGTCTTGTATTAATCCTGCAAATAAATGTTAAAATGCCAACAATTGTTTGGCATATTACTATTTATGAATAGGACCAATTTCATGCTCATTTGAGTAGATGGGTAAGTATAGCTACTGTACTACTGAAGTGAGACACATTATTACTGTCCTATTCACGAAATTTACTTCACACTAAATTTTATAAGTGCATACAAAAAGCACAAAGTAAGTAGGGTGCAAAGATCAGGAATCGATACAATCAAGGAGCACAAATGGCCCAGGATACCAAGCCTAATTAGTAAATGGTCCCTGGCACGAAATTTTACCAAGGTAAGATAATTTCAGGATTCTAAGCAGAGGCAGTTGTCTTACTTATATTACACACATTATTTTGACAAGAAGTACCCACATGAGGAATTTCATGAGAATAGTCCTCATAGTTTAAGACTCTATGGGAAAGAGAGAGAGAGATAATTAAAAACTGTTTCAGTCTAAAATTAACCTCACTTTGTATATAGATAATAATTACCACCCCACCGAAGATTGCGAGGAAAGGAATTTGCCCTGAATTTTCATACAAAGGTGCGTTATATGCTTGAGTCAGGGTAGCGCAATATTCTTTCCATTTAAGCTTATGTTTCTCAGTCGATGTACCAAGCATACGCAGGAGAGTCTAAGTAAATCTCTCTATCATGCAATTTCCTGTTGGGTGATAAGTGGCTGTCTTGGTCTTATTGATGTTTGCTACTTTACATAGTTGTTTAATTAGTTTGCTTTCAAATTTGACCCCTTTATCAATGCGGAGTTATTCTGGCAAACCATAATGGATGAAATCGCTCTTGCTGTGAGCACTGCTGCCTACTTTCGTAGAGACATGGGTTGAACTATTTGGCTAAAGTGGTCTGTTATGGCCAACATATTTTCATAAGCATCCTTAATTTGATCGCTCAAGTGGCAAACCGGCTCCAGCTCCATATGTGTTGTAGAGGTGATGTTGAGTGGTCCAGTTGCTTTTGTAGGACTTCTCTTTCTTCTAATACATCATGGACAATGCTGTATCTTACTCTATATATACACTGTGGCATTCCAGTCCAGAAAAAAAAAACGTTTTCTTAATTTAGAGCCTGGCTCCTGTTCTGGTTCTGTCCTGATGACCAAGTTCGCCATAGTCGCTCCTAAAAACTATGTCCCAAAGTGACTCTGGAAGCTAAAGTTGATGTAAGATTTCATCTTCTTCTTTACAAGATCTATTTTAAGATGCATTTCTCCCAATCACATATATATCTGTTATCTATTTCTTTCATCTCTGAATCACATTTACTTACCTTGGTGCCAGTCAACATTCTACTACTTCTTGTCAGCAGCCTGTGCTTTTCGCCAGTGATGTTTCGTAAGAGATGTTCCTCCCAGAGCCTCCATCGTTGTTAAACCTTTTCAAAATATAATTGCACTAAGACACTGCATTTGTCATAAACCAACTTAATTATAGATTTGAGCCGCATCCTTTTTAGAGCCTAAAGCCCAACCCATATGCGTGTGAAAGCTACACACTTTGAGTATAAACCAAACATACATTATACGTCGCATCACATTAATGTTAACACCGACCCTTCAATAACATGGGATTATTTTTCTTAACTGATCCGTTTACCAGCTGCACTGAATTGTGCAACACTGTTTACGCCCCTTAGCAGACCCTAGAGAAGTACTCTATAATCTGCGAGCACAAATAAGCATTTATATATAAGCGCTTTGTTGTGTTTAAGCCACTGTAGGTATACGCTCTTAAATTCAAATACATACAATTATATTTACCCGTAATTTAAGCTAATTCGGTTTTTGGTCATGGCTAATCCAAACTTTAGGGAGCCTCTCTGCGAATAAGATATTTGTTTGTACAACAACAGAATCTTGGGTAAAGATTTTGTCAGTAAATTCAATTTGTTTGCTATAGTTGCTGTCCATTCAAAGGCGATGATTCCGTTGTTGTTATTAGGTCATTGTTCACTGTCGCTCCCATGTGTGTGTGTGTGTGTGGGGGGGGGGGGGTGGGTGGGGGGGTCGTTTGGTCCTTGTTTTTTTTTTATATTTCCTTTAGTCTTTTCTAGTAGGGCATTCATCTCGCTGACTAAGAGATAGCTGATTGCTTTGCTTATGAGATCCCCGCCAACGAATGTTGACGGTGCTCTATGGTATTCTTCTTGTCTGTCTGTCTTGTCACTCTCCTTTTTGGACAGTATAACTAAGTCTTTAGTCGCCTGAATTCTTCCAAATGTCATATATAGAGCATCTTACATGATTGCTAATGTTTAATTGAATTTATTAAATGAGTTGGAGAAAAAGTGATAAAATGCGAGGTTTGCCGAGCATTTATCACTTTCCCCTCAACTCGTTTAATAAATTCAATAAAGGAACACGAATGATAGATTCAGTTTATCACATGACATCAAACTCACTTAAAATCGCATTTTGACGTAATAACGGCAATATATCACTCCCGGACGCGACGTCTTGTGATAAATGCATTTATTCATCGACCTCTAACCCATGTTTGAAAATGGGGATTGTCCAAAGAACGCTCACCAAGATAGCTGCTAAAATGGCCTCTTCTAGTGGATTCTAACCTAAATTATTTGTCACCTTATCACTTCTAGATTTCATATATCCATTACTTAAACCGATTTTCTCACCAAGTTTGAAAGGAAAGCAATAGGAATAATATGCTTTGCATATCACTCATACGCCCCCTTCGCCTCCCTGTTTGGATTCAGTGACTCCCTATAGGACAAACGATCTACAGATTCAAAGAAACTGTTGAAATCAAACAATACTGGGGTCAGCAGAATGCTTGTAAATGCAACAAGACTTTGCAGCATCAAGAAACTCTTTACTGACTTGGTTGGGAGAAAAATCGAAGTCGCTGCAACAAACATTAACTCGTACTACTCTACAAAATTCATTATGGCCTTTCATCAGATTACCTCTCAGACATCGTACCTCCTATTGTACAAAAATCTTTAGATTATAAGTTTCGAAATTCTGAAAATATTGGAATGACCTCCCTAATGATATACAAAACGCTCTTTCTGTCACCTCTTTCAAGTACAAACTGAATAGAAATTTTAAGGCACCACACTCCCTAAATATTAAAATGTTGATGCACCTAAAGGACAAATTATCAATGCTAGGCTTAGTTTGGAGGGCAGCTCTATAAGCTTTGATCTGTACTGAAAACACATTGTACTTAGTTCATAGTGTCATTCTGGCGGCTTTGAAAGTGCCACTCATTTGCTTTTTATCTGTCCAATTGTCACAAATCCCCCCCCCCTTGAAAATCACAAAGCTATAGGGTTCCTTATTATTCAAATGGTGAGTGCATATAAGATTGTCAAGTGCAAATCCTGATTGCGATCCGACTTGCTTTTGTATGAGTAAAAACTTGATAACATGCTTTTTCAGAACTTTTTGAAATCTCGGTCATTATAATTGGTGTATATGTTTACCTTAATGAGATTCTGAATCATGTGATTGTTAATATTTAACCTTTCACACAAGAGGGCTCATTTTGGAATTTCTGTAAACGTTTCTAGAATCTTTTCTACTGCTTGAAGTCAAATTTCCTATGGAACATCTAAGATAAAGCGGAACAAAGTGTTCAAGACTATTTTTTATATTTTATAAATATCCTAAAATAATCTGTAAAACGAGTCCTGATATATTTAGAGAAAACATTCAAAATTTGAAACAGCAGAATCGGTTTTATTGAGTCTGTTCATGAGAATATAGGAAAGTGTAATAACTCGAATGGCTTTAATGTTATTCTATTGGCAGAGCCCAGTATTCCTGAAGGTCCAGAACATTAAAAAGAAATAGAAAGACAAGAAAGAAAGATAACATCAACAACAAAATAATATATTCAAATTTTTTTACAATAACAACATGGCCAATGACCTTTTAACCTTAAATTTTATGTTGGTTTGTGGTGAGCGAGTGATGTGAAGACGCTGTGTAACTTACAGTATTTGGGCATCCTGCTTATCCGGCTCATAGTAGGACAAGGGCCTGGTGTACTTGCAGCAGGTGTGTGACTTGGGCATTTAATTGGGGAGGCTAATTGTTCTGTCCTCTGTTCCAACCCCATCTTCCTTGAGAGATGGTTCGACATGACTAAATATTGTTGACTAGACCGTTAAACAACAACACAAAAACGATACTAGGTTGATCCTGACTTTCTCTATAGGGTGATCAAAAGGTTCTCAATGCTTTTATACATGAGAATCTTTTAAAAGATATTTTTCATAACCCATGGAACATGCTTTACAACATAGCAATATGGGTCACTTAATTGTTTTGACAGCCATTTGGCCGCCATTTTGAAAAGTCAGTGCAATTCCGTAATGAAATGAGCGTGGCATCCTTCCTACATTGATTGATTGTATAATGTTGACCAGACATGCAACTGCAAATTGTTGTTAATATCAAGAAGCGTTTGTTAGCTGGGATATATTTGGTATATTCAGACTGTCAATGAAAGAATTTATAGTTAACCTTAATTGCTTGAACGTCATATCTTTGGTGGACAAGACGTTTTATTCATATATTAAGAACAACCAATGAAAATGCAAATGTTTTTTTACAAATCATCACATTTGTCTGGTAGTTGTCTTCAAAAATACCACCCGATATCACGTCATGAGACGTAACACTTGATGAAAGCCTTAGTCACTTAATTTGCTCAATATACATGTTCTTACGTGATTTTGCAACACATTCATAGATTTAAACTTGAGGGATCCTTACCAAACTTTAATTGATACATCAATATTGGATATTTTCAAGATTTGAAGCTTTTGCTAACCTTTACCTCAATATTAAGGTCACATGACTGTTAAACCTGATATGATTTAGGAGAACTTCTTTGTTTAAGGTCACTATCGACACCTGGGCATTTTTCTCCAAAAAATAGATTGTTTTCATTTGCTGTAATTTGCCATTTCATTTTATTAATAATGATAAAACAATAATTATATGACTAATAAATAACATGCATAATACGCCCTTTTTCTCCAAAAATGTTCAGGCCGGAGATAAACAGGCGTATAATATGGTAGCTGGTGATTATGGCATATTGTTAAAATATTAATGTTACTTGAAATACAAGAATAGTTAATTGATGTGAATCTAGCCATTCAATATTTAAGGTAATAGAGATATAAATTTTGTAAAACTTGTTTATCATAAACATTATTCCATACGTGAAATCAGTGTAAAATTTGAGCAGTTTTTACACGTCTAGAAAGAGAGCTATTTCTTGATTACTACCCCTACCCCCATTAATGCACACTTTCAATTTAGTAACATTGTAGCTGCATAATAAGGAATATATTTACTTCTGACAGACCAAAAGTGTTTGTTATACTGTTTTGATGTTATCTGTATGTGTAAAAATAATTTTGAGAATATTAACCGATAAAAAAAGTTTTATTTGACAAATAAATATATATTGTTACCCCACCCACTTTTTTAAAATGATAATCTACTAGTTGCAAATGCACATTTTAGTTGTTGATATGTAAGGACAGTTCAAGAAGTCATCGAACTATATCAAAATTGTAGGGTAATTCAATATTTATTAAATATTTTGGATCATTGATGCATTCATAAGGCCTATTTTATCGATTTTTTCACCTCAAAATGCAAAATTTAGGGCAGAAACTCATGTTTGATGCAAAAGTTTAGATCAGTTAAGATAATGAAATTAAAGATGTATCAAACCAAATATCTTGTATATGCTTTTACTGCAATTTGATCCTTCGTAAGCCAGTTATTGGAGAACACCCCATTTTCTATGTAAATATTAACTATACGGGGGGATAACTCATGTTTGTATAATAAATATGTGCAGAAGCAACTTTGAATTTACAGTTTGACATAGCAATGGTTCAGAACAGCTTTCATCCAATATAGAGTATAAGTTTTCAAGTAATTGAGCTTTTACTCACTTTACTGCAGGTTTCCCATACAAAACAATGGTAAAATAATAAACAGAGGCAGTAACTCGTGCTGAAATATGAAGATAGTTTAAAGCATTTAATTTTCGTCTGGCATACCAAAGTAAGTTTGAGGTAAATAGGATACCAAATATTGAAGTGATGAGGCAAAATGTGTTTAGTCATGCAAGAGTTGTTTTTGTGTCGGTAGTACCTTAGCTTCTGAACCAGTTGATAGAGTCTTATTTAATAAATAAATAAATAAAAAATAAAAAAAACAACAACAACAACAGCCTCATGTGTATTCTCTGTTGTACCAAATGAACGCTTCAGGCCTTGATGGTCCTCTGGTTTATCAATACCATGCCCAATGTTGCCTATATCTTTACTTTCAATAAGGTGTCTTTTTGTGTAAAGATGTTCCAAGATGCCATTTGAATGTCTAAATATTGACAATAATAGGGACGGTGACTCCCACTGCATAATGTGTCTAATATTAATACACAACGATATTGCATGTATAAGACTTTGGTCGATGTCTTGAGCCCTCTTTATGGCTGCTCTTGAGCCCTCGTTATGACTGCTCATATTTGTAATATACATATAATTGAATTAACTTTAAAACCACAACTATTTGTGTCTTTTACACTAAAGTAGTCGTTTCGAAATTAATCTTCACTGACTCAGACGTTCAATACAGTAATTGTTTAACTATAAATTATACTCCTGCGTGTATGTGGTTTTTGTAGGTGCTAATTTTGAGATTTCATTATGGATACAACCATAGTCTTGACAAAGAAGATAAAATGAAACCTTAAAGGCAATTGCTGATGATTTCCATGTGTACTATTCCTTCATCCGGACAAAAGTACCTTTTTAGGGCTTTCCCTTTTCAGTCTGTATAGGGTTAAGGGATTTCCAGACTGGAAGGCAAAAGCCTTAAAAAGGTACTTTTGTTAACAGTTAAAGACACAGATGAAATGGCACAGAATGTAAATGTATTTTACTGACCAAACCTTTGCCCTAGATGCTGCTACTGTTAAGCACAAAAATGTTTGGCTTGCCTGGATGCTTGCTAACTTATGCAATGCATCATCACAGAGAAACAATTAAATCAACATACTACGAAACTAAGAAAATGACTTATAACTCACAGATAGTCAGAGCTAAAGAAAACCTCAAGTTGAGACATGGTGGGTCCAGCCTAAGACATGCATCAGGTACTGACCCGTCGTCGTGCAATTAAAGAGGATTAGATACCATAGCCATGATATGTATTCTATACACTAAAGCCACAGCCTCGTTTTATGCAGAAAGTGTAATTTGTCTACCACTCTCTGCCTGACCTTTTCACCAATATCCATTCTGCTGTTTTACTAGTAAGACTAATTCTCCACTGAAAGTTGACAGGCTGGAAACTATTGATTTGCCAAAATTTCAGCTCACAAATGAAGTTGGGTGGCTGGAGAAGGTGAGACAATCAGTCTACTCTGTAGTTACAATATGACAGTTAATGGATACAGTCAAGAAAACTCTTTGATAACTTAATCCAGATCAGATTCCTGTAATTAATGTTGACCAGCCAACCTATGCAGTAGCAAAACAGATACAGTGACAATGGTCCAAACAGTAAGGTGAAGACAAGTCAATAATTATGTTTGGGGGCTACACTTTTGAATGGCAGCATTATAGTCAGTTGAAATTCTCCATCAGTCAAGCGGTTGATTTTGAGTTCGTATTGGAGCAGTTATAACTTCACGTGGAACTGCAGAATCGTTCTTGTCTGAATCTAGTATCACAAGATTGCGACAAAGTCACCGAATCACCGCAACCTGTCTTTATAAGCTCCTGACTGATGCCCAAATTATTACTACAGTAAAGCTGCTAAACCAATAAATGCAATCCTTTCTTTCAAGGGCTGGTGTGAGAAGTGCCTTGCAGAGATCACAGTTCCATTTTGTCTATGGAACTGATTTTTTTTCTTTGTTCTGTGCATTTAGAAATGTCAACTTTACATTGTACTGATACCTTTCTTCTTCGCTAACAACGATGTAAAGAATGCACGTTGGCTTCCAGGTCATCTCAAAGACATGCTGTCCTTAGAGTCACAATATCCTACAATTTCTCTGGAATTCCATTCTCGGAAATTCTGTGTCTTCGAATCAAACCAACCATTTTTGGACATGGTCATTGACTACGCTCACAAGCAAGGGAATACTGTTATCAAAAGTGAATGTGGTGCGATTGGTGTGACTGAAGATCCCTTAGCATTGAGAAGATGGATAGTAGCTGAGTTCATTCTCAAGCTCAAAATAAAGTGAAATGATTGGCTACTCGCGGACACCACATGCGGCAAGCAGCCAATCATTGCGCTTTATTTTGAATTTGAGACTGTACTCATGTTTTATAACCTCGAGGCCTGGAGTTAGCCAACTAGCTACATAGTATGTCTATCGAGCTAAAGATGCAGATGAAAGTTTCAGGCACCATTATTAGATAGTGCTAGTACAAAGAGCATTCTTTGAGTAAGTAGAAAAGTTATTTACTGCCATGAAAGAAATGATAAATCCTTTTTATGTAGAAAATTTTGATTTTCTCAATTGTGCCCAAAAGGTAATATCCATACCAAGTGCTGCAGAACTGGTCGCTGCTCATTGAAGAAAAAATAAGCTAGACTTCTGCCAACAGAAATCAGAACCAGCTTCTGGAGATCTGAAGCAGGAGCTTTTGAATGATGACTGTCTTCTCTTCTCAAATCTATTTATATCCTGCCTGCCAATATTCCGAGCTTGTATAATTTTTTCAGGCCACAATTATACCTCCAGTTATAATGTAGAGGTTGTGTTCATTAAAGATTATTGTGCAGCTCTGATAAAACCATTGCCACTTCACTCGTCAAAGACCTTTGAAAAATATACAGCAAAAGATGTTGTATCCTTTTGAAAGGGATGCACATGAAACGGACCTTAATGGAAAGTTTTCAAGATGATATTGTCTTGAAAAAAATGCATATCGCAAGAAACTAAAGAGGTTTCAAATGAAGATCCAGTCTTTTGAACTGTTAGGTTAAGTTTGTTTGCTAGAGAAAGTATCGCTTGGCGTACAAGTCAAACCTTTATGGTTATTGTCGGAGGGTTTCCTGGATATCAGCCAGTACTAAGCAATAAGGATAAATTCCTCGCTCATGGACAACGGCACTTCAGAAACTTTAGAAGCATTTTTATAAGGGATTAGTTGTCTTAAATTGACCTTAATTGTTTTAAATTTTATAAGTAAGTCGTCATCTGAAGAGTGTGATATGACATGGGTATTTTTTCTGATTATAAACCTAATCATCGTTTGTATAGCTTTAGTTTCCTCTTTAATTGCACGCCGGTGGGTCAGGCCGCAGACTAAATGACGACCCTGGTCTAAAACTTTCATCCGTGGGTTGGTCCCTGATGGGTCAACCGTGATTCATCTATTGGGTTTCTTTAGTTCTTACAGTCTGTGAGTTAAGAGCCACACGTTGCATAAATTAGGTAGACTTCATGCGAACTAAACATTTTTTATGCATTTAAACCAGTAGAAATAAACAGAGGCATTATGTATTGTTGCTCCCATATGTATGGAATTTGCTGTTTGGTCCTTGTTTTGGTAGTGTGGTTATTTGTGTCATTTCTGGTTTGGCAGTTGATTACTTTTATTGTGTACTTTCTGTCCGATGAGTGTTTGTGTTTTGTGCGTATGCCTCTACCTCGCAGTACCATGGTTGGTCTGTGGTTGTGTGGTTTCGTGGTCTTACTTACGTTTTTTGCTCTTTTATTTCTTCCTTTTGGAACCATATATAGTTTATGGTTATGAGCCATGTCAGGAGCTAAGATTATTTTGTAGTATGCGATCCAAAAAGGTGCAGACCCGATTGCACAGCAGGTTAGTATACGTGCAGTCTGGTCTGCGACTTTGTTGTTCACCCTCTGGAATGGATACCATCATTTTGAGCCTTATCTTATAGCAGACCATGAAAACAGGTTTACTCGCGACGAGCTCCAGTTATGTGCGATGGTGGCGTTTCCTGGTCATATTCACTTTGTTTTGCCCCACTAAGTTCTATTCGGCAAAAGTGATTTGGCTACTTATTATATCGGCGAGCAGCGGAAGATCAGACGAGTCATTGCATACGCACAGTCTCGCCAGAGCATCTGCTTCTCACATACACAAAGTGGACAAATGGATGCATGGGTGTTTAAAGGAGGCATTGGCGCATTAGCGATAAGTACCAAAAATATCATGTGCTTGCCCAATGGGATTCTCTTTTGGTACAGATTGATTTGTGTTCTGTGAATGTAGTATTTGAGCGGCGACATGTGATTTCCATTAATGTGGCATTTTCAAATGAGCCTGTGCAGCATCCTTTTAAGCTTAGAAACTCCAAATGTTGTTCGGTCAGTAGCTTAACAGTCATAGAATATTCAAGAGACTAGCAAAGGCTCTGATCAAACTGCCCATATGCGCGGGCTGATCTGAGGCTTTGCTGATCGCACATACCACAGTGTTGGAAATATCATGTCGCGGCTCATTTCATGGTCGCTTGTTGTAATAAATAACACAAAATGATGTGGTTTTCTGTTGTTTTCTTTAATTGACAACATTTATATATAAATATAGCTCTATCATAGAATATATAACGATAGAAAGTGAGAACTGAAAGTAACTAAAATAATAGAATGAAAGACAGACAGCGAAAATAGGATTTACTGAGAGAGAGAGAGAGAGAGAGAGAGAGAGAGAGAGAGAGAGAGAGAGAGAGAACTGTGTTCAAAGTATAGTTAAGGGTGTGAAATTGGTTAAGTCGGTAGAAACAAAGAGTACAAAGTAATTTTGGGCAGGAAAACAGTAAGGGTATACCTATCGAAAACAAGGGTAATGAAGGCTTAAACAGAATAAATGGTCTGGAATTCTAACACATAGTTTCAAACATGATCTTTAAAAGATATTTGATATTTTTTCTATTGCAATATATAGGATCAAGTCAGGTAAAATCGACAACCAGTAAATCTGGACATGTGAATCCAAACAAGTGTGTGTGTGTGTGTGTGTGTGTGTGTGTGTGTGTGTGTGTGTGTGTGTGTGTGTGTGTGTTGTAAATGGACAAAATGTTTCCTCGCTGCCTTAAATTACCTGAATTGACCATAAAAATGATTATTTATTTATGACAAGTATCCAAGACATAGATTCTAAATGCATTCAATCACAACAAGCCACACAAAACGAAGTGTGTCTAAGCAGGTTATGGTAAGGAAACAGCCAACCTAGCCTGTTCAGTTTCAGAATTTTGAACACATACATTTTGATATATGCATAGCCAGTGCTTTTGGTGTTTACAGTCTGGTCATATAAAGTATCGTTCTTGCTGTATAATAACTGTTTAAGATTCTAGTTAGTCACTGAAGCTTAGCATTCTAGTTTTAGCACTACCAAGACAGGGTTTCTCCTGACTTAGTTTATATTCATGTACACTATAAGTTTCCTTTTCACATGATACGATGCATCACTTAAGGTACCTATACATCACTTGGTCCAGTTTAACCAGTCGTAAATATCATTTATCTTATAATACATATTAAAGAAAAAAATGTTTTAAGTAGTGTAAAATGATGAATGACATTTTTGACAAAATAATATTGCTTTAATAATATGTAAGGTCGCCCTTGATAAGGCATTTAATTTCAACCAAAAAAAATGCAATATTTTCCTTATTTCTCAATGAAAACTTATGTTGTGGCCCTCATTGGAAGCGTCTCGATGAGACGCTTCCAATGAGGAACAAAACATAAGTTTATATTGAGAAATGAGGAAATTATTAACATCGTCACTCCTCTTAGCAAGGGTAAAGATTGCCACGTTTTCTTCAAATATTGCTAGTAAAACAAGAAGATAAATTGTGAGGTAATAGTTTTCAACACATTAATGACCCTGTTAACCTAATAGAAACCCTATATTAGCCCTCATATGATGTTTTTTTTCACTGTATTTTTTCTTATTTCTTTGTGAAGCGTTAAGTATGGTGTTCATTGGGTGTCCACACCAGGTGGGCCACCTTCAGAGATTTTGCTGCTTATTGCATATGCAGAAATTTACTCTTTAAACATGTATGCGCAGCTACCCAGTGGGGCTATCTAGAGGTCAAAATGTCGGTGTGAGACTTCATCTACGTCACTATTTTGTGTGTGTGAGCAGCAAACACTCTAGCGAGATTGCGCAGATGCGCAAGCTCGTCTGAGTCTTCACTGATTTCCTAAGCGATAAGTTTCCACAATAAGTTGTGCTGGCCTACACTTTGTTTCCACAAAGTAATAAGAAAAAAAATATTTTGTAATCATTTCTAGGGTTAAGTCATGTACAATAAAAACAAGAGGACACAATGTTTGTCGTCAGCTGTTTTCATAAGTTGTGTATTAAGGCATTGTGTTCGTTAAAAATGAGCATTTTCGTCCTTCTAGTTGTCTGAAATAAAAAAAGATTAAACGTCTTTCCATTGAGATAAACCGGATTTCTATTGTTTGTACATTCAGAATTCTAAATGATAAGTGATAGCATATGGTATGATTTTCGATTATTTGTGTCGGGGTGAAAAAATGTTATTTGAGTGCGTAATAAAATAGTAGTTTTTTCTTATTTTTCAAACAAAACATATGTTGTGGGTGCTCAAAAGAACCGTCTCAATGAGACGGTTCTTTCGAGCACACAAAACAAATGTCAAAACTGGTGGATAAGAAAATATTTGCAATTTTACGTTGATTCCTATAGTTTTTTTAACGAACACAATGCTTTAAGGGTTATCATTATGGCTCCATAAGATTGTTTATATATAGTTATTCATGCAGAAATAGGCATAGTCAAATCTAAACATTCATTGATATTGTTTCTTTTGAGCTGTACACTGTACATATCACTTTCATCGTCTGTAACATTAATATCAGCATCATAGTCCTCATCAGCGTCACTCGACGTATTGTTGTAATCTAAGTGTACACTAGTAGCGTTTGTAGAAGCGTCATTATAAGAGTCGTCCACAGAAACATTGTGTTCAGTAGAGTCAGAGTCTGATTTGATTTCATCTTGTCTTTGTTCAACAACGAAACCTATCGGTTGTGTGATTGGATAAAGTGGCATCATTCCGACGCCAATGGAGGTTACTGACTTACACGCCTGAACTCTTGGATATTTTGAATTCGGTCTTCGTCCCCTTGGAACTCTTGGCTCTTCCAATAAACGATCGATACTAAATGAACAAACAGGTCTCTTTTCATTGTCTGAGCTTTCTTCGTTTACATCTGAGTTCTGATTTGTATCAGTTGGTTCATTTTCAGCATCAGATATACTATGTTCCATGTTAACTTGAGAAGCAGTTAATTCCTCACCGTCTGTGATATGACGTTTGTCATCTAATTTTCTCAACCTTTCTTCCTGTTTTCTTTTCTTTTTCTCCATTCGTTCAATTTCCTTCCGTTTGACTTCTTCAGGGTCCATTGGTTCCCCGCTACAAGTCTGAGGTTGAGCGTTGTGTGCTGGGCGACCGGGTCCCTTCTTTGTGTGCTCCTTTTTCCTCCATTTAGCACGTCTGTTTTGAAACCAAACCTGCAATTAGAAAATAATGAGACTGTTAGCAGCAAATTAACACATAAGTCAACCCAATGCAGCCTTAGAATGACTGGCTTGAAATACAGTACGAATGGCATTCGCAGCTATCTAGTATGGCTATCTAGGTCTCAATTCTGGACTGAGCCTTCAGTTATTTCGATACATTTTGTATGCGAGCAGCGAAGGCTCTGGCGAGATTGCACGTATGTGCAGGCTCGCCTGAGTCTTTGCTGGTTGCTTAAGTAACAAACTCTCTTGTACTGTTCCAGATTTTATTCTTGAGTTTTAAACAAATTCCTTAAGCACTTTTAAGTGCATTCGGTTTAGAATAAATTAAATATTAAGTTATATACTGTTTAATCCTTCAATAACGACTGAATTAATTAGATTTGAAAAATCTTCTTCATTCGACTTAATTGCTTTTCCACACACTACCTAGGCACTGTCTACAGAGCTATCATTTACAGCTGAACAAAGTACCGTCAAAGGACCATTTTGAACCCGTATACGTATAGATTAACATTCGGTAAAAGCATCTTCTACATGTCAGCGACAAATATTCTAGGATGCCTGTCATAACGTGATACTAGCTAGGGTTAATCACATGTGTCAACATTTAATCTTATTTACATCGCTAATGAATTTCAAGAAATGGATCTGGTAAAAAGCATCTTAATCACTGTATCTTATGCATAAAGGTCCCCTAGTCGGTAACCCTACTCTGGGAAATAGATATCTAACCTCTGCCTGTTGCGGCATCAGCTACAGTTTTCTGCTTTTATAAGTTTTTGTCACGCCATTTTGTTTTGGCGGTTTTGCAGGTGCGACTTGTCTCTGATATACTAGCGGCTACCAATGACAGAGTATCATATAAAAGAAGAACTATAAATCCTCACTCAGTTGCTACGGGTTTAAAGCTTGAAAATAGCTATTTCACAGCAATTTACAAACTGTTTAGCCAGCCGTGCATGATTATATGCGGGTAAATACGATAGGCGTTTATTAGACGTTCATTGTCTTATTAGTATTTTTTTATATTATTTTTTGATATTGATTCCAAGTTAGTTGCCATGCCAATAAAAAATTATGTATCAATGTGTTTTAAAATTGTAATATATGATATATAACCTATATCTAATGTCGATTTCATTTTTCTAATTTCTCAACAAAAACATAAGTTTAGGATTCTGAGCACCGAAAAAAAATGTGTTAAAACTGATGGATAAGAAAAAAAATCACAATTTTAGGCTCATTTTTTTTATTTATCTAGATCTATATTTAAAGCCTTAAAATTGACATCGTCTTAAATTTACGTGTGACTTCATGCTTTCATGAGCCCATTGTCATGGAGTCTTAAGATTTTGCAGCATCATATTTCAGCGAAATTTTTATTGTATAATCCAATGCTCACTTTGACTAAAAACTATATTGGGTTAGCATTTGTGAAACAGATCAACGTGTCATATTAGTTCAGCATGACAGATTATCTTTTTTATTTGAGTTCCGTATATCAAATTTCTGAAGTTTCATTTCTTGTATTTTTATATATCTATACATGTAACATCAGGGGCCAGTTTGGTATTGAATTTTGGTCGCAACTAATTGACAAGAGCACGTTTTTTGTCCCATGCAACTCACAATCAGTCCTGTGGTGTAACCCTACATGAAACTTCACAATGCACTAGTATGACCAAAGTTGTTTCTTCTAGTGTTTCACCAAAGGTTCCATCTTCCAAAGACGGTGTTTCTAGTATTTAAAGTCTTATCCGACAGCCTGAAGATGAGACTCGAACCTGCGTTCCTTTGTCTTTATGAAAAGGTGGTCTTTTTACTTGGCCATAGTCGGTGTTGTATGTGACCAAGTATTAAGGGTATTTACAGTCAATCTTAAAATGGTTCGTTTGACCGCTGATGTATGGAGAAAGACGTAAACGAATCCCAACTAGCGTTGAGCCATGCCATGGCAAAACCATAAACACCATGCATTTCAGTTATACTTAATTCAGCCATTGTAAGTTTCATTTTGGTTGTAATTTTAGCACTCGTTAAAGGGTATATTTTTGTTACAAATATTTACTGTTTTAGTTGACAATGGAGACTCGGGTAAGCCGGTGCGTTTCCGCACAGGCTTACCCGAGTCTCCATTGTCAGTATTTGCCATTTGTTGGTTGTGTCGTGCTCCTGTGAAATTATGATGTCGCGTTTCAGATACGACTGACCCTGTGATCAGAGTACCATATGATCAGCCAGAAAACTAACTCTTTAATTACGGAATGATTGCACGTTAGTAAACACAGGAAACTCTTATTTCGGCTGAAAGAATTAAACACTGTCTGTTTGAAAGGTTTAAGCAGTAATTTTACGGTCATGAAAAGTTTTGAGTTTAGCTACAATTTCGTTTTATGATCAAACCTTGACTGTGGTTATTAAATGCATAATTAAATTAAGTTGGTCTTTATAAGGTTTCAATCTGTGTCCAAGTTTGTCCTATTTATTGGAGGGGAGGGAAACCATGGTCTTCAGAATTGGCGAAATGTGTGCTCTCTACATTGTTTATCGTGTTTTGAAGAGGAGGAGTGGGTTTTGGGAGGGGTGCGGGTCCATCCCTGTTGAGATCCAAGGTTAGCCGCGGAACCGGCCAGACAGACAGTTGCTTTTTTCTAAGGTCATGAATAAAATTAACACCCACGCGGATGATCGCTGGGTCACCTTCGTTGTGCCACAAAGGCCTCAACATTCTAAACTCTAAGAGAATTTCGTAGTTGTTGGTATAGAAATCATATTCTTTTGTTTTTGTAAGTTAAAAGTGAAACTGCAGTCATTTTATAATTAGAAAATTAGTTTACTTCGTTGTTAGATTGTGATTTTGGTCAGTGGGGCGTTTACCCTCTAATGAAGATGTACGACCAATATTAAATCTATTGTCTCTGATCTTAAAAGAGTCGTTAGTAATATTAAGTACCATAAACTGAACAGCTACAGTAGCGTGCCAAATACGTCAGATATCATTTGCTAATAGTATTTTTATGACGCAAACAGAGTTGATTTGACATTGAATACGCATTTATGAATTTGTGCTATATTATACCATAAAAACGTCTTTTAAAGTTTATCTATTTATTCGTTTAAGCACGACTAAGGATATTAAAATACATTACTGAAAATATTTTTTTCACTTTTAAAATAAAGTACATACCTTTACTGCTCTCCAAAATATGGGAGAGGCCATTTTGAATGTAATGACAAAATTGCATTCTGGGTATTTTATTTTTCTATTTGTTCAATCAATTGATGAATTGTGCATGGGGTATAATGATTAAACGTGTGCAATTTGTAAATACTGTTTTGATGTGTATAGTTTTGTTATAGAGGGTCATTTGGTAGAATGGTCATTTCGGCTAAAAGTGTACATCTCTAAATATTGTATAAATAAATGAATTAGTTTAAACATTTTAAAATTATTTTCCTTATTTTGATCTAACATATGAGATCTTGATAACTGGCGGGCGATCAGCGAAGGCTATGGCAAGCCTGCGCATATGCGCAGTCTCGCCCTAGCCTTGGCTGCTCGCTTACAAGAAATAATACATGAATACAGGTTGGCTAAAACCAAAACTTAGATCTCTAGTTCCACTTGGTAGATCAACATGTGTGTTGAAAGTATGGTACTGCGCACATGCGATAAAAATTCTACATATACTCCTATATATACATATAGATGGACCCATTTATTTACTAAAATATATAACTTTATCTATCAAGTAAGAAAATCAGCGTTTGATCATCACCTGTATCAGGCACAGTATACTTTTCTGATTGATTAATAATTGAATTAATGCGGTGTTACTGAAGTAATTGATCACCACAGATCTGTCATCTGACGGAAGGAATTTCTTTTTACCTAAACAGAAAAGTTGCTGAGTTTAATCATTAATAGCAAAACATTTCACATGTATTTCGATGGCATCCAAAACAAATATCGAAATATTCCCCGATTTACATTTCATGACATTTTCTTCGATAGGAATTCTATAAAAAAGCTGCGTTTTAAGATACGAATATATGGATGCACTAGTTTTTTTATAGCTTCGTCTACAGAGGTGTAACGGTAAAATATTGCCACACTGATAGATGGATAGAGACGTTAGAGAAGAAATTAAACTTGAAAACAAGTGTCTATTATAATGTATTTTATTGTTATTTTATTACTTCGCCTGTTTAATGTCGATTCGTCCAACTAAAAGAATGTGCCCTGATTAGCTGGTTACGTAATGATGCAACATACAATTGTTTTTTCTTACTTATTTCCATAGGTCCAATTAAACAAAAATATTTGGGGTAAAATTGCGAATATTTTCTTATCCATCAGTGTAAACACTTGTTTTGGGGCTCAAAAGAACCGTCTCATTGAGACGGCCATTTTGAGTACCCACAACCTATGTTTTAGATGAGAAATAAGAATATTGATTTTCTGTTATGCCATTTATCTGGAGGCCTGTTAACTACTACTACTTTTATTACAGTGCAATAATCATATCTCATTATGTCATGAGAAAATGCACTAGTCTTTGTAGCTGAGCTTTTCTCGAAGACACGTGGCTCAGCCATACATTACAAGAATTGTAACAATATAAATTGTATCGATTCTAAAGAATACCGCGTGTTAAATAAACTTTACTTTGTTTAAGCATAATTGATATTAGATCTGTAGCCTACCCTTTTTTCAACAAAGATTCAAATACAATTTAATAAAATGTTTCAGTTGTGAGATCTCTTTTATTAACTTAGAATATATGCACACTGTCTTTTAATAATAATAATAATAATAATAATAATAATAATAATAATAATAATAATAATAATATGTATGAAAAGCGAAGGCTATTCAAAATTTTCTAGTTTCATTAAAAATACGTTTTAGTTAATTTAACTAAAATATTTCATCACGGTGACACGATTTATTATACATTTATTTGAAAAAGAAATATTACCATTTATATCTTTAAAAATTTAAGCTTATTTGAAAATCAAATTATAAATCTTATAAAACACTAAATCTTATCGAAACGAAATACAAATAAACTTTTGAAATTCAGTTTTCCTCGGTGTTTAAAGCAAAAAATCACAACCAACTTTTAAAAATCTTATTACTTTAACGCCCAATAAAAGATATAATCCATTCTGTCAAACAGAAAACAGTTTTTGATCATTAGACGGTTCAATGGATGAACAAGAAAATTAAGGTATCTACCATTTAGACTCTTTAGTATCCAATTAACAAATTAACATACAATATTTTACTTTTTACATCTTTTCTTATAAAGTCATTTTGTGATTGTAATTTCATTTATCATTTTTATTTTTAAAATGCATGATTTATGTGTGTTATAATCTTTGTAAACGGGACATGCTTATGTCAAAATAAGGAGAATTTACGACGAATTACGTCATTTACATTGCAATTTTAAAGATGATACACTCTAGTTCTTAAAGAACTCTGAAATTTGTCTCGAAATTATAAGACAGAGCTTTTGCAAATACATTTATACGAGTGTGAAAGCATATAAATACAGCTTCAGCTAAAGAAATAAATTTCAACCTGCTAATTCTTGCAATAAATTTTAATTCATCCAGGTATGATAGAGTATATGGATTAAACATTTAAAAATATCATTTTTATCATTTCAAACCATTTTAAGTGTGTATCGGGGTGTGGGGTAGGTTTCGGGTAGATGGAGTCGTAGCCTCCAGGATACTAAATAAAATAAATCATATTCCTGCTTGATCAGTGTTCAAATTATTAAATTTAAAATGTGTCATTTTCATATTCAGTTACTTTGTGTAAAAGCGTATTTTGACAAACGAGATTTCGACTTCTCACCTCATGAATTCAACTTTCGCCTTATGAACCGTCGATTTTTTTTTTTACTTTCTCGGGTGTTCAATTTCATTTATGATGCTCATATTGGTAATATCATTTGCTCTATGAAATCTGATTAAATATTGGGAACGTGCTTCTGTACTATGGCTGATATCTTGTGTTCTTTTCGGGGGTTCCCCATCTCTTTTCCATTCTCTATTTTTTTTTAAAAAAAAATATTCCATTTTTAATAACGTGATGTTACTGATATTGAGAACTCGAGCAAGAGAGAGAGAGAGAGAGAGAGAGAGAGAGAGAGAGAGAGAGAGAGAGAGAGAGAGAGAGAGAGAATTAAAATACCGACTTAGACATCTGCATCTGAAGCTGTTTTCTTACTTATCTTAGCGTCTGACGACACAATCAGAACTCCAACAACGAAGCAACGTTGTTTTAACGTATTGTGTCTATTGGACAACTTGAATTCAATATATAAACATGTTTAAACATTCTTACCTGAACTCTTGATTCGACTAGGTCCAGCCTCATGGCGAGGGCTTCCCTCATGAACACATCTGGGTAATGACTGTCATGGAAGGCCCGCTCTAGCTCCTCGAGCTGCCAACCGGTGAAGTTGGTACGGGTTCGACGACGTTTGCCTGACTGGCCATCGCTTTCATCTGAACTATCTGAAAGATAATAAAAGATTATGCCTTTAACTCATGATAACTCATAACTTGATAGTTCAAAGTACTCGCTTAAGTCGAGTTAAATTTGAGATTCAGATACCGAAATTAGGAAATAGATCTGAATTATTTCAATCATTTCCTATCAAGAGGTCTGGATGCTTTAAAAGATGCGCATCGGTGGAATTATGCCCTGGGTGCTAAAAGAACCGTTTAAAGAACCGTTTCAGTGAATATGTGCTCTGTGTGCTTAAAAGAACCGTCTCGGCGAGACGGTTCTTTTTAGCACACAGAGCACATCTTTTGATAAGAAAAACTAAAATAATCATCGTTTGTGGTTATATTTATATTTACAGACTGTCTACTTTTACATTGAACTACGGATAGATCGAAGTGGAACCTCTGATTCCATAAACTTTGAGTTAACGAGAGAAGATTGTATGGTATAATTGAACAGTACAAGTATATACTGTCATATTATAAACAAATGGACTTCAACTTTATTTCTTTAGAAAAAATATTTGAGTGTTGCATGGGTTCATGGAGGGAAAAGGTCGAGATGCCCATTTTACATATGAAATTGAAGGCTCTCAGTATCTTTTTATCGCATTCAGTGACGTTACCGCTAACGTTTTAAATGGAATCAAAATTGCACGGTATGCCAATATACGCCAGTGATAGAGAAAACGTACTAGTTATAACATAGACGTAAAGTTGAAGTGCACGGATGCAGAGACTCGCCTGGTCACCTACCCAATTAGAAAACTCAAGAGGTTGTTAATATATGTTCAGTAATATTTGGTTGCTGGCAGATAAGGTCTTGTCACCATCATACTTAACTTAAAGAGGTACACATTCATGTAACTGACAAAATATGGAATACTTGATTCCGTTTGCAATATTACAGCACAAATGTAGTAAATAAAATACGAAGAACTGCAACAAACTTTTATTACAGAAGTTTTGTTAGAAATGCGTTTGGATCATTCTTGAAACTATTGCCAAAAGTATTGGTGGAGTGTGCCATGATGAAGTATGTAGAAATGCATAAGAGCATATGCGATTCCATTTCGAGCATCATATTGTTGAAGAAAGGGAGTATTGTTTAATGTGTATACTGATCGAAGTATAAAAATCTTAGTAAAATTAAACGAAAACGAGAAAAAAATGAATCGTGTAATCATGTCATTTCATATGAAATTAATGAAACGAGACAATGAGCATTCTGCAATTCTTCATTAAGCTATCATTTCCCATTTAGACCTTTGTTTTTTTTACACACACACACACACACACATATATATATTGAGTGGCCGCTTAAGACAGGTTTCACTGTATATCTCATTTTTAAAATGGTTAATACGAGAAAATCTCATTATAATGCTTTATGTGCATTATGATTGCTGTTGAAAAGGGCTCGGCCAATGAAGGTTAGTAATTTCAACTGGGAAACCCATTTTCAATTAAAAGACAGCTTAATAAGAAAATATGAAAATCTATTGAATTTATTTCCAGTCATTTTGATCAGGGGAAGACGAGGTCATTATAATCATATGACAAGGCCACAAAATTGATTATTGTTGAATAAAATGAAAAAGAAATTAAAGTTTAAACATACATCAAATACTTCAATATTGTTTCTACAGAGTGGTGAGACGAACATACATAGTCCATCGAGTATGACGTTTGAAGCAAAAATAGCGGTACTTATATTTCCAACTTATCAAAATATTATTCTACATATTCTAAAATGAAACTCTGACATGCATGTACTCAATATACATATCAAACTGGTATAGAATTTCAAGATCTAGAATTAATATTTAACAGGAGTCTTTGTCTTTTGGACAAACAAATGTAGATGCCAGAATCAAAATATTTTATAAAAATGCACAAGAAAGCATGCTTTTAATATCATTTAGTTCACATCCTAAACATTATCTTAAAATTTAATGTTGATGTATTAATAATATTAAGAGCATTCTTCCTGGTGGTGCCAAATGGATTATGGCCATTTTGCTATCGACGTATCGTCTATGAACCAGCACATATTATAATGGTACTTAAAAGGTTCTGTGCATAGCTGAGATAACTCCCCCACTATGTAGCCACTATGTAGCTCGACAGGCACATTTCAAGGCTGTCGTTGTACAAGTAAGATACGCACTGTCTCATATATATAGTCAGAAAAAATGTTGCAATCGGCATAATTTATTCAAGTAAAATGAGGGAAATATAGACTTACAAATATGGGTAAAGACACATATAAAGCAATACATACCATCATTTTTCATGTAACTATCATCCTTTCCATCCGAAATGCTACTATTTGGTGATAAAGCAACATTTTTCCTGCCAGAAAGTCCTTCCATGGAATAATTCACTTGATTTGCTACTAAAGATTGAGCATAATCGTACGAGTAATGTCCCTGTGTTGCAAGCGCCAGTGCCGCGAGATTCCCTGGGTAGCCAGGGAGTTGCCCGTACCCGGGGAGCTGGTAAAGCATCCTTAAAGCATTGGCCTGCGATTGTGCCAAATATCCAGCTGGAGCATGCATGTTTGTAAGTCCAGATCTCACAGTGTTATCACTAAAGGTTATCATTTCTATTACTATTGTCACACACTTTGACTTTGCATTGTCATATAAACTCAATGCTCATGAATATGTATCGATCAGTATGGCACGTTGACAGCCAATACGAGATCAGCGATGGATAGGTGGGCGTGACAGCGAAAAACGAAAGCTTCAATCACAAATTGAGCGAATCAATATTGGAAATTTAGAAACCTACGTTTTTATCCTAAAGCAAGAATGTCCATGTGTCGAGTCAAAGCAAAACAGGACACACTTTTGATAGTGTAGTTTCAGACCAGCTTGCGTGAACGCGTAGCTGATCACTGTTTTTTTCTCTGCTTTGCTGCACCATGTCTAAGTTGAATCAAAACAATTTAGCTGATTATATAGGAAGATAAAAGATGTCCCAGGCTGATTATTGAGATATACAACTGCTCTGAAATATCTTATAAGGTCCGTTTTACAGTCTGAAAGTGGTGTCAGAACCATGTTTTTGAACAAATTGCTAGAGTCGGCAATGATAAATGTGACATTAATATGAAACTATAGATTATATGATATTAGTACTGTCAGTAGAACAAATTATTTGACATCCAAAGCAATGGCACAAAACAGCAAATGCATTTGAACCTCGACATGTCATTTCCAACAATGTGGCATTTTAACAAGTGTAGACTCAGGCGAGCATGTGCAGCCTCCTTTTAAACTTAGAAACTCAAAATGATGTTCAGTCAGTAAAACACTCATAGAATATTCAAGCGACTAGCAAAGGCTCTGATCAGACTGCGCGTATGCGCAGGCTGATCTGAGGCTTTGCTGGTCGCACATACCACATTGTTGGAGACCTCATGTCACGGCTCTTTTGTGCAGCTCACAGTATCGAAGGCTCAGCAAAATAAGAACAATGCTTGATCTGGGCCCTCCCTGTCAGCACGTATGTAAAAGATGCCTTTTTGTGTGTTGTGACACATAGTTTTTTCTGTTGTTTTTTTCAGTTAGTCGCAGTTAGGGAAATACAAAACTACTAATAAATTTTATTAACACAATTAGAGATCAAAGAAGGTGAATAAATTATCATTTTTATCTAATTTGATTTAATTTGTGTCGTTAATTTGTAACAAGAAAATTTTGCACAAATCTGCAAGTTACTCTAATGTATAAATTGCAAAAAAATAGAAAGATTGTTGATATTCACGAATTATCCGAAATAAAAGCATAGTGAAAGAAATAGTAAAAGCTATTGCAGAGAGTTTTAAAAATAAATTACTCCGCTTAAACAATACAGATTTTTTTTATTTTCTCAGAAAAGCTAACAAAAACCGTGCTGGAAAAAAATAGTGTAGTGATTTCGATAGGGACCGCGCCGCGCCATAGATTACCGTAAAAAATCTCCAACCTGAGTTCGGTGTGAAACCTATGATATCCCTTTTTCGCAGAATAGAAAAATCTGTCATCTTGATCCGTGGCATGTGATTTCCAACAATGTGTTATGTGCGACCAGCAAAGCCTTAGATGAGCCTGCGCAAACGCGCAGTCTGATCAGAGCCTTTGCTAATCGCTTGAATATTCCATGAGTGTTAAGCTTCTGACTGAACATTATTTGGAGTTTCTAACCTTAAAAGGAGACCGCGCGGGCTCGTCTGAGTCCACACTTGTCAAAATGCCACATTGTTGGAAATCATATGTCAAGGCTCAATTTTCTAAGCTTTGGCCAGCTCATGAGATTTGGTACTTATCGCACATGCGAAATAGCCCCCTTTTACAGGCCCGTACTGACGTACTATTTAGCTGAGCTAGAGGTCTAAATTTTGTTAGGAACTTCTACATCCATACTTTGTGTATGCGAGCAGCAACGGCACTGGCGAGTCTGCGCATTTGCGCAGACTTGCATGAGCCTTGCTACAAGTACCATAATCTCGCGGGCTGGCAGAAAACCATAATTGCAGGATCTGCTAAAATGCATTCCCTCGAGTTGCCCTATGTCATTGTGTATACCAATCAATCATCAATCAAACTACACACGAGGCATCAGTAGATACAAAATAGCATACAATTTACAGATATCTGACTTTTGCATTTTTGTAACATACATGCATACCAAAAAAGAACCCCCTTTTACTCTTATCTCAAAATGTAATAATAATTATCAAATTTCTGTATACAGCCCTTTTTTCATCTGAATTTTAGAAAATAATATAAACCAATTGAAATCCAATGAAATAGTTTGTAAAAGTCGGATTTGATGGTGGACGAAATATAATTTTTTCTTTTTGTCCAAGACTTATTGGCGAAATGTGGTTTTAAATGTAGTTTTACTGAATGCTAATCTTTTATCGAAACGCGAAAAAGCAGCAAAAATTAACTACTAAGTGGTATTTATAGATTGTTTATGGACTGGAGTGGAAATAAAATTACCTTTTTGACAGTCGCCTGTTTCTAAAAGTGTGATAGAAATTGTTTGCAGCAGATTTTATCAACTCATCGCTGTTTTTAATCTACGGAAATCACCATTTTTAACGGCGGCAACATGTGCCACGTCACAAGAAAGAGTGTCTTCGAGGCGTTTGTGACCAGGGTAGACTCAACCCTGTACACTCAGGTACAGAGACTATTTATGATATTTAAATTTTCGATTTTGCAGTGATTCGTACTGTATTTGCAAAACCTCGGCTAGCCGACAAATTGGTGCATCAGTGTTAGGCATAGTATGGAACCATGTCTCGGGGTTACTAGCTAGTATATTGAAATTATGCATTGGACAAGTTTGACTTCTAAGCTTTCCAGATAGCTAATACCAAAGGCACTGACCAGACTGCGCGGATTCGCAGTCTGATGTGCGCCTTTGTTGTGCGCATCATAGTGTAACAAAGTAAGGTTTACTTGCGTCGAGGCCCTTATGGTATTTTCTCATCATGAAGCGGCTCAATGCTGAACACCTAGAATAAGACATTTTTCCATTATAATATGTGTGCCCAAAATTGGGGTTTTCAGACAATGCACAGCATAATCGCATTACGGTAACGCATTATATAATAATTGAGCAAGTCAGGTCCAATACGTGACCCCGCACTTAACGATCTGAGTTGCGCCATAAGACAAGTGAGTATGACCAGGGCATGCGAGAATCTCAGATCGCAGACCAATCCATGGAACCGCGAGGAAGAGACATAAAAGCACAGACAAACAAAGACACGGACATGTAGTGACCTATATAACAAGAATACAACCAATTTTATTTGCTCTCTCTTCCTCAGCGAGATGATTGCAAAACTAGAAAGGGCACACATTACCATATCATACAGCCAGGGCCAAACCCAAAGCCGTAAACAAAATATATCTTAGATGCAGTCCAAAGGGCCCACTGCACATCAAAATTAGCATAATGCAGCATGTACTACATGTTTTTTTTTCAAATATATATCGCTTCCCACTCGGGTACGCCCTCCAGATAACAATAATATCATAATTACTGTGTTGCACATTTATAAGGATGCATTAATGTTCAACATCAATCATACCAACCTTGCCAACTTACAATATCTCTTAATGTGCAATGTCTACACTGATGTAGTTTACACAAAAAAGTTATACCATGGCTGTCCACTTGCTAAAGTTTGTCAATTATCTCGACGTACAGGCGAAAAAACGTGGTAATACATAGTCTTGCGCACGGTTGATTAGTGAAGCGTATTACAATATTAAGCATTTTGCGATTTTTCCAGCGATCAGAAAAACATACTGTGTGTGTGTGTGTGTGTGTGTGTGTGTGTGTGTGTGTGTGTGTGTGTGTGTGTGTGTGTGTGTGTGTGTGTGTTTGATTAACGATTTTATGGAGATTTTATGATCTAACTGTAACGACTAACCAAGTGACAAACGAGATAATGTTTTGACACCCTCGCCCGCAGTCATTATAATGTTGTTACTCTCCAGTCGACTTTTGGACACTTTTGCCCTGGCCATCTGGCTTTATCGCGCTGCCCACCGTTTATCGTTTCGATCAGTCCCAACTAACATTAAAACTTTACACTCATGGATTATTGTTATTGGTGATCTGGAAAAAAGTTACGGGTCAAGATTTAAGGATGATTTGCCTCGGGTTGTCGTTTTACTTCGTGATCTGCAAGATATCAACACTAATTCTGACAACCAAAATATAAATATTGCTGTTAAAATCGCTAGTAGCTTTGTGCATGCACTTGAGAAAGCGCGTGTTTATAAAATATTCAATTATCGGTATATTAAAGCCAAAATCAAACTAATAGAAATTGGTATAAATTTCCCAGAAGCTCGGCGTATAGCAGTGGAATAATTTGATCTGAGTTAGAATACGCGACAAGGAAAATCTAGACAGTCAACGGATACTAGTATACGTTATTTTTGAACTGTCTTTTACAGTCATGACCCAACAGGAATGAGATAGGTGGGAGCCTTAGTTTAAAGGAAGAAAGAGGGCAAAGATCAGGAATCGATACAATCAAGTACCACACCTGACCCAGGATACCAATGGGAAAGCAACAAACTCACACTTAGACATCACAAACGAGAGCCAAGAGTTCAACCCTTTCCCAGCAGGTGACCACAAGGCATCAATAAACAGGCGCGCACGAAAGCATAACAACCGCACAGCAGAAATAACATGAATGTTCCACATAAGAATTACCGCCTTGGAACGGTCAGTAAAATATTTTACTGGAGGGCTTAAACCAGTTTCACGGCGCCAACCTCACCTTAAAGTCCAAATTGTACCAACAGCTCTACCAAAGCGTCATTTATTTTGAATTTTCATTAGGCTATGGTCTACAATCATGACATTTCTTGGTCCTGTTCACTTGCTTTCATTATGACTTTGTTGTCGAATTCATGAAAAAAGTAAAACCTGTGTAAAAAGGCCTCTCACAAAAACGAGACCAATTAACGCTTAATGCAGGTCACAAGTGTTGCAGAATGCTCCAAGCAGAACATTCTGCAACACTCTCTACCTTCATTAAGCTACCATTTGTCATTAAGATCTTTGTTTTGTCTATTTTTGAGTTGCGTTTTCACAGGTTTTACTGTACATCTATTATGACAATTTATAAATATGTAACCATTCATGTATGTATGACAAAAAAACGTAAAGCTTACGTCAATAAAACGGCCTATTCTGTTCTGTTCATTTGGGGTTTACGAGTGCCTTGCATCCATGATTCTATTTCCTTTAGCCCTATAGAATATTCTAGAAATTAAATATTCTATTTCTATGTTTGCTTTCTTGTTTCCAATTTGTTTAACTAATTCTACAGATTACGTGTGTCTTTCCTTAAATCACCATTCCGTCTCCTGTGTCTCATAATTTCGTTACGAAGTATCCGATTCTGGACGTTAAATTACTATTAAAGGTAATTTCCATTCTGTTAGTAATAATATCTAGGAATCTCTATTAATTTTGATCCATTTTATTTCTCGTTTACACTGGACGGGGCAATTAATGGAGGAATGGTATTTTCTTGTCCATATCTAAATGTGTGATTTTTCTGTGTGGGGTAATCCCAACACATAAACCTAAATCTCTTGTGATATAAAACCAGAAAGACACTACATAGAATTCAATCATAATAACTCGCAATTCTGTAGAACAAGAAGATTATTACGCGCTATGGAAATAAGGGTAATTCCAAAGGCTATATTGGGTTTAGGGACTTATTCCTATTGCGGACTACGAAGAAGGAATCACTCCGCTATCTTTGAATAATAATTAACGGATGACACTTTATCAGAATCAGCGAGTCGATTCCTTTATACGCCAGATTTCCTGCTCCGTTATTTCCAACTTCTGATACAGTTTGAGCGTAAAAGTACCAACTGTTTGTCAAATTAAATATTCTAGATAGCGACATGCTGATTTCAATAAATATTATCTTATTTCTTCATCAATGTATCGTTAATGAAAATTATTTTGCCATCAGTTTCTTGTTCACTCAATGCTTTGTCTGCTTATAAAGAAGGACAGCTTTATAAACGTGGATTCCCCTATGCCTCCCAATACCATATCGAGAGCAAATATCATTTAAAGACGATACCAACAGATTCACTATACCTTCAACAGCACTCTGTAGAAAGTGGTTCAAATGTATCAACCAATACTCGTACGTCGAGAACCAGGCTTTGATCGTAAAGCTTTAATCGATGGGTTGGTGCTTGATGCTTGGCTGTTGCTGAGCCCACCGTGGCTCAACTTGAAGTTTTCTTTAGCTCTGACTATCTGTGAGCCGTGAGCCCATTTTCTATGTTTCATCATAGTGCGTTAATTTAATTATATTGTTTTTCTATGATGATACATCGCAATAGTTAGGAATCCTCCATGTGAGTTTAACATTTTCTGTGCTTCAACAACAGCAGAATCTAGGGCAAAGATTTGGTACCAGTAAAATGCATTTAAGCCCCCAGTGGCTTTGGCTGCTGTCCGTTCTAAAGCGGTGGTTCTTTGTTGATTGTTACTCCCGTCGAGGGATTCTGTAATTGTTCTATGTTTTGTTGTGCGTTACTTTGTGTCCATTCTAGTTTTGCAATCATCTTGATGGGGAAGAGAAAGCTGATTGCTTTGCTTTGTTTGTCTTCCTGGTGTCACGTGGTTGTTGTGTGGCTCTTCCTCACGATGCCACGGGTTTGTCTGCAGTTTGTGGCATTTCCTGATCATACTCACTATTTTTGAGGTTATTAAACTTTTTTCATGCTCATAGTCATAATTTCAGCAATTGTTGGAGTTTTAAAATCTATGACCAGTGCAAATCAAATGTTCATTTGAGTTAAGTCTAAAAAGGTTTATAACCTAGGGGCCAGATAACCTCGGGGCCAGATGGTAAATTATGAAGTTTCAAAATGCTGATTTGGAAAGGACCATCCCCAGTAATAAAACAGCTGATAAAGGTTGACACTAGTATCACATGTATTTTTTGTTCTTCGCGATTTACACAATAAAGGACACCTTAAGGATAGTTTGGCGTTGGCCATAGACGTCATAGATAAAACTTACAACAACAACACAAACACAAAATAACAAAAACATTAGCAACAGAAATAAAATAAAACACACAGCAAACACAAACGTTAATATGCTCAATAAATGCCACATCCACAGACCAACCCTTAGAGAGACAGGAAAACACACACACATGCACGCGCGCACGCACACGCACGCACACACACACACACACACACACACACACATCCTCTCTTTATTGTTCCTAAACTAGAAAGGACTCAAAATTATACAGTACAAAAACCAGAACTAAACACAAACCCCACACTTACAATGGAAACAAAGACAGTACAACAACGACAAAAAACTCATATTAGAACGGACAGCAGCTTATTTGCCCAAAGAATGAAGTAGACAGAATGACCGATTTACTTAAATAGCAAAATTTTATTTTAAATATAATGTCTGCAAATTAGCACTTAACCCTTAAAGCGCCGATCACAACTGCAGTGGAAGACAAGTTTTGCGACATCTTTCCCAGTTTTCGAAAAAAATAAGGTATGGTGTTTCATGAGAATCGTCTGCTGGCAGACGATTCTCATGAAACATCATACCTTATTTGTTATTTTTGAAAAAGCGGCAAAATTTGAAATTGTCGTCTGCTGCAAATTATAGGTGGCGCTTTAAGCGGTAACTCGCTTGCGTACCACCAGTCCTTATACAACATGCATTTGGCTCTTGTTTTGCTATTGGAGTCATCTTGTGCGAGGCGCTAGTGTCTTTCTCCCTAGCATGCCACCTGTAGCTGGTTAAATAAGACGTACACTTCTGCCCATTATTTTGTCGTAAAACGACCGATTATTGAACAAACGTTAAACAAACTTAATTTTATTCTGTTTAAATTGAGCCTCTCAAAGATGTTTGCTTACGGTCCGTGGTGGAGCAATGACATTCTTTCGCATTATCTTGTCATTCAAGCTCAGTCGCGAGAATAAGGTGAGGGCAAAAGTGAACAACGAAGCCCCGAATCAGCCTGCGTACCACGCAGGCTGATTCGGGTATTAGCTGTTCAGCTGGAGAAAAATCGAAACGCGTAAGCGGTTATTACCCAAAACAGAACATTAATCTTGAGACATATGCTAATGCCTAGCGATTTTGGCTCTTTTGTTTGCACACGATCTTGCTCTTTTTCTACAGAAATGAGCTAATTTGACAGCGCTTTGTTATCAATTGGACACCATATTTAGGTGTTCAGCTGTATCATTTTGGTGAAATAGGGCAAAATATTATCAATCTGAAAATGTCACGAAATTCGATTTATTTTGCACCATAATTAGGGATTAAAGTTAATTTAACTGCAATGCAAATAAGGATTCTTGAAATTCGGTAATAGATTTGTTGCTTATTTTACCAGAGGTCAAGTATCAAATTAAGATTTTTATATATTTTAATTCATATGCCAAACAGATAAGTGTTTGCACGCGTTTTCATTTTCACTTTGTATCAATCCGGGGTTCTTTGGTAAAGCCAAATGGAATCCCATCAGATTTCAACATGATTGTTTCAAAGTTGAAAACATCTGCTATAGACAACGACTTCATGACTATCAGTACGAACATGCAGTTGCAAGTTGCCACTAGTATTTGACTGCTTTTCAATCATATTTTTGTAATGTAGGAAGCAATAGGCATGGCTTTTATTTGAATATTTTCAGCTCCCATTTGACATAAAGAAATGGTTTTATTTTGAAGGTATGTGACCGCAGATAATTTATGAAATACCGAAGCTTAAGAATTGAACATTTATTTTTGTTGTAAAACTAAAACTGGTAGTTGAAGCATTGCTGCGAAGCACACACACTTAGTGTACCAATTACAGATGTACATACCTTATTTAACTTATGGCCATAGCTGGTTATTTGGGAGTTTTCAGTATTAGTTGACAGCTTTTTCTAGTTGCAAAGATACATTTCATAAACAGTATACATAATGCAAATACAGTGTATAAGTACCTGATCAATCATTATATCTGCATAGTGCATATGCTTTTGATTCGTTGCAGCTGTTCGATGCACTTTTAAGTGACAGAAACGTTTCAATAAGGTCAGCTTCTGTTATTGTTGATTCATTGTTTATTTTGGCTCTCACTGTGTGTGGGTGTTTTGTGTTTGTTCCTTGTTTTGTTACGCATTTCTAGTCACTGAAGAAGAGAGAGCTGATTGTTTTACTTAAATTGTCTTAAATTGCTGTCATGTGAATGTTAGTGTTGAGTGATTGTACCATTTCCTGGTCGCAAGCTTTGAAATATGATTATAAGCATCTGCGATTAGTACCATTATCACAGCGGCCATTCTATTTCATTTTATTATGTTAAAAGTTAAAAAAAGTGCAGTGAAACCTGTCTTAAGGGGTCACTCAAAAATAGACAAAACAAAGGTCTGAAAGACAAGTGGTAGCTTAGTGCAGGTCAAAAGTATTGCAGAATGTATTTTTTTTCTGCAATACTATTGACCTACATTAAGCGATTATGGGTCTTTTTTGAGTGACCGCTTAAGACAGGTTTCACTGCATTTTTTACATTTTAAAATGCAATATGATGGCCGCTGTGTCTTATTTGTCTAAGTAATTGCACCTAGGAGTGCGACAGAGCCACCCATTCTGTGTTAATAACAGGCAAATGCATCTAGGCGAGTAAAAAGGTTTCAAACGAATCATACGAAAGTTCAATACTCTATACTCCTAGTATAGCAGGAATGCATATATCTGTTGTACGTATGTGTGATGTGTCTTTCCATATTGGTTTGTAAAAAGGATTGCGGCAGAAAACAACATATTCTGTATTACCAGGTAAATGCATCTGGGCGAGTATTAAGATTTCATACGAATCATACGAAAGTTTAATACTGGAAGCACTCCATTCTTGATACATGTACCTGTACTTACGCTGCAAATTGTGGTTGCCACGTGACTGTGAAGAGTTTATCCAGAAATAATGTTTGTCAATAAGTGTCAATATGTCACTAATAGCTTGAAATTTTAACAAAATAAACAACATTTATAAATATCATTTTCAATATCGATATACGAAGGAAATGACATCAAATTGTTTTGTAAAATAATTATGTATCATAACAGTACATGAACCGTCTATTTGCACTAAGCAAATATTTCAGTTTAGATATTAAATAAAACACCATCGAGGGGGCAGCCTCTGCAAATATAAGATGTACTGTAAATAGAAATGTAAATTTTATTGCGACTAAATATCGATGGAAATAAAATCAGGGGGTATAATGCTTTTTTGTTTGTTTTACAGTTATTTTTCATCAATTCTTACAAATATATTTTGACGCGGAGGTTTTCATATATGACCTATTCGTTTGCTTATATTAACTTCTAAAATCGTATCTGAAACTTTGTCAGTTTTCAGCCTGCCCTCCAGGCGTTAAAATGCAACTATCTACAAAAGAGGTACAATCTATAAACTCTAAGATGTACACCATATGCAGTATGGCTTGTCTAACCTTCTGTCTCAATTTAAAAATAGGTTAAATAGTATTCTTGCTTTTAAATGCGTGTATGTTTGTTTGTGCTCTTATATCTCTTCCTCACGGCGCCATGGGTTGGTCTGTGGTATTGGGCCTCGACGTGACAAAACCTGTCTTCGGGGTTTCCGACAATGCGAGATTCAAACCAGCCTGTTCAGCTACAGAAACTACATAGAAAATTGAAATTTCGCTCGTAACAAGGTTAGATATGATACTTTCCAATGTGCGAATAATAAAGGCGCTAATCAGACTGCGCGTATGCGCAGGCTGGTCTGCGCCTTTGTTGTTCTCAAACCACCGAAGACAGGTTTTATTGCGACGAGACTAACGTGATTGTGGCATTTATAGGTCATACTCACTTGCCTTTTGAGCGTTTCCTGATCATATTCACTTGTTTTTTGTTTCTTTTGTTTTTTTTTAATAATTTTATATTGTTGACACATGCAGAAGTCAAAGTAACTTAATGGTTGAAGGAGTGTATGAAGTGGCGAATAAAGACATTATTTGATGGCCAAGCTCCACTGGTGCGTGAACAGTCAGCCTGTTCAGGGTTGAAATCATACTAGCCTGAATCTGCTTTGATCTGACAGCTGACTCATTTACCCTTAAAAGCGCCAAACACAACTGCAACAGACGACAGTTACACTTTCGTAGAAAATAATGCTTGATTATTCCATGTGGATCATCTGCTGTCGGATGATTTAGATATCAACTAAAGTCAAATGTCGTCCACGTCAAAGCCTTTTTTTGAAAAAAAAACAACAACAAACAAATGTAAGTGAGTATGACCAGGAAATGTCACATTCACACCCTGCAGACAAACCCATGACACCGTGAAGAAGATACACAGAACACTAGCAGCAGTATGACAGAAAGGACACAAATAAAATAAAGCAACCAGCTCTGTCTTCCTCAGCGAACTGATTACAAAAAGCCGAAGCTGCTTGGGGAACTAAATATATTTTACTGGGCTAATCTTTGTCCTAGGTTCTGCTCTTGTTAAAACATAAAAAATGTTAAGCTCGCATGGAGGCTTCCCTACTTATGCAATGCATCATATCAAATTAAAACACTATGATGAAACAAAGAAAAGGGATCATGACTCACAGATAGTTGGAGCTAAAGGTTAACGTCGTCCGATCTTCCCGTCGAAGTTAAATTGGCTAAGTCTGCAATTAATAACATTTTCAGAACATTTTATTTTCATTTTAAATCATTTGTAAAACTAGAATTAAGTTATGCTTTCACAATAAATCTGTTCACTACAGCTAAAAAGTGCATGGAAAAGTGAATCCTATTATAAAAAAACAGGTGTTAGGTTTCTCCTGTTAGTAATTATTTGCGTCCCTCCAGAAATTCTAGACAGATAATTTTTAACATAACTGCTGTTGTTTTGATAGTGATAATTTGTTAAGGTTGACGAACCTGGTAAAATGTATACCCGAATTTCAGCTATATTTCTGTGTTCTTGAAAAAATAAAAATTAAAGATCAAAAGTAACAGAATTTGCAGCTTTAAATTGAACTCCATAAACCCTTGCTGCACCAAACACAGCTCTCGTTTCCTTACAATTTAGAATGGAACATCGAATTTATTAAAGTTCGTGACTGCACATGCATACATGGATTATGCAATGACTACAATGCTCGCTTATAAAAATGATGCAACTCTTTCGATGCTACAGCTGTTCAACTTTTGTACTCATTATCCTATAAGGAACCAGAGTGATTTAAGTCCCGTGACGCTTAACTTTGACACCAAGAATGCCATGCAAATTTGAGAGTTGGTAAGAATCCATCAATTGGCTCAGAATACCTCTTTTTTTTATAAAGTTCTAGGACATTGAAATTGAGGTGTTAAGCAATTCAATGTATCTGGCAATGATTTATCAATTATAGTTTGATATATATCGTTCAACTGGTCTATGGAATATAATTATTCATGAACATACTGAATTGTACCATTTCTGAGTTTCTTTAACCTTGCTTGCCATTTCACTTCTCGCCTGGTCATGCAGATCAAATGTATCTGGCAATAATTATTGAAATGACATAAACTTCCACGGACAATATGCTATCCCATTAAAAAGTAGGAGTTATCAAATAACTATGGCCTCTGTAAGGTAGATCCATATCAACATAGGGCCATCAGTTTGCCATTTTTATGATGTATCAAGTTCCATCACCAATGTGGTTCCTGTAAATAAGGCTTTATTTAGAGATTGCCATATATGAACATGGCAGCGATCTTGGCCATGCGACCAGGAGGGTTTTTGCAAACTATTACTCTGTTATATCAAATATGCTTCATTTGAATTTGAGTAAAAATCTTGAAAACGGATCCTTTATTAATAAGAATTCACAAATACAAGAACATAAGGGATCAAATTTGACAGTGTCGGTAATCAGACCAGAGTCTACCTGGGACTGTCATTTGAGCAAACTTCGTACAGCTTACAACCCAGATGATACATACCAAAGCCTAATGTAATTGGCCTTTTTGTTCTCGAAAAGAAGATAAAAATCCTTGTATGGTAAATGCAGCCAATTTGGTCAATTGATACAGACTATCTAGCCATATTAAGGTTGCTTACCCGTTGGATGATCCGTATGAAATGTGACTTCGATTGGTCTAGTGGTTCCTGAGTAAAAAATGTTCGTACATGTTGATGATAGTCCAATATGAGAGACAATGGCTGAAAGGTCAAATCAATTATGATAGTACAGGGTAGCGATAAACTGTAAAATTGACAGGGATGAACGCGTATCTCATATAAAGAGGATAACCACCAAGACGACACAGTGAAAACACTTATTAGTGATTAGTTTTTCTAATTATATGTAAAAACGTGGATAGCGCTTTAAAGGTTAACATTTAATTGACAAAGATCATATTCATGTTTATTAATAGATGGTTTACATCAATTGAATTTTTACTTCATAGTTATTCAAGCAGTGTCTAATACTTATAAATTAATTATGATAATTGATAATTTACTATTTGAGAGACACTTTCAAGAAGAGAAACTTAAAAGATAATGAATTATAAATGTGTCAAAAGTAATCTAGTGTTGCCTACTCCATAACTGTTGAGTTATGGCATAGGAAAAGTCTCTTTAAAATATATACTGACCAGACCAACTAAACCTGTGCTTCTGCATATGGTTTATCTAGACTTTTGTTTTCATTAGTATATTACCCACTAAAACTTAGTTCCGATGGAAAGCTCTAATAAGAAAGCGCACTGGCAGTCTGGTCTGGTCTGGATATACTAATTTCCTTAAAGGGACCTTTTCTATATTTTGTGCGTCTTATGATCAGTGGCGAACGAAAATACACCGACGTTTATCGAAGGACATTGGATGCCGCAAAACGCAGGGGCAGGCAACATACCACAAGAGTGCATAGGTATATACGGGACCATGGCTATAAACGGATCAGGGGATATAAAGGGATCCATGGCAGTATAAGGGTCAATAGTTGTTTGTTTGTTTGTTTTTTGCTTTACGCCCCAATCAACAGCTATGGTCATAGCGGGACGGTCAGTTCACCTAACCACACTTCTTCCTAGGCAAGCTTGAACAAGCAGTTAACCAGTACTTTGCGCACATACTTTCGACTGTAACTGACAACAACCCTTCTTGAATTCAGCGGAAGGGGGGAGAATGACTGTAGAAATTAGTTCATGATCAATCTCCACGAAAGTATGGGACCAGGCCGGGATTGAACTCGCGACCCCTGGATCTGCAGTCAGACTCGCATCGGTTGCCAGGTCAATGGTTATATAGGGATCATGCCTATATATACGGGTACTGGTTGCCAATGCAAATGCTTGTGTTCAGTATTGACAGATAGTAAAATTGTCGGTTTTAGCAGCATTCAATTGCTCGTAGATGCTATAATATAAGGTTTTGCTAGCAGTAAACCTGTTTTCGATATATTTCCAAACACAAAGGGTACAGATCAGACTGCGTAGATACGAAGGCTGATCTGCGCCTTTGTTATTCAGCACCCTTTATTAATCACTTGAACAAAATGTTCAGCTCCTTTTTTGACCAGCACCCTTTATTATTTCTTGAACAAATATTTCCAGATTCATGCTATTCACTGTAGCCTGACCCCAAAGACAGGTTTTCTCGCGACGTAGTCTAAATTAATAACGACGCCCATTTTCATTTGTTTCCGACGCCAGAAACGCTTCATCATTCTCTTGTCTAATTAAAATTAAACGATTGATTTAACAAACCATACATTGCTTTGAGGATAAAGTCATAAATAGGATGTTGTAACTTTGAAATAATAAAAATGTTCATTAACGTATACGTTTCCGGCAGTGAGTGGTGCAGTTCGGGCTTGTGGTATTCCAAGTAAGAAAAGGAAGGAAGGAAACAAGCAAATAAGATGCATGGCATCGCTCTTTATCACTACTATTCAGTTCATACATGTACTTATTAATATTGTAAAAATCACACCAAAGCACCCAATGCGTGACTCGCCTGTTTGCACGCAATGTATAGGATCGTTTCCTGGTAAATATCTTGCTCTAACAGCTGTGTACCTCAGGAAGGCAAAGAGGAAATGATGTGGATTTTCAAAGCTCCACGTTGACCTGTGTGCTCTATAACAATCGTATTAGACATAATACGCGTATATTCTCCTATATAAAGTACCCTGCTGTTTGGGTCGTTTACACTGCGATGTAGCCGTCTGATTTCTATATGGATAAAAAGGGCTGAATCCATAGTTTTAATAGAGAGTATACTCAGCGCCAGTATTTAAATTCCGATATTTTGAAATATATATAATACAGCTCTATGGCTACTTATACTTTCATTTTTCTTGTCAACGACAGACTGGTTTGGAGAGATAAAACAGTTCCATGAGCTCTGGAACTATCGTGCACGTGATGCACGTACTTTTTCTGTTTGTTTTTTGTGGTTTTTAAGAATTTAGAATCATCATTTTCAGAAAACAACATGCCAGTACATGCCCTAGACGTTTTCATTGAAAACACCACAAAACTGGTTTGAATTATCCCATTAAACACAAAAAATTAGGATCAAACTTTAAGGTAGCAACAAAACTTTGCAATTTCTTATACAGTGCAATGGAAACTACTGCGGTCGAATATTGTACAACATGGAACAGAAGCCCAGTATTCGACAAAAAGAGTAAATAAACAACTTTAAAAGTAAATATAACAGGATGCAAATATCAGTATTATGAGAACGAAGGACAATGTACAAATGTATATGAAACTTCTAAAACAAGCAAAATATATAATAATATGGTAGTAAAACTATGTTATCTCATTATCACTGAATACCTAAGATTCACTAATGAAGACAAACCTACAATTATACAGATACGATCTAACTTTTAATTAACATTTCGTGTTTATGATTGGTTGAACATACAGTTTCAGAACTATTTTCAATGCGGAGCCACACGCCGTCGGATATCTGATCCGGGTGAAACCAGTACTCGTGATTTGTGGCTATAAATTGGTTCGGTAACCCTCAAGTTTCACCCTGGGTACATGCAAAAAGTTACAGTAAAATCTGTCTTAAGCGGCCACTCAAATAAACAAAACAAAGGTCTTAAAGACAAATAGTAGTTTGAAAAGCGTAGTCCTTGTAAACTAAGATAAATTACTCTATTCAGATGACATAGCAATAAGGTTATAAGAGACGCTCATGGGTATGAGTGTCCTACAGAAGACCAGGCCCTAATGTTTTTTTTAAAAGTACAGTAAACCTTGTGTAACACGGCACTCTTTAAAAAGACCGAAAATATGTTTTCAAGACCAAATATCGCTTAATGCAGGTCAAAAGTATTGCAGAATGCTCCCATGCAGCATTCTGCAATAGTTTTGACCTTCATTAAGCGATTTACTTTTGACCTTCATTAAGCGATAATAGATCTTGAAAACCAATTTTGATCTTTTTGAGCGGCCGCTTAAGACAGGTTTTACTGTACTTTCAATGGAAAACAGTCAATATCAACTGAAATGCCATTCGACTATTCGGGTTCCAGACTTTCATTCATAAAAGAATGGTCATCCTTTTCGTTCACACATGCTTTTAAATAGTTTAAATGACTGGCCTTGTTCGCATGCTAACTTAAATAGTTAGCATTAACCCAAGGTATGTATATGCTAATTAATGATTTATTAAGTGAGTTTGCCTCATTATGTAGTCACAAAATACCATAAATTTTCTGCAAAGCGAACCATCTTTGCAATGATTTGATAGTGAACCAATCGCAGCAGTGATATGCACAGTCATGTCCATCATACATGTACACTGCCATGTACACCGTTCGCTAGAATCATTTTTTTATTTAACTGGGACGTCAGATTACCTTAACTATTTGTGTACAGATCTCGCGACCTCTTCCGTATTAAAACATCTATCATTGTCGATAAATAGGTATTAATGTTGCTCATGAATATTCAAAAGCCATAAAATAGTCTAGGCCTCCCTTTATGTAATCAGTTTTCGATTCATCAAAGGAAAATATATTAATTATGGCTTACTTAGCGTGGAATCAAATAACATAAATCAATAATTAAGTGACTCAAACGCGATTCTCTTCGAAATGCAGACATAATATTAATTCCATTCGCAGGCTCAGTCCATGCAGCCTATGACGTCAACATGAACAATCTCTGCTTGTAGACATTAAAGTTAGTACCCAGTTGGCACAAAACGTTGAAACAACGTCGTATTAACGTCGATACGACGCCATGACGTCGCATCGACGTTAATACGACGTTGTTTCGACGTTTCGTGTTTGCTGGGTATAAGTGTATCCGCAAATTAAGGTCAATTATACCATCCATACCAACCAAATCACGAACTATCTCGTGATGTGTAAGGTCTGCACTGATGGTGGCGATATACAGCAGTTATACCACGGCTGTCCACATATTCTAGAGATATTCCACGAGCTTTAGCTCGTTGCATAGCTATAAGAAGACGGAGCCAAAGGCGAAGTCTTACAAAAGTGAATATCTTGGTTCTTTGTTCACAAGCATTAAGTAAGAAAACTGATGAATGACCTGGCTAGAATAAGATTACTGAATTAGTAGACTTATGAAATCACAAAAGGTATGTGTGACAGGTGGCAATGTAATGGTGTGACGAATAGAGTGTTATAGAAGTTTCTGTAAACCTAACGTCTTTTAACTTCTGTTTTGGAGAAGAAACCCAGCATCAAAACAACACAGGCATTCATTCCCCAACTGCAATTAATAGGGATCTATTCTAAATCGAAATATTAATCTAATAATTCTTTTAACAATAAAATATTTATCCTCAAAAACAAATTTGTAAATCGCCTGAAGGAATCAGATTCTTTTTGTCAATGTCATAGTGAAATTTACATCAATTTATGTCACGTGACTGCAAAAGACAATTGCTGTTGACAGAATTAAATGGATAGGTACAATACGATTACATATTCAATGATATATTCAATTTTGACGTCTTGAATGATTTTGAATTTAAATTTTAACGCTGTACCAGATAGATCAATTTGACGTTGACATCTAAATATTTTTGTCCTTACGGTAAAAAATGACACCTTTTCAGACGAAAACAAATTGTGAAGTTTTTTTTTAGTGAAAGTTTATGTCATTAAGTAATGGACATTAGTGTTTAATACAATAAAATTGATCATTATGACATTGACAACTAAATATTTTACCCCCTAACGGTTAAATTTAACACCAGCGCCAACATTGTTTAATAAAGTGTTTTGGGTCAAATATTTTTTTCTAACTTCATCGAAAGTAGCTGTAAACATGCATTTTCAAACAAATGTAAACATTGCTTTGTCTCTCGTTGGGACAGAGGGCGCTGGTTGTTTGTCTTACTGTAAATTCAGAAATATTCGCGAGGGTTTTATTTTATATACGAATTTTCGTGAAAATAAAATCCTTGCGAAATGGCGAGATCACTCTGCCATTTACTTATGAAGGTAAATCATGTCATAGTCGCGATTTTTTTTATGTCGCAAATGTCTTTTAACTCTATTCGCGAAAATAAAATTCTCGTGAAAATTTCCGAATTTATAGTATCTTGTTTTTGCTTGTATAGTGTAGCTTTTAACCCTTTTCCAGTGTCGACTGCTCTTCCACCTGAGGCAAGTTCAATAATGCGAGCGCTCTCGGGCGCTCGTTGTACTGATGCCCGGCTTTACGCGTTATGAATAAAGATAGGTACCAATCAACGAGCGCTCGGCGAGCACTCGCATTATTGAACTCGCCTCTGCTTCTGTTCTTAGATAGCATGTATTGTAAACCATATGTATCTATATCAGTCTACTCCTAAGGGAGCACATAGTGTTTGCTGCAATGATAAAAAATCTCATCTGAAGTGCATTTGAATACACAGACGTTAAAAGCAGACGATTTTTATAGGCAATTATTGACGGGATAAGGGTTAAAAGGGGAGGGACAAATGCATCCGAAACGTAAGCCCTTATCAAGCCATGCAATCTACCACAAACAAGATCAAAATTTAATGAAAAATAAGATAGTTACAAAAGAATTGAAAAATATGGAGGGCAGCCATTTTCAGGCTGTGTGACGTCACCAAGTCCTGATTAAATATGCATCAAACACTAGCTTCCGGCTATTTATTTAACTTTGTTTTCATTTTATTGATTCTTCTGTTGGAAGTAGTTGATTTTGAAAAAAGCTGTACAGTTTGCAATGAAATTGGGAATTTTACTGGCTTTTCGAAATTTACAATATTCAAAATGGCGGCCTCCATCGGCTTATCAGAAGTCAGAATTTCGATTTTCGGATTGCCATAATTTTCTTATGTAAAATCCAATTACGTTCGGGTTTGTGGCAGACTGCGTGGTTTAACAAGGGCTTGCATGCCAGATTAACATATTTTCAATATTGCTGTCTCGTTTAATCAATTGATAAGTCGTGGTGGATACTCTTTATAAGCCATCAATGGTGAGACGCCCATGAAGAGTAAGGAGTGAGGGGTAAGGACTATCATCAACAACCATTGAGGCCCACTTTTGGGCTAGACTTTAGAACCATTCCGCCATTATTGGTAGGATTCAATACAATACATGCAATTAATGTAAAAAAAAATCTTGGGGTTGGTTTATGGTTCGGGTTATGTTTAGTAGCAACTATAACGTATCTATGTTCATTCTAATTATTGAAAGTACAAGTATGGGTCACATTGAGTGGCAGACAGATTCTAAAGTTGCTAGCCTAAAATGAGGATTGATGGGTCTAAAGAGACTGTGTTATCAGACTTATAAGAGATACCGATAGTTCACTGTAATTGCTACGTGTATCCGTCTGTTTGTTAAATTGTCTTCAACAATGGGGTGGGTGTCCATAAAGTAACACCTGTTGGGACATCTTTTGATATTATCTTAACTCACAATCTTGATGTTAACAAATCTAATGATTTCTTTGATACTTACAAGACGACGAAATTTGGGCCACGTCGCGAGAAAACCTGTCTTCGGGGTTTCCGACTAAGCGAGTTTCAAACCAGTCTCCTCAGCTACAGAGACTAGCTAGCAAATTGAAATTTCTCCTGTAGCAAGTTTACATATGATACTTTCCAAAAAGCGAATTACAAAGGCGCTGATCAGACTGCGCGGATGCGCAGGCTGGTCTGCGACTGTGTTATTCGCAAAACCCCGAAGACAGGTTTTCTCGCGTCGAGGCCCATTTGATAGTTATCAGCTTTATGTCTTTAATGTAAGGCGCTCCCCAGAGGAAAGAACGGTTAAAACAAAATAAGCCGAAACAATTAAACATTTTAAGGTCTGCAGGGCAAATCCAAACCGCCTCTGTGTTCTTTATCAAGCCGCCGTAGAAATGCTTACGTCGTGAGAAATTCTACCAAAATTTAGAAATAGTAAGTGAGTATGATCAGGAAATACCACAATCACAAACTGCAGACAAACCCATGGTACCGAGAGGAAGAGTCACACAACAATCATGAGACACCAGGAAGACAAACTAAGCAAACCAACCAGCTCTCTCTTCCCAATCAAGATGATTGCAAAACTAGAATGGACATAAAGTAACGCACAACAAAACATAGAGCAGTTACAGAATTCCACAATGGCAGTAGCAATCAGCAATGTATCAACAACAACAGAACCACTGCCTTAGAACGGACAGCAGCCTTAGCCACTTAAGACATTTCTTTACAATACACGACAGCACACGTATCGCATATGCGCAAATACATGTAATAAATGCATATGCTCACTATTAAAACGAAGCTAGAGGTCCTAAATTTGGTCTGAGATTAAAGCTACACCCATACTTTGTGTGCACGAGCAGTGAAGGCTCTGGCAAGTCTGCGCATGGGCCTTCTATGCTCGTCGATGCGATAAGTATTGAAATCTCGTATACTGACTCATATATATATTGGCTACTTTAAGTATGTCATGATTTTAGAAACGTTAAAAATACGCCCCTATTTGTCTATTAAAGCAATTGTTTTGAATCATCAGGTTTTGAGATAACAAGAGACAACTGATTGACAAGCTCAATCTTTCCTTGAAATTAGTAAATGTACCAAGTTGACAAGTTGTTTAACTTTTTTTCTGGAACTACTCAAAGCTGCTTTTGGAGCTTGTTGTTTAAGCTGATCTGTATTTCAGTTCAGACGACATCATTAATGTGATCTTAGACCTAAACAACGTCAAATGTGAGCCACGTCTGCCAGATTCAGAAGCCTGTTTAACATTCTGGCACTACCCTCTGCCTACAAACCACCGAACAAACACTAACCAGACACGACTGAATTGCGCTGTGTTCGAAAAATGGACAAAAGAAATACCCAGGATAGAATAAATTGGACGGTAGAATGAAGACATTATCGCAGATTTTGATAAGTGGTTCGCTGTTCTGTATGATAAATCCAAACAAACTTTTCGGAGTAACAAAATAAATACAGCGTCATGCCTGATATTGGCTAGAAAATTCTGCCAGTCAGGAAAGTGTTTACATACGAGTAGCATCTTAAAGAGGACAGAGAGTTGCATGTCCCCAAATGTCAGAATACTTGGACGCGGTATGCCTACCTCCAGCAACGTTTGACCAATTTTGATATCTTGATAATGGCGGTGACATTGTTTAATTACCTAAAGTTGTCCTTCCACACGAAATAGGCGCGTTGCTGAATTTCATATGAGGCTTACTTTTTGAGAAAACTTACCTCATCGTCATAAAGGATGAAACCGATCTCAAATCAAAACTAAATGCCTCTACTTTAATTTTGATTGGGTCGTATGTTCGGAAATTGGTAGCGTCATATCTAAAAAAGGGGAGATAACTCTATCCTTGCAAAAAAGGGAATTGTGAAGTACGAATTTCGAATCGATTTTTTGCAGTGTTAAAACATTATTTTTTCGTAAATTATTTTATTTTGTAAAATCAATTTAACTTTTATTTATTTTAAATCAAATTTGGCTCATTTTCTTCATTTGCAGATATAGCTAATGAGGGATAACTCTTACTACCCTATAAAATAGAACATTTCCCTCGATATCGTTTCTGATAATACCGTTATTTTTGGTAAAAATGCGTAAAACTTGATCAATTCGACGAAACATATAAATTTGTTATTCAAAAACATGATTAACAGCATTCTGACATGCTTGACGGCTCGGTAAATCGCTTGCAAAGTTGCTACCCCCGTGTGAAAAATACTCTGTTTTCGTGCATTTCACCAATACACTTGATATACTATTAGGCGCAGTCTCTGAATGCTTTTGAGAGAATTTACCTCATCGTCCTAAAGGATGAAACTAGTCTTCAATTGAAGATAAATGTCTACACTTAATTTTTTGGGGGTCGCACACTCAGAAATTGGTCGCGCCATATTGAAAAAAGGGGAGATAACTTTATACTCGCAGAAAACAGAATCACGAACTTTTAAGTATTAAGTTTGGACTTATTTCTGAAGACAAAGGGTCTGACACATTTCTTTAAGGTAATTTGGTATGCAAAATCCGAAAACCAATGTTTGCAAGCTGAGAAATGGCGTCTTATTGAGCTTATTTGCATGTTTTCAAGACGGCCGCCTAAGTCAGACAGAATCTTACATTGTTGTTGATTCATTGTTTAATGTACCTCGGAATATTTTTGGGGGTTCTGTGTTGGTCTTTGTTTTATTATGCATCTATTTGTGTTCTTTCTATTTTTGTTAACAGCTTGACGAGGAAGAGAATGATAGTTGCTTTGCTTTAATTGTCTTCCTGGTGTCTTGTGACTGTTAGTGTTCTGTTCCTCTTCCTCACGATGCCATGGGTTGATCTGCAGTAGTGATTGTGGTTTTTCCTGTTTATACTCACTTACTTTTTGCGTATCTAGTGTCCAGCTATTGTAATGAATGTTTCATTCATAGCACTATTTTGGACTAGGTTCAAGCTTTTAAAGTGATAAACGAGAAATGAGTTTTGAGAATCAACAAGTAGCTTTGATTTAACTGTCTTCATAATGTCCATTCTTCCTAGCAATACACACAAAATGTGTAACACTATCTATATATCAAAAGTAAAAGCATTTAAATTCCTTAGTACCCAATGGTCGAATTAGACAAGCCTTGCGTCCTCAAGACAACTTCTCATGGGCGTCAAATTGTTTTGTGGGACCGCCTTCAATAGGTAAAAGTATTGCCCTCAAAATAACCCCATTTGAGCTATGTGAAATTGCGTGGTTTCCATGGCAACAAACAATGCGCTTCAAAACAGTTGGGTATGTCCCTACAAATTACTTATATCTCAGCAGAAACTCATCCTAAAGTACTAACTCGAAAAAAAAGTAAGCCATAGCAGCTTCATTCAGCGGTAAAGTATGCTAGTGAGCAAATATGCATATTCATGAAAATCAATGAATACATTAGGAAATCATAAAAAAAATAAAAGATGTACCCACAAAGATACTTACAACTCAGCTGCGAATTATTTTAGGCAACCACTCTTGGTACCAAATAATGCCAAATCACTACACTTTTACCAAATTGTCCATTTAACAAATTTTCTAACATTCTCACTCATAAATATTAATCAAATTATAAGAAACCAGAGAACATTTTGGAAAAATTAAAGGGGTGTACTTACAAAATTTCGCATATGTCAGTTGCCAGTTATCCTATTCTCAAATTAAAGCCTAGAGCTAATTTTTATCATTCTGTGTTCTCCTTTCTCTTTAATGTTTTCTTATACATTCATGAGACAAGCAAATGAGATCATTTGTATATTCATCATAGGTCTCAACTTTTATTTGGTGCCATGGTTGGTAGTCCAGGATATATGGCAGCTGAAATATAGGTTATTTGTAGGTCAAACCACTTTAGTTTTCTACTATTTTTGACTTATTCTTTTTATGTGTTCTTTAATATTCGTGAATATGAAAATTAGATATTTCGAATACCTATAATCATAGGGTCACATACCTGTATCTCAACTATTATTTAGTACCAAGTTTTGTAGTCTAGGATATAAAGCAGCTGGTATAGAGGTAATTTGGAAGAGATACCACCTTAATAAATCTACCAATTTTGTCTTATTTCTTATGTTTAAATTTATATTTATGGGTATTCAAATTAGATCATTTGTATATTTAATCATTTTCATCAAATGAAAATGTCTCAACTTTTATTTAGTATCTAGTTTTGAAGTTAATCATAGTTAGCGGCTGACTTAGTGGTTGTTTTGAACGTAAATCACCTAATTTTTCTCCAATTTTCCTCTTATTTCTTAAGCATTCATTAATATTCATGAATATATTCAAATTAGATAATTTGTAAATTTAATTATTTTGGTCAAAAAACAATGTCTCAACTTGAATTTGGTACTAAGTTTTGCAGTCTACGATAGTTGGCAGTAGCAATATAGGTAATTTTGTACCTATACCCCCTTATTTTTACTATCTATTTTATCTTATTTCTTATGCTTTCGTTCATATTCATGAATATTTATATTATAGAATTCGTATATTTTATCATTTTGACCAAATGGCTATGTCTCAACTTTTATTTGATACCAAGTTTTGTAAGATAGGATAATTATCAGCTAGCGTCATGTTAATTTTGTAGGTATACCACCTTGATTTTTTTACCAATTTTGTCTTGTTTCTTATGTTTACATTAATATTCATGAATATTTTAATTAAATAATTCGTATATTTAATTATTTTAGTGAAATGATTAAGTCTCAACTGTTATTGGATACCAATTTTTATAGTCTAGGATAGTTTGCAGCTTGAGTACATGTAATTTTGTAGGTATACCCCCTTAATATTTCTACCAATTAAGTCTTATTTCTTATGTTTAAATTAGCATTCATGAATATTTTAATTAGATAACTCGCATATTTAATAACTTTGGTTAAATGGCAAAGTCTCAACTTTTATTTGGTACCAAATTTTATAGTCTAGTCTAATAAACAGCAGACATATAGGACATTTTGTAGGTATACCACCTTCATTTTTCTACCAATTTTCCCTTATTTATACTTTTTACATTAATATTCATGAATATTCAAATTAGATTCTTCGTATATTTAATCATTTTGGTCAAAATACAATGTCTCAGCTTTAATTTGGTACCAAGTTTTGTAGTCTACGATAGTTAACAGAAGATATATAGGTAATTTTGAAAGTATACCACCTTAATTTTTCTACCAATTTTCTCTTATCTCTTATGCTTTCATTAATATTCATGAATATTTAAATTAGATAATTCGTATATTTCATCATTTTGATCAAATGGCTATGTCTCATCTTTTATTTGGTACCAGTTTTTGTAAGATAGGATAGTTAGCAGCTAGCGTACTGGTAATTTTGAAAGTATACCACCTTTATTTTTCTACAAATTTGTCTTATGTCTTATGTTTACATTAATATTCCTGAATATTTAAATTAGATAATTCACATATTTAATCATTTTAGTTAAATGGCAATGTCTCAACTTTTATTTGGTACCAAGTTTTGTAGTCTAGGCTAGTACGCAGCAGACATATAGGACATTTTGTAGGTATACCCCCTTAATTTTTCTACCAATTTATTTCTTATTTCTTACGTTTACATTAATATTCATGAATATTTAAATGAGATAATTCGTATATTTAATCAATTTAGTCAAATGGCTTTGTCTCAACTTTTATTGGGTACCAAATCTTGTAGGATAAGATATTTAGCAGCTGGTGAAGTGGTAATTTTGTAGATATAACCCTTAATTTTTCGGCCAATTTTCTCTCATTTCGTATGTTTTCATTAATATTCATGAGAATGCAAATTAGATAATTCGTATATCTATTCAGTTGGTCGTTTTGCTATTGTCTCAACTTTAATTTGGTACCACGATTTTTAGTCTGGAATGATAAACAGCGACATATTGGTAATTTTGAAGGTGACACCCCTTATTTTATTCTACAATTTTTCTCATTACTTACGTTTTCATTAATATTCTTCAATATGCAAGTTAGATAATATTAATATCTAATAAGAGCGTCATATTGCTGTTTCTGAAATTCTATTTTATCTATTTTAGAAAGAAAGACTAGACATTTCAAACAAGTATACTTTTGTGTGATTAAAAGTTAAAAAAAAGCAGAGAAGCTTTATTTCAAGGAGGTACTTAACGACGCTCATCTATGCTGGTTTTACATTATTTCTAGTACCAGAGTTACTTCCCCATTTTATGAATGACGATACTCGATTTTAACGTACAATCCTCACAAATTGATAGTACAGATATATTTATCTTTAATTGAGCCATGTATCATCATTTAGGACGCTAATGTAAGTTTTCTCCAAAAGTAAATCAGCGAATCTCCTATGCTCGTATCAAGTGTATTGGAAAAATGCATTAAAACGCTGTTTTTCCACACAGGGATGGCAACTTAAGAAGCAAATTTCTGAGCCGTCGGACATATCAGGATGCAGCAAATCATGTTTTTGAAAAGCGAAAAGACAATTTTTATAGAAATTATGAAGTTTTGCGGGTTCTGATTAAATATAACGGTATTATAAGGAATAAAATAGAGGAAAATATTAAATTTTATAGGGTAGTAAGAGTTATCCCCCCAAAATACTATGTTTAAATTTAAAAAATCAATAAAGCTCATACAAATATAAATGACAGTAAACTTAATTTTAGAAAATAAAATAATTTGCGACAAGGAACGTCTTTTTGTCAATACAAAATCAGTTTAAAAACCATACTTTACGTTTCCGTTTTTTGTAAACATTGAGTTATCTCCCCATTTTTTAATATGATGCTACCAATTTTTGAGCGTACGACCCAATCAGAAATAAAGTAGAGTCATTCATCTTGAATTTAAGACCTGTTTCATCCTTTATGACGACGAGGTAAGTTTTTTCGAAAATTTGAATTTCAGCAACGCGCCTAAAAAGGCACGAAACTGCAAACAACAAAGGTAATATGTGAATATTTACAGGGGGCCTATATGATTTACAGAATGACCTTGGAATTTCGAAGTGTGTCTTAGGAATGCATGCCACCCAAAATAACCACCCAAATTAGGCTGCAGCAATGCTTGCCATGTGCTACTGTCATATCCGCTCTGAACCACCAAGTCATGAGAAAACCTGTATTTTAAATGCGAGCAACAAAGACGCAGACCAGCCCGCGCATTCGTGCGGTCTGGTCAGCGTCATTGTTACTCGCTTCGTAGATAGCATGGGACCCAAATTCTCAAGATTTTAGTTTGAACAGGACTGTATGAGTCTTCTTACCTGGTTGCGTACCCACAAAAAACTGGTTTGTGTCGCGACGTGACCATTACAATACGGGCATATTTTAATGATAGGTCTAATGGTATCAATTTTGCTGTAAGCCTAAAGTAATGTAGTAGTATATTATACACTGATAATGGCATAAATTTGATTTTTCATGGTCAAATCTGGTCGCGATAAGCAAATGACCATACACGTTAGGTGAACAGGTGAATTGATATGTATCTTATCCCATTTAGGCATTACGCTTGCAAACACTGTAGGTCAAAATAAAACGCCATAGAACGCAATTGCTAGGTGATTCTCCATTTACCCCTTAAAGCGCCACCTATAATTTGCAGCAGACGACAATTTCAAATTTTGCCGCTTTTTCAAAAATAACAAATAAGGCATGACATTTCATGAGAATTGTCTGCTGGCAGACAATTCTCATGATATATCATACCTTATTTCGTCTGAAAATTAGGAAAGATATTGCAAAAATTGTCGTCTACTGTAGTCGTGATTGGCGCTGTAAGGGTTAATAGGTTAATCGAAGCGAGATCTGATGATGGAAATTCATCAAATTGTATGCCACCAGCAAATCAGGTTTACGTAGTCAAGAATTGTTTTTCTAAGCACCACAATGACCACCACATATGGCAACATTAGACAAAATAGCTGACCCAAATTTAAAGTTCTAAATTACTGGGTGTAAGACAAACCTAGATATATGTATATTTTCCTATACAATTGGAATATAGATCCGAAAAGCCATACCTTCTTTGCTCTTTAATATGCACACCTTTAATATGCATTTAAACATTAAACTCAATTGCAGACAAGCATGTTGAGAAACATTGCAATACGTGTTGATTAATAATAAGACTCAAATTGATCACGTTGGCAAACCAGGGCTATTCTGGCTTTCTTATTTTGTTTTATTTGATACTGAGCTTTGGCCAGCTTGCGTCACCTGAGTTGGATCTGAAGCTTTGCATAACATGAAGAAAATGTAACTGCCTTTACTTCACTTGTTTGTCTATTAAAAGTGGGTCCTAAACTTCTGTACCCGACAGAAACACGCAGGAACGAAAATAACTAATTTGGATAAATGCCAGGCGTACGTTGTCTCTGTTGTGGCATATTTTGTGTTACATATATAACACCATAATACATACAACCAGCGGCATCGTAGTGTCGTAAAGTAGAAAAATTTTACATATAAAAATTTAAATACAAAGATATCTTCTGAATGCGTACTTTTTGCAAAACACATTATAGTTGTATTGCACTTTTGCTTCTAAAGGCAAGTCGCTAACATCAGCTGGACGTTCAATTGGTTAATTATTTAACACTACAGCATCAGTTGATGAAGAAATCCAACTACTATCTTCTGAACAAGACCTTGTATGATAGCTGAAGAAAAGCTTAGTATGTGAGAGAAATGGTAAATGCAGTCATAGCATGCAGCATGTATTTAAAGATACCAATGAGAATTAAAAATCACATCTCATCAGACTACACTAAGTATACGAGCAAAGAAGTGCACCATATCGAGTTATTATAAGCAAACACAAACTCCACACAGGAAACAATAATAACTATTCTTTCTAAACATTGGCGTATGAAAACGCTTAAGAGATGTGTCACAGACACGGCTGTTATGTTATAAGTGAACAAATTACTGATATATTCGAATGCAAAGAATACGTTAAGACGTGAAGCTTTATGTGACGTTACAATCTTATCTACATGTATCATAATCGCACTTTTAGAAAACTCATGGATTTATATGTTTGCTCTGTTTATCTTGTTTGGTTATGTGTTAAACTTGTTGTTTTTGTTGTATCCCAACAACGTGTCGCAACCACGTTTTGTTGTGCTGAGAATGAGTAATTTCCTGGTCACGTAACTCTATGTCAGTTCCACGATTTTGTTGTACCCATAGACTCGGGTTCGAGCCTCACCGGCGTCACTGCGTTGTGGTCCTTGAGCAAGACACATTTATCCTAGCTTAGTACTGGTTCAACCCAGGAAGAACCGTCCCTATATAACTGAAATATTGTTGATGGGATGTAAAGAATCAAATCAAACAAACAAAGACTGGCATACCATTGATTGAACGACTGAATTACCGACGTCAAACACCTTTGGGCAGTACCTGTACTTAGACAAAGTCGCCATATCACATGACGATGACAACCATTCGTGCATGAAGCCACGTGGTGCAACGACGATACTGGAAGATCTTTCTTTTACCTACTGAATCTCCTTCAGCGTGTTGCTGAACCCAAACAAACTCTAGGACAAGATCAAAACCGTCTGATACTTTGATAGTGTTCCTGAAATATATTTTTTTGAAAAGGTCATTTTGAAAAAAGTCAGCAGACGACAAAACATAAAACAAAACCAAGCATGCAAAGAGTTAAAAAAAAGTAGCTCTCGAAGTAAAAGTAGGTTTAAGTTAAGGAAACGTTTCTATATGCCATGTGTTTCAATATGATACAGAATTAGTTAATACCTTCAATCTATCAATATTTCATTCTAATCGATGAGAAAAAAACGACATATAATAAAAATGATATCAAATCAAGACTAATGAAATTTCTCCTTTGAACCCTGTATAACGATGAGATAATTAATGAGCGTGATACTGCATGCATGAGTACTAAGTAAGAAAGACGGCAAAGATCAGAAACCAATACAATTAAGTACCACACCTGACCCAGGATACCACATGGGAAAGTGACAAATCACAATTAGACATCACAAAAAGAGCCAAGAGGCCAGCGCTTTTCCAGTAGGTGGCCACAAGGCAGCAATGAACAGACGCGAAAGCATGACAAACAAAAGACATACATAACATAAATGATCCACAAAAGAAGTACGACCTTGGAACGGTCAACAGCCTGTTATTGTTAACAGAAAATAACAAAAAACAACTATACAAAAATAGAAAAAACAACCAGACTGCAAACATATCTTACCCCTTTCGCTATTGGCACGTATTGGAGTCGCTTTATAATCGGCAGTCATAATGATTAAAATGGGAATAACATCTGGTTTCACGACACCAGCTGCTGTTTGTAGTTAGTCTTTGAATATCAAAGGGCCAGCTCATGGGAATTTGGTACGTATTATATAAGTAAAACCTCGAAAATACGAACTTCGATTTTTTGAAATACTCGCTAATTCGAAAAAATATTGGGACACACTGGATTCAGAAAATAGGACCTATTCATTATCTACAATAATAATTGTCTATAATAACATATGGTTTGGTGCGTAAAAGAAATGTCTCATTGAGACGTTTCTTTTATGCGCCCCAACCTTATGTTTGGTTATAATTGGTGGCTTTAACTTTCCAGAAATCAACTGGGAAACAAAATTGGATAATAAACAAAAGTGAAGGGTATTAGGAGCATTTTTTTATGTCAACACATAGACTCCATAGGTCCAGGATTCTAGTTGTTTTGACTTGCTGTTTACTGATAAAGAGGAATTTATTGACAGTATTGAGATTGGAAACAAACTAGGTGCAAGGGACCATGTAAGTATAGTTTTTGATGCATTGTGTAATGAAAGAAATGACGCCCAGCAACAAAGGCCTGACTATTATAAGGCAGATTCTAACACACCTCGCCTATAGAGCCAACGATAAAAAACTGTGAAATATCGGACAATAATTCACAGCTAAAGTGTGTGATAGCTGACGTCACTGGAAAATGACTTCATTCATGGCGTTAGACGGTGTAACGTCGTTTTTACGCCTGAAAGACACGTTACAATTACATGTAAACGTATGCGGCGTAGTCTAAGTATTGGCGGGAGTTCTTCAGTGCAATGGCTGAAAGTTGGAAGAAGCTGAAGACTTCGAATGTGTTTTCGTCGTTTATTTTGTGTTAGAATCGAAATAGATCAGCTCCAGTGCGTGAATTGTTGAGTAATAATTCACTGTTTGTCCGTAAGTTGTATGAAGTAAATCACTCGCGATCTTCTTTTCAACTGACCTCCAAACAGTGAATTCTTATTCAACAATTCACTGCTGGAGCTGAACTATTTCTTATATACAGATCAATTAGTGGGTATTTAGGAAATGTTGAGTTAAATGAAATGTCAGATGGACACTGAGAACTCTTGGGATTTCTTTATGAATAAAGATAACTGTTGTATTGACCATTGTGTGCCAGTGAAAAAATAATAACAAGGCATTTAATAAACCAAAATGGATGGACCAATATTGTGTCGGAAAAGTCAAGAAAAAGTATCATGCCACAAAACGTATTACGCATAGTCATAGCTATAGAGATTATAAAGAATACTGTGAACTACGAAATAGTGTTTCTAAGGCTGTGAAATTCGCTATAAGAGGTATCAAAAAGGTATTGCAGAGAGTGTAAAAAAATCTCCCAAGTAATTATGGAACCATGCGAAGGCGGAAACAGAGTAAAAATAGTATTGGACACTTGAAGGACACAACTGGTGAAATTAAAACAGAGGACAAAGATAAAGCTGAAATCCTGAGTCAGGTTTTACTGTTGAAGGATATTCTGAATTACCTGACTTTAAGACAAGAGTAAATGAGAAGGACAATATGTATATAATCAATATAAAACCAGAAATGGCTTAAACAATTAAAGAACCTCAATGTGTTTAAATAGTGTTGCCCTGAGAACTGTCACCCATTTTCCCAAAGAGAATGTGCTGAAGAGATTTATCTCCCATTATCTGAGATTTCTCAGAAATCCATATCTTCTGGAAATGTATCTAATGACTGGAAGAAGGCTAATATAATTTCTATATTCAAGGAAGAAAACAAACAGGATCCAGGAAATTACAGACCTGTGTCACTGACTTCAATTATAAATAAACTGCTAGAAAGCACTATCAAAGAAGAAGATGTGAATTCATGCATACCTTGTTATCTGACAGTCAGACTAGATTTTAAGCACAATTCTACAACTTTAAACTGATGGAAGATTAGACTGAAACATTGGATAAAAATTACAAGTTGATACAGCGTATTTGGAGTTTTAAAAGGCTTTGATAGTGTGCCTCATAAGAGATCGATTAAAAAACTGGAAGGGTATGGTAAAAAAGGGTCATTGCTGACGTGGTTTAAGAACTGTTTAAACAGAGACAGCAGAGATTAGTCATTAATGGATATCTTTCAAAAAGGACAGATGTTTTATCAGGTATACCGCAGGGATCTATTCTAGTTCCTGTTTTATTTATATTATATATAAACGACCTGTGAGGAGATAAACAAACTTGAATACTGGGAAGTGTATGCAAATTGTTCACGGATGATTGTAACTTATATCGTAATATAGCATCAAAGGCTGGTAACAGGGAGTTACAAGAGTGCTTTAACATCAAGAAGTGTAAATTAGACCTTATTTAAATATGAATACAAAATGACGGATACCCAGAATAACTTGCATGTACTTTCAACAGAGGATTCTGAGAGTGACTTTGGTATCTTATCTAAGAAAAACAAGCATATTGACAATACTGTTAACAAAGTGAATAGAAACATGAGCTTGAATATGAGGAATTTATTTGTATTATATGGACAAAGACCTGTTTTTGACACTTTATAATTTATAAATCTTTAGCCATATCTTATCTTGACTATGGAAAACTGGTATTGTACCCAACCAATATGAATATAAACAAATCCTGGAGAATGCTCAACACAGAGCGATACATTTGGTTCATAAATTACGTGGATTGACCTATAAAGAACGTTTAATTGAGTTGAATCTTCCTTCACTGGACTATCGTAGAAATAGATTTCATACTATAGAAGTGTTCAAGATACTTCATAACATAGATGACATTGATATGAGTACATTTTTACCTTCACGGAAAATAATCAGTTAAGAGGTGCTAACTTGAAATTAAATAAAGGACTTGTAAAAATCAATTAAGTTACACTCATTTGCATTGAGAAATTTCCCAGATTGGAATAGCTTACCATCGGAAGTTGTAAATTCTAAGACTGCAGTGAAATTCAAGACAAAGTTGGTCAAACTGTGGAGAGTTCAAAGGTTCGATCAGACAAACATATAATAAAAGTAAATTCTTAAATAACAAGAAGAGACGACAATAGTATAAATGTATGGCAAAAGCCATCCATAACTACTGCCAATAAATCAATAGTTGAGGGAGATTATAAGCCATACAAGCTTAAGATGTTTCCCAGAAGACAAAAAATAGACAAAAGGTTGGTACGATAAGGAGCATATACAATGGTCGTTTGGCCAAATAAAAAATATGTGTTTCAGGTAATGGGTCTTAAAATTTTAGGTAGGGTAGGCACACATTCTTTTTTTTTAAATATTTTTTCCTGGAAAAAGTATAATTTTATGCATTTTTACAAGCATTTCGCCTTTCAACGTGCATAAAATTATGTATTTTTCCAGTTAACCTGAAAAAATCTAGGTTTTACCAGTAAATTTAGATAGGGCTGGGTTACCCTAAATACAGGTATTTTATATTTGGCCTTCTCAATGATTTCAGTGGCAGCGAAAGTAATAATACAATCATGTAGCTGAACTGTCCAGAAAACCGAAATGGGTAAATTATGTTTTCATATAATTATTAATAACATGAACTAAAGTGAAACTAACAGCGATTATAATTAATTAAAGGACACAGCATATTTTGTGCTTTGAACGTCACCTGCTATCATGCCCCACTGTTTGTTCTTTATTGTACTATGTCTATGTTATAATTAAAATATTTACAGTAACAGACCTTTTGTATATTCAATCTTCAAATTATCAGCCAAAACGATACCCCTATGATCTGCCGAAAATATTTCAGTTTGAATCTAACCTTCTGTACGATGATGTAACTTAACACTGAGAGCACACTTATGGGCGTTTCTGAACTGTATTTACATGACCTTTAAAACAAAGAAGCTTGTTGAAAGATTGATCTTTTACAACTTTAACCGCCAATTTAGTTCTTTAGCAAATCGGGCGCGACAATGTCTTTGAGAAGCCAGCTAAAATACTGCATTGTATTTGTCTTTTTGATAGACTAATCATTTCATTGCAGAAATAATTAAAGAAGTCGTGCCCTTTAATTAGAGACACGCGCTCTATGTCACGTGTTACTTGTATTTTAACGCCTGGTAATGGTGTGTGAAGACCCACACAGCTGCTTGCTGCAGGGCAGAAACAAACATCATTGTGAGATCTAATCAGCAATGAAGCTACCTTTGCACTTTGAGTTTTTGGTTGTAAAGGCTAATCCATGGAGCAGAAACAGACACAATGTATGTTTGACTTGCGGTCTTTCATTAGTTTGAATATAATTCATAGAGAATCTTGCACGTTGGATCATTATGTCCCCATGTCGAGGGGGCATATTGCTTTTGGCCTCAACACTTTAAAAACAATTTAATAAACTCCCAATAAAAATGCATCAGGAATCTGAATTGAACATGACATTAAGTAGGTCAAGGTAAATCTAGGATGATAGTTGGATCGAACTATGAGGGCCCCACATCCCTAATGCTACCTAACAAGACTCAATGTAGAACGTCTTGTGGTTCTTGAGATGATGTTTAAAGGGTTTTTATAATATATGTGCGTGACGGCCATCTTGGTCATGTAACCAGGACCATTTGAGCAAACTTGAGTTTCCCTAACCTATCTTCATATGAAATTTGAATTCAATTGGCCTAGTGGTTTCAGGGGCGATGTTTGGAAATGTTGACAGATGGACGGACGACAGACGCTGGAGTCATTGGTATACTATTAGCTCACCCAAGAGCATTTTGCTCAGGTGAGCTTAAACGTGTGGGTGAACAATAATCTCGCGTGTGTCACTTTATGTGATAACCCTCATCCGTGAGTTTCATTTCGGAATTTCAACCACGGAATAGCCAAATATTGCATAATGTTGAAATTCCCATACCATTTTCTCCATCGATACTCATAATATATAAAAAAAGATCTTACACGAGGGCTCATGTATTAATGAATTTATTAAACGAATTGGGGAAAATAGATAGAATTCGAGGCAATAACACAGGAGCACGAACGCTAGATTATTTTTATCATAAAACAATAACACTACCTTAAAATCAAAAAAAGGGAAAACGATTTTGCCATTATGTACGCATCGTTCTTGTGGACGTCATAACAACTTCACTGTGGCTGATTGATTTTAATATATGACGTTATATCACTCCCAGACACGACGGCATATGATATATTCCAAAATAGTTTTCTCCACTTTATAAAACTTAACTTATTAGATTTTACTTAGATTTCGCCATTTAAATCCAGAATATATACCATGCAATTGTAATTGTCAGTAATTTCAATCGTGAGATTTTTTTTATTCTATTACTCTGTCATAATGTCAATATCTTTTGTCAAAGTTTATAATTACATCTTTACATTTTGCTATCATATACCTATTTATTCAATCAGGCAAACGGATAATTATTTTACATACACTGGGTGTTTATATAACTAGAAGGGAACCAACTGGTTTGAAAAAATAAGCATATTGTATGTCTGATACCCAGTGGCCACACAGCTTGCTTCAACAAACCGTTTAATCTTACAAATCTACTTAGGTATATCATAAGCATTGAAAATTGTCAGGCCGCATATACTTGCTAGTACTAATGGATTATCATTTAACACATCATAGAAATTAAAGAGACTAGGTCTGTAACTATGAACATTTTTCGAAAAAAATCTTTTCTTTTTAAATCATTTGTAAAAATAGAATGAAGTTATGTTTTCACAATAAACATGTTCAGTACAGCTAAACTGCATGGAAAGTGAATTATCTGATAAAACGGATGTTTTCCTCTTGTTTGTAATTATTTACGTCCCTCCAATAATTCCAGACAGTTGATTTTTAACATTAATGATGTTGTTTTGATAGTAATAATTTATTAAGATTTACGAAAATGGTAAAATGTTAACCTGAATTTGAGTATTTGTACTGTAATCTTGAAAAATTATTTCTAAAATTAGAAGATCAAATGTTACAGACTATGCAGCTTTAAGTGTAAATTATAGTATGGCTTTAGCTCGTGGATTATCTTCCGTATAAACGCACAATACCATACAAACACTTTCTTATTGCACCAGCATGCATTTTCACTTCGTGCATTATAAAGCATTGGAATATCAATAAAAAGGTGCATAACTTGTTTTAAAGAACTATATTCCTGTCCAATAGAGATAATTAAAGGATCAACTGATAAGAGACAGTTTTAGTATCGCACAGGATTAAAGGGGCTTCAAGAGGGGACTTACCTGTATACAACACAATACAACACAATATCTTTCACAAAGACAAATATCTTTCACAAAGATAAATATCAATCTTTTATCAGAAAGTACATAAACCCTTCATTGGACCGCTTTATTGTCCCCTGTCAGGAATTCGAAGCCATAATCACCTCATACAGATTAGCCTTTGATCTGTCTGGAATAGCCCTTAGGCAGTGGTACCACTTTTATTGTCTAAGGATTTAGGTTCTTTCACGCAAAAAAAAAAAAAATCTGTAGATTATTGGGCAATTTTGTTAGTAAATACAAAGAATATGCTCAATAAATGCCACAACTACAGATCATAGGCTAACACATGGCACAAAACCAAGACTACAACGACTTATCCCATACACAAGCCTCCTGGCTCTGAACGCTGAACCACTGGACAGATTTTTCAGACCTGTCGCTAACATCTATGATATGATGGATATTCTATATCACTGTCACAAAGGTTTTTTTGGCTTTTTTCCCTTGTACTGAGGTTATTTTAACATGCTTAGCGCAATAAATACAACCTTTGAGAGTTTGAAAGCAAAAAAAGTCTTTATTTTTTTCTGCAATTAAGTTTTGCACACTCTACACTTTCAGATCTTTGGTGTTATCTTTGCATCCAAAGGATAACCTTTTTATGAACATTTATGAGCAGTTGAAATTTCAAGCTCAGTTGAGTTGAGCAAGAAAAAAGTTTCGGCTGCTGTCCGTTCTAATGCGATTATGCTGTTGTTTATTCGTAATTTGTTTTCGCTCCCATTGTTTGTGGGGTTTTAATGTTAGGTTCTTGTTTTGTTAAGCACAACTTTGTGACTTTTCTAGTTTTGCACTCATCTCGCCGGGGAAGACAGAGCTGGTTGCTTTATTTTTGCTGTGTTTTAAATGTCATGTCGCTATTGTCGTTCTTTGACTCTCCCTTGCGGTGCCACGGATTGGTCTGTAGTATGTGAGTGTGGCATTTCCTGGTTATACTCAATTACTTTTGGTTAAAACATTAGTACCTGGTTTTCTCTAGGACCCTCACACCAATGAGCGTCTCTTATAATCTTATAGCTATGTCACCTGAATGGAGTGATTTATCGTAGTTTACAAGGACTACGCTTTTCAAAATCAGTTTATCTAGGCATTTCAAAGTACCCTTAATTAACATACTGATTGAACAGGTAAACAAAAGAAATAGAGGTATCACTACCAACCGGAATACTAACCCCAACGAAGCGTGCTACCAATTTGGTACAATTTCGACGGCTTAATTTAGGTCAAGCAGTGCACTTATAGAGAGATTTTGTGAATTTGTAAATTTAATAATCACATTTTTATTTGATTAGTCGTTTCATCAAGATGTATATCATTTTGATTTTTGGGCAAATATTAAATTATAATTTCGTGACATCTTTGACACAAACAGCGTAAAGATTTCGACATTTAACTCTCAATTAAACAAATTTGTCTGTTATTATTTCTGGCACTAGGCCTTATCTGACTGCTAATGCATTCAATCCAATTTGATTGTCACTTCATAATAGATCAGTAATGTGTGTGTTCCATGTCTCTTTTATCATACAAAGATACAGTAGATCATCAATAACTAGAATCAATGAAAATCGAAGTACCTGTTTAACTCGAAGTAAATGTGACGGAACGTTGGATGAAAATCAGAAGGCTATCTGTGAATTTGTTTCCTAATTTTGACAAAAAAGGACAAAACTTAATTGATAACTATATACGCGCATGTGGGACAAGAGATTAACACATGCATAACACATGCGCAGATCCAGAGGGGGGACAGGGGGTCAGGACCCCCCGGAAAACCCCAAGTTGTTATTATGTTTCCTTAGAAATACTAGTACAGACCTGTCTCAAGGGGTCCAATTGCTTCTCAAGGGAAGTCCGTACTGCCCTCTGTGAAATACGTTGATGACTTAAAAAAATTTCAGGGTCCCCATGACGGGATTTCCTGGATCCATTCATGTAACATGCAGAAAATAGACATAATAGATTATTAAAACAGTGCTCTATGACATAAGAAGTTATTTTGTGAGCAATATATTCAAATTCAACAAATCCGGTACTAACAGAGGGTATAAAGTTTAGATTTATGCGAACCAAACATTTAATTGTCTTGATCCACATCAGAAACAAGAGTGAGGTTGGTACCATGAAATTAGTTTAAGCCTTCCAGTAAAAAGTTTTAACTGACCGTTCCAATGCAGTGCTTATTATGTGGATCCTTTTTGTTATTTATGTTTAGTGTCTGTCGTGCTGTCTTGTTTGTTCATTGCAGCCTTGTGGTCACCTGCTGGGAAAGGGCTTTCTTTGCTCTCTTGTATGTGATATTTTCTAGTGTTTTGTCACTTTCCCATGTGGTGTCCTGGGTCAGGAGGTGTGGTACTTAATTGTATCGTTTTCTGATCTTTGCCTTCTGCCTTACTTTTACTTATATTATTAGGAATTCATATTAATTCAGTCGTCCATGATAATTCCAATACATTTTGATAGTTTAATGAGCGTTGATTTGATACTGGTTGAGGTTAAAAGCTCCTTATATTTGCATGTATTTAGGATGGTTTAAATACAATTTTCCACCACTCTTAAAAAGTCACATGAATATAAAGAAGGTAGTTTAAGTGAAACATTAAATTTTTGTTTGCTTGATGAAGTTTCATCCCATGGGCAAGTCTCTGTTGGGAGCCCATGATTGCTGCCCTATCTTTGATCCTTTTAGAATGATACAATTTTGAGACATTGATCAAATATTTTTCTAAATTGAGATTGTCTTGAAACAATAGATATTCCATCACCTTTCAAGGAACTGTTAACCTAAGCATTCTATTCTTGAACATATACAGATCTTACAATGCTCATGGAATATCCATTTTAACAGCTTTTTGGTTACCCACAGAGTCAGTTCTAAATAAATCTGGAAAATCAACATAAACAAGAATATCAGTGATATAGTGGATCATTTGAAATCATAAATATCCTTCCGTTTTCTTTAAGCATTACTGTGTATAATAGCAGTACAGATGTCAATTTAATGATCACCTTAATTAAAATCTAAGTGTTGGTCATGTCAAGTTACAATAGTTAAATGCTACAATTCTGAGTAATTCATAGTTTTAGATCAACAAAATTTTTGAGCGAAAATATTTTCTTACCCATCAGTTTTAACATATGATTTGGGTGCTAAAAAGAGACAGTTCTTTTGAGTACCCACAACATATGTTTTGGTTGAGAAATAAGAAAGTTATTTTTTTGTACGCACTCTTAACTAATGTCATGGAGTGTTAAAAAACTTATCAATTTGAAAATTATTTTGAAAATCCTTTTCATCTGTTCCAAAAACAACTGCATCGTCAGCATAAAGTAACACAATCATTATTGGAACTCACAGTTAAAAACGATTGCAAATTGGTCTGATAGGAAAGTTTCAGTCATTTAAAAATAAGGCAAATTAAACAGATATATATTCACATAGTTTTTCGCCTAAACACTTGAGAAATAGAAAGAGTGTCTTCTGTATATGATACACATGATTTTATTTACTTGTATATAATACATGTAGTTAAGTGCTATAATCATAGAACAGTTTTTATTGATATTACTGGCTAATAGATTCTTCCATCATCAACTCGCCATACAAAATCAAAAAAAGTAAGAGTGCAAGATCAGGAATCAATACAATCAAGTACCAAATCTGACCCAGGATACAAATGGGAAAGTGACAAACTCACAGTTAGACACCACAAACGAGAGCCAAGAGGTCAGCTCTTTCCCAGCAGGTGACCACAAAGCACATATAAACAGACGCGCACAAAGGCATTGCAAACACAAGACAGAACATAAACATAAAAGATCCACAAAAGAAGTATCGCCTTGGAACGGTCAGTAAAATATTTAAAAAAAAAAAGCTTTACTGAAATAAATAAATAAATGAACAGATAAATTCTTTATCTAAGGCTTTGCCATTTCTGTTAACGCATACAATACAAAAATATAGTCCATCGTTGAATAGCTTGCGTGGAAACCAGACTTATTTTCCTCAAAGAGAGTGTGTAAGCATCAATAAAGTAATTCTGATGGGAGTTAATAATAGATGTAGATAATTTAGCCAAGCACCTCAAAATTATTATAGGCCTGTACTTTTCTAAGCATTTTGAGCTGCCCTTTTTTCTTGTTTAAAGGCCTTATTACCGTTTCGAGACAGGAGTAGGGCAATACCCCAGAGTCGAAAATCAAATCGGAACAGGCAACATGTAATGTGCTTTGATAGATCCATTTATAATACCATTTTAAAACAAGAGAGAGCTGATTGCTTTACTTTCTTCCTGGTGTCTTGTGACTGTTATTAAAGCTGCATAGTCTGTAACTTTTGATCTTCTAATTTTAGAACTAATGTTTCTATTTTTAAAGAACACAAACAACTAAAATTCAGGTATACAATTTACCACTTTCGTAAATCTTAACAAATTATCAGTATCAAAACAGCAGCATTTATCTTAAAATTAGCTGTCTACAATTATTGGAGGGACGCAAATAATTACCAACAAGAGAAAACACACCTGTTCTTATAAGATAATTCACTTTTCTGTGCAGTTTTCAGCTATAGTGAACAGATTTATTGTGGAAACAAAACTTAATTCTACTTTTACAAATGATTTAAAAAGAAAATGAAAAAATCGAAATATGTTCATATTTGCAGACTAAGTCTCTTAAATTGTTTTGTGGCTCTTCCTCACGGGTCAGTGGGTTGGTCGGCGATGTGTGATTGTTGTATTTCCGGATCATGCTCATTTACTTTATTGGTTTTAAGTTTTCCATACATTTCAATATTTCATTTTTGTCAATTAAAAAGCTCAAGTTTTTACCATCAGGATTGTGCCTATTATTGGGACTATTGATATATTTAAAAATGCAAAACAAATTATATATCGTTTGTACTTATATTCATTTTTTCCATTTTGCTTTCAAGTCTATTAAATGTTTTCCAAAACTGTTCAGGATAGTTAGGTTTCAACTTCTGCTTTTTTTCGTGTTAATGAATAAGAAAATAAGTTTCTTTTTCGTACATTTTGCTTGCAGTCACCATGGAAGCATTTGAAGCAACGAATGGATATTTAGCATGCATTTCCTTTGCACTATGATAGGCTTTGTGCGACTTATCATACTGTTTTTTTTTCTGTATTACTACAATTGTCATCAAGGTTATGGTTATTACAGGAATTTGCCTATTAAATAGTGTATTATGAAACAAACTGGCTTACCCTAAAATGGTATTCATCTTTTGGTTTTATAATATAAGACTTCATCATTAGTATGAGGCTGGAGTAGATAAATCTTTCCCGAGGATCACTAAAATCACAGATATTCTTATCTGTCGTGCAAGAAAACACTTTGAGACTGAAGTTCAAGTATTGCGTACCATTAGAAAGATGAAAGTTGACTTTGAAAGTGAATCCCAGCCTTCAAATTTCTTAGGATCTTGCAACACTTAAACTTTAACTATTACGTAGTTCCTTTAAATATGGAATATCAGTTTGATAACGCTAAAGCAATCATTGAATCAATGCATATCTGTTACCATTAAAGTTACTGTAGTTAATTTTATCGAAGCCATTTACAGAAAATGAAGAATAGGAAAGTATCGTGCAGGCTTCCATTTTCTTCAATCTTTGTCTTAATTAATCGAAACATTAAAAGTGTTTTGCTAAATTAGAGAGAGCCTGAACATTTATCGCCTAATTTTAACATATCGAAATGTCATATTATTTTATTAGAACTCGCCTAATAGACTTCAGCTTCCGCTTAATCAATTCATTAGTACGTTTATAACACGCGTTGCGGTTCATTAATACAGCTGCAGTCTATTTTATTTGTTTCAAATTTGCGTGTTAAATTCGAAATGACGTTCACGTATCAGGCTAGCAACAGCAGCACATCAGAATATACAATAGACTGATAGATTAAATGAAAAATTAAATCTAGTAAAACAATGCTTTTTTCTTCTTCTGATTTTCCTTTTCTTTGGGTGTATCAAATGTTAATGGTACACAAGCCAAGTGGAATGTACAAACAATAAAGCATGACTGTTCAAGGTTTTGTGACGTTGTGATATGTGTCTTTTCTAGCTTAGGATGAGACAGCTGTTTTTTTAGCTTTGCTCATAATATTTCAATCTTTGTGTGTGTGTGCGCGCGCGTGTGTGTGTGTGTGCGTGCGCGCTATTCTTTTTATGGTATGTAAAAATTCGTGTCAATTTCTGTCGTGTTTACTTGTTTTACAAATTGCATGACCTGAGAGAGTCAATGAAATATTCAGTGGCGGATCCAGACGGGGTTCAGGGGGTTCACTTGAGCCCCCTCTCTGACCCCCCTCTCTGACCCCCGTTTTTAAATATCCAAGGAAAATGAAATAATTTGGTCTCAGTGAGACCAAATTATTTCATTTTCAGGGGATATTTAAGAAAAATGAAATACAATTAGCAAAGTGACCCCCACACACCTTTATACATATGAAACCGCTTTCCAGAAACATGTCTGTGATTAATTTCATTCTCCTTTACCGCTCCTGTGATTCCAGAGTATCTGTTAAATAAAAGAAGTTAAAATTTAATATATTATCAGTTATGTTTTATTGTTGTTGTGTTTTGTGTATATGTTTGGTTATCATATCCTGTTAGTCATGAAGACGTTCAAACACTTTTATACCTGATCGTTTTAGATTTCAATGTTTGCAAAAATAAAAATATAAAAATAGGCAAATGTTTAAGATATCTATAACAGCATTCTAGTTTGTCTACATATGATTTCTCTACTCTCTATACTGCGTTGCTTCATAATCTAATCAAAGAAAAGCTAACGAAATTAATTGAACAAACTTTTAACAGAGAGAGCTCACTTTATTTGGCTTGTTGTCTTTTTACTTCTAAACAACCAACACGATATAAGTTGTGGTCATGTGGTCATGTCAAAAATGTGTAATGCTCTCCATTATCTTTTTGACAATATATTTAAAAGACTTGGCTCGAAATTATATAGACAAATTGTAGGTATTCCAATGGGTACTAATTGTGCTCCGCTTGTTGCAGATTTGTTTTTGTTTTGTTATGATGTGTTGGTCTGCAGTATATGATTGTGGTATTTTTTAATCATTCTCACTTACTTTTTCATACTCATCTATTCTTTTAAGATACAGCAAAAGAGTTGGATAGGTGTTATTACGCAATTCCTAGGACATAGAACATAAATCATGTGGAATATTTACCAGTACAGCCTGGTCTGTCGTGGCTGGCCATGTGGTGATAGCTAGCTATACATAGAGTTCACAGCTTAGAAATTAATAGGACTGGCCAATATCCAGGCAAACCTTAGTCTTATCTGATCATAATTTATTCACCTTGAAAGGAAAAGGAACTTGAAATATACATATATTGTACTGTATGAGCTTGGACTATGCCTACTTCCTGTCCCTTCCTCACAGTGCCATGGGGTGGCCTGCAGTCTGTGATTGTGGCATTACTTGGCCATTTTCTATCATTTTTGAAACTATAATAATTGTGGATGACAATACCATTGTATTGCATAAGATTGAATTATAAATTTGCCCTAGCTTAAACAAGTTAAAATCATCCCATAACCAGAGACACAGGTCATTAGTTTTCGCGGGCTTTATAATTTGCTGTATTCTTGTGTTAGAAAGCGTCCTTGGCATGTCTTCTTCTATTGAACATTGATTATTATATATTGTTTGCTGCCAAAATAGAGTTCACAGCTTAGAAATTAATAGGACTGGGCCAATATCCAGGCAAAGCTTAGTCTAATCTGAGCATAATTTATTCACCTTGAAAGGAAAAGAAACTTAAAATATACATATATTGTACTGTATGAGCTTGGACTTTGGCTTCTTTCTGTCCCTTACTCACAGTGCCATGGGATGGCCTGCAGTCTGTGATTGTGGCATTTCTTGGCCATTTTCTATCATTTTTGAAACTATAATAATTGTGGATGACAATACCATTGTATTACATAAGATTGAATTATAAATCTGCTCTAGCTAAAACAAGTTAAAAATCATCCCATAACCAAAGACACAAGTCATTAGTTTTCGTGGGCTTTATAATTTGCTGTATTTTTGTGTTAGAGAGCGTCCTTGGCATGTCTTCTTTTTTTATATTGAACATTGATTATTATATATTGTTTGCTGCCAAAATTTTCATTTTACTACTAATATTACATGGATTAAATTATAAACCTGCAAGGGTACCCCAATTTTAGCGCTATTTTGAAATATTGCCTACCCAGGGGGCATTCCGTTGCACATAGCCCTTTTATGTACCAGTCATTTTTTAAGAGTTTGATTTTTGAATACAGCACACTTTTCTACGTAAGAACACACCTTTAAACCTTTATGTCTCAACCACTTGATTAAACCTTTTGCAGGCTCTCAGACTAAAAGGCGAATATCAGTCTTTGCATCCATACAGATTGATCAGCGTCTTTGTTATTCGCTATCTGGAAAGGTGAATACCTACACAAAAAATCATGCTTTACGCAATATTGTTTTACGGTCTAGTTATTTTCTGTAGCTGAGCAGGCTCAATTGAGCTTTACATGGTCGCATACCCCAAAGAAAGGGTTTCTCGCGAAATGATCCAAATATGTCTTAACATTCTCCATATTTTGTATGATAATTGTAGCATGTCGGTTTTATATAATTCATTTAACAGATCATCTAACTCAGGTATGATACGTTAGCAATTTCGTAAATGCAATAAAAATGTGTAAATTATTAAAACACAATAAAAATAATAAACCGTCGCTCAACAGTTACAACTGTAGGTGTTTTAACCCTTAATGCGCCAATCGCAACAATAGTCGCCTGCTTTTCTCATCTGCTCAAATGTTTAAAAAAAAACATCTATGGCAAACAGTGTGGACCCAGATCAGAATGCTTCTTAGGAGCAGTCTGTTCTGGGTCCACGCTATTTGCTTCTATACTTAATTCATCAGTAAAGTTGTGCAATTATTTGCAGCAGACGACTTCAGTAGACGACATTTTCAGATGCATTTTTTTTCTTGGCGCTTTAAGGGTTAATAATCATGCATATGGTTTATGAAGACTTTACCAAAAAGATATGCATCCCTTAAAAATGAACAAATGACTGATCAAGGGATAGATTATTTTATTACAAGACAGGTGTTCAGCATTAAAGTCTTATAAACTCTTTTCAATCTTTAAAAGCAACTTAAATTTTCGAATATTCATAACCCATAAAATAAGGGTGAAACTTTTTTGTACTCAGCGGTGAAAACCAAATCACCGGTTAGCATATCATTTTTTTTCCCAACACTGTATTTGTTATCTTTAACACAAATAAATCTAGTCATGCTAGTGGGGCTAGAAGTCTTATGTTTGGTCAGAGCATATGTCTATATCGATCCATCACTCATTGTATTTTAGGAGCAGATCATATGAGTTTTTTTTAAATGTTTTTATCATTTGTTCATCGCGTTTCACTATTATCGACGCAATAAACCAAAATGCGAAACTGATATTACGCTGACAAAATGTACGTATGACCAAAACTCTGTGCGTTCAATGGAGACTCAGGTCAGTTTGGGATTTCGTCCAGCATGATACTAGTCATCGTAGTCCACATAAAGAAATTAGTCAATCTGAACCAAGCATTATAGGCACAATTGAGGGTCTGAATGTCACATTGCTGATATTCACCGAGGCAGATCTAAGTCATGTCCAAACTCCCCAACAGTGGCGCCCCCTAGCGGTCATCCTTCCCTCAGAGAACACCACTGCCACAGGGTTCCAAATGAGTAGGAATCTGCTGGGTCTATTTTCCGTCGTCTGGTACCCTGTGGCAGTGGTGTTTTCCAGGAAGGATGACCGCTAGGGGGCGCTACTGTTGGGGAGTTTGAGTCATGTCATGTTTTGTTTTTTGAACGAAACGAAATCCGACTGGTATCAATATGAATATATTAACCCTTTACTCTATAATAACGCCTTTGAAATATCATGTATTTGAAAATTTTATTCAACAAATGCTCCATGTTCCATAATATTTTCAAAAGTATTCAAAACTTAAATTATTTTTTTTTTTATTTTTTTCATGTTGTCTAAAAATAAAAAAAAATGTCATGATCTAAAATAGCCTATGGAGTAAAGGGTTAATGCAAGGAATTTAATAATATTGAAATTGAGAGAGACATTACTTCATAGAAAAAATAACATCTGATATAAAAAAAAAGTTTTTCACAATCATCGAATGTGCGACTAATTTCATTTTGATGTTTTAGGTATAAAGGTTTAATCATTATATGTCTAATAAATTGTAATTTGCCAAAATGAATAAACCTTACTTATCAACAATCATATTAAAGACTTTCATATAATTTGAAATGAACACAGGTTTGGATAAATTTTTATGACTCAATTATATACCCATTACATTTTAAGTGTTTCATGATTGGATATTATTTTATCAACATCCGATCTCAGATTGAGACATCATTGAGACACGCATTTAATAACATTGTATTTGTAACCTTTTAAAAAGGTCGAGAAAGTAATTTTCATTTGACTATACTATGGAGTCGTTGCTTTGTTAAGTAGTAGGTTGTGTCTTTTCTAGTTTTGTAATCATCTCACTGAGGAAGAGAGAGCTGGTCGTCTTGGTGTCATGTGGCTGTTAGTGTTCTTCGTCTCTACCTCACGGTACCGTTGGTTGGTCTGTGGTGTGTGATTGTGGCATTTCCTGGTCATACTCATTTACTTTTTGTATGTGTTTTGTTTAATTACATTTGCATTCTAGAAATGTATTGTCTACCTCTTATAAAGTACAGTAAAACCTGTGTAAAACGGCAATTCTAAAAAAGAACGAACATTGGTTTTCAATAGCAATTATCGCTTAATGCAGGTCAAAAATATTGCAGAATGCTCCGAAGGGAGCATTCTGCAATACGTTGACCTTCATTAAGCTTCCATTTGTTATTATGTCATTAAGATCTTTGTTTTGTCTAATTTTGAGTGGCCGTTTAACACAGGTTTTGCTGTAATGGAGAAAACCCCTTCAACACCCTTCAACTTATGTTTACTTATAATATACGAGGGTCATCGAATAAATAGCGAGATTTTCCTTATACTGTAAGAGTTTGTGCCATTTAAACTTCACAAATGTAACCATTAGGTGGTATAACTTGTTGCAACAGCATATCCAAATATTTGATGGAAAGTGAGGTCGTTTGTTGCTTAGCAACAAAAAAGTGACATTAAAGCTACCCTGGCCAGATTCCCATTAAAAAAAATCGTGCTTAAGAAACATAGTCTGATATTTAACTTATCATGCATCTGAACATAGTTTGTCATTAACTATCTGCTCTAGTTTGATTGTTCTCAATGTTACATATGCAATATAGTCATTAACGTGTACAAGTTAGTTACAGTTGCCTAGAAACCACGCACTTGTGGAAAATTGGACTATTTGGAAAGTCTTAAATCTTCTGTTGCTAGACAACAAGGGACACATTTGACATATGCTTTTGTAAAGATACTGTTTTAAAATATAGAATATATTGAATGATTTAAGGGGTATTTAAGACGTTTATACCAACCAACACTAATTTAAGGGCCAATTCATGACCCCTACCCCCATTTCTGATGCCACAATTTTGCATTTTGTTGCTTATTTATGCTAAACGTACTTGCCAATTTGACATATTTCAAAAGAAGTAAATGACAATTACAGAAGAATTACTTTATATTGTAGTTTATCAAATAGATTCTTTTTGGATCTGGTCTGCACATGCCAGTAGCCATGGCAACCATTCTAAGACAGCCGGTCAGGTGCGCATTGATAATATGTGTTTGTTGCTCAGCAACAAGCGACATCTCTTTCCTTCACACTTTTGGGTATATCGTTGTATGTGCAACAAGTCATGCTACCTAATGTAACACTCGCAAAGAGTAGGGTGACGAAACAGATTTACAGTTAGAAGTATAAATGAAAACCCTATATTAGTCCAATCCGGTGAATAAAGTACCATAACGTGACCAACTACGTAACTCTTCTCTTATGGAGCACGGACTCTACACCCTTAGTGTGCTTACTTGTTTTATTTATCAATGATGATGATGTTACACATACAGATGCCTGTACTTTTGCAGTCAACTGTTTAGAATTCGTCAAAAGATTTATTTTGCTAATGGCGTTATATATGCAACCACGTTGTATTAGGTGAACTCTAAGAAAGATAAGTATATAACGCATCACCTTATAAACACTTTAGAAGCGAAATAGTAATTCTGGATTCACGTCACAATATCGTTGAAAAGCAAACCTGAGTATCACCAGATAACACCTACCAATGCCGATAACAAGAGGCAGCTACCGTCCGAAATTTGAGGACAGATTTGTCTTTACCCAACCATATAATTTCAAAATTAGTAAGTGATTATGGTCAGGAAATACCACAAACGCAAACCGCAGACAAACCCATGGCACCGCGTGGAAGAGCCACACAACCATCACGAGACACCAGGAAGACAAACTAAGCAAGCAACCAGCTCTCGCTTCCACATCAAGATGATTGCAAAACTAGAAGGGACATAAAGTAACGTACAACAAAACATAGAACACTTAAGATTCCCACAATGGGAGTAACAATAGCGAAAAAGTCAACAACAACAGAACCTTTGCCTTAGAACGGACAGCAGCCTCAGCCACGGGGGGCTTAAATGTATTTTACTGGTATCAAATACTCACCCTAGATTCTGCTGTTGTTGAAGTACAATAAATGTTCAGCTCGAATGGAAGCCTTCTAACTAATGCAATGTATCATCATGGAGAAACACACAGCAAGCCTAGAAATGAACACATCACAAGATTAAGACCGAAAATTTAAAAAAGAACATCCAAAACATCAAACACATTTTCTAGACGGCTTTTAAAAGACAATATAATGGAAGACCAGAGCTTTTGCTTCGCCACTTTTCACTATCAATTTTACATGATGACCAATTAATTGGTCAAAGATTTATGAATTTACTGAGCTCGTATTCACTCAATTAATTTATGTATTGTGCGTTTGAGCATACCTTTTAAATTATACATCAATATACAGTTAGACCGTCAAAAGATTTATCTTTAATTATCTTTGTTTCTCTTGAGTTTTGGAATGTTTAAATGCGTCTCGTACCAAGAGATGCAGCAGTCGGTATGTTTATTTTACAGTCCAGTACAAAGAGACGCTTGACACGCTTGTCACGCGGTTTATGGCGGTCAAAAATAAACGGATGCTTTTACACATAGGTACAAATCAGAATCATCAACAATAACTGAAATTAAATAAATTCAAGTTAAAGAGAAAAGTAGAGTTATAGAGAGCAATAAAACTCAATAAAGCAAATGAGGCTACACTTTTTTTGATCGGCTGATTCATATCATAACTATAATGCTCTCCAAACAGCGTCTGTGTAACACTGGGACCGTCCCGTAACGAATAAGGCTGACACCTTAATTGAAAACATTGACTTTAAAGGAGAAAGCGGTAAATATCTCTTTGACTCAGTCTCTAAATCATGACAATTATAAAAGCACATGACAAATTCGATAGCTATCTCAAGTATGCTGTTTTAAAAGCAACCGCCAGAAATGGTAAGTGAAAACAAGAGGTGTTTCATGTTTATTTGAACAAATTTGAAATTGCCGTTACTCATTTACTTTTCTTGATAAATTAAATAGGTTAGTCTGATCTCCAGGAATTCGCAATCACTAAGAAATAATTCTTAATTTTTTCGCTGGTTTAAAACAGTCTCTGAAGATGATTAGTCAAATTTTAAGCGTTTAAAATGCTGTCTGAAACGAAATGTTTTAAATCGTTTTCGAATGATTTCTCTTAAAGAGATGAAGTTTGTCTGTTGAAACCTATTATAAATTGTACATACTCAGAAGGAAAGAGCAACCAGAATTTCTAACCATTTGAGAAATTTGGTATTATAATTCTAGACTGACTGTATCATCTATGCTTTCGTCAGTCACAAGTACCGACACAAGTTTTCTCACGATGTGATCTAAGCGAGGCATACACCAAAATTATTGAAATGGAACCATATTTTCCATTAGAAAATGACATATTTCTATAAAGCAAAGATGTGTTCTTGAAATGAAATAAGTTAAATGGGCAGATGGATGGCAATGCAAATGCAAATGCCAGTCATGCGAAATGCATTTCGTAGCAGCCTGTTATAGTAACAATGATTACAAGTAAAATAATTGAAAATGTGGGAAAATAAATTGGAATAAGCAAACAAGAGCCTGATTTGTCAGATATCAGCACAAAAATTGACCCAAAATCAGATTTCTTAAGCGATTAAGACAAAACATTTAAAATCAATTCCTTCTATATTACTGATAAGATCTCTCAATTTACTACGAGGGAGAATAGCGAAGAAAATCCCTAAGTAATGAAAATAAATCATCGTTAATTATTAATTGAAGATGTTATCCTGATGACGAATGCGTCGAAATGACACTTTAATCCGATCAGAGGGTAATCAAACTTTGTTTTTACCAGCCATATAGTTTAATGTGAAGTTATATTTATGATATTGGAAACATCAAAAGATAAATGCTTTCAACAATCAATTATGGAAAGACAGAATTTCTGCACAAGACGAGTTTACTACAGCTCACTTATTCTGGCCTGTCTTGCGGGCATAAATCCTAATGTTTCCTAAATTCATCTTGGTATTGGACCTTTAGGGTTTGCATACTCATATTTGAGTGTCATAAACATGCGCAGATCCACAGGTGGAGAGGGTTCCAGACCCCCCTGGAAGTCACAGCTCTATAGGGTTCCTTAGCAATACTGGTCTGGATCGGATCCCTTGGAAAATCAGAAAGCTACCAAGCTTGATTCATGTTTGGCCATCATCTTCCCGCCAGCCAAACTCCATTTAATGGCGTTTCGCTGGCGGCCAATAATGGTCCTATTTTTGTGGTATTTGGATCCTCTCTCCCCCATCAATTAAAAAAATGACGTTGTTAGATTTTGACCCCCTCTGCTAAAACTTACTTGATCCGCACATGATCATGATAAACAAAAAGCACAGCTTATAGCCCCCTCTGAGGCTTGGACAATTGAATGAGGGCGTATATTGCTTAAGAAAGGCACATATAATAGTCTCTTAAGGCTTGTTATTTTATTGAGATTAAAATTTCTATATATGAGGCGTTCCTTTCGCTTATTGTAAGGTACAATAAGCGAAAGGAACGCCTCATATATATCAGAGTGGGCTATAAGCTGTGCTTTAATCTACCCTTTTATCATGAGCGAGAAGCTAACCAGTGGTTCTTCTTTTTCTTTCTCTGTCATTCTTTTAGATATCTGCATGCAACAGAGGATGTGGCGAGACTTCACAGGTTGGCCATATGATAACTACTATTTTCCTATGTAATCATAAAACCATTTCACTAGGCTTGTTTGTATCGAATGGAATTTTATAACAGCATCTCAGACATCATTGAGTACATACTTTTTTGTTATTGTTTTTATTGTTGCAACTTTCAAAATTGCATATTACTTACTCGTTATATTTTATGCATTTCATAGTGAGTGTCGCATACTACACTCACTATATATCTATGTTGGAACATTGTGTAAATAAACAAGAAAATGTGTAATTCTTACTAATAGACTCGATTGTTTGGAAAGGAGTGAAAATTTGCAATGGGCAACATATTTTGTTTGTTATAGTTTTAAATTTAAGTTGCTTTAAGATACGTTGGCCACAATCTATATAATAATATTATGTATTCGGATTCTGATGACCTACCGTTTACTCCATTAATAACAAACTAAACACGTATAAATCAAGCCTTAACCCATATAAGATTAGCGTCCTTTTTGTTGGACATCAGCAAACAGATCAAAAGCAGATCAGACGCCGCAAAACGAGTTTTCCACTGTTTGCTTACAGATTGTTCTATTACTACTTGACCAAAAAAATAAAAGTACCACCCGACAACCCTAACATAAGAAATGAACTCGTTCAAATGTTAAAGATGGGAAAATCCATTCGGCATAAATGGGTTACTCAATTATTGGTACGAAACATTTATTTGAAATGACCAAGCAGGCTTTTTAACATAAACATACTGATTTAGTTGGATGTCTTCGATTAAAATGGGCTACCCTACTAGACTGCTAATCGAAGGAAGAAATCACATGGCTCATGAATATTTACATGTAAACAATGTAAACAATGTAAAAGCGACCAATATAGCATTCCACTAGGATAGTTTACAAGCTCATTTGATCATTTACGACTAAACAATCATGTTATTTGCTGTATTACCACATAAAAATACCATGAAATAAAACAATCGCATGAAAATACAGTTCTTATACCTACCACAGCAACAAAATCTGTTTAACCCCTAAGCATACATATATGCAAAATTTTCTGACTTTGACTAAAGACGGATTACTAAAAAAATCAAAGTAAGTAATTCACAGTGTTCAGATTGAGTCACTTGGTGTCAGCCAGCTAGAAAGATGTGGTAAATATTAATTGTCTTGTTGCAGTCCGCCATTACTTTGAAGGACACTTGGCCTCGAGGTTATAAATCTTGAGTTCATTCTCAGACTCAAAATAAAGCGCAATGATTGGCTGCTTGCGGACACGTGTCCGCAATCAGCCAATCATTGCGCTTTATTTTGAGTCTGAGACTCAATATAATATTATCAGGCTAGATTCATCGTAAAACGCCATAGAATGTTGCAAAATGGTTTAGTTAGCCAGACTGTTAGTCTTATTTCTGTTGCAGTTATACATGTAAAACGTTTGTTCTCTCTCTCTCTCTCTCTCTCTCTCTCTCTCTCTCTTTGTGTGTTTTCTTTCAACGTAATAATAAAGATTGGAATAGTTCAAATAGCATTGGTTTATGAATGTTGTAGAATGGTTATGTACGCAATATTGATTGTCTTACTGCTGTTGCAGGTACACTGTACTTGTAAATTATGAGTTCTCTCTCTTGAATGTTTTCTTTCACAGTAATTATAGAGATATGATTAGTTTAGTAAGTTACTACCGCTGCAGTTATACTTGTAAATCGTGAGTTCTCCCTCTCTCTTTATTTGCTATGATTTTGAATTTTGAAAAGAAATTTCTGCCAAGTTTGTATCACGTGTTGAATTATTCTTATGCCATATTTGAGTGCAATCCATCTACACATTCTCAAATTATCTAACATATAGTAAGTGTTGCGTTAGCTGTGGCCTTGAGTGGTGTATATTGACGACAAAGTTGAAGTAAGAAGCAGTGGTATCAGTATTCTATATCAGATATATTTAAGTGTATTAACATTGCATACAGAAACATAACAGCTAGATATACTCAACAATACTGCCGCCACATCCATTGTGCGAAATGCAATTTAATGGAGTGAAATTTCTATCAATAAACCCAATTATGCATCTTGTTATTAATACATCTTGGACAAACTGATTTTTCCTAATACTTCCTCTTTTCCCAATTGAATCGGTGTTAAGCGACCCATGAGACCAATAATAAAGACCATTTGCCTTCTTGAGACATTGCAGGAAATTACTTCTCATGTTTTTCTTTCTTGCTGGAAGACTTTATGAATTAAGTACGAGATTTTCCTCAAATACGTCGAATTAACTGATGGAATCGCTGCCATTTTGGACACGTGATCGACACACGGATGCACAATAATTATTGTTTTTCAAATATGAGTGATATATGGTGCTAGCCTCGATGATTTAATTTTCCAGCTCAGTTATAGCATAGCCGCTTTAAATAGCCAGGTTGGCTTCGAAGATGGCAGTGTATATCAAATAAAATATTGATGAAATGTTAGAATCATAGCCTAAGACTAGTCAGAATTAACAGCACTCATTAAGACTACAGTTAAACCTCGAAAATTCGAACTTCGATTTTTCAAAATACTCGCTAAATCAAAATAAATTTTGGACACACTGGATTCAGAGAATATGATCTATTCATGATATATATTCAATAACTGTTCTTTTACGCGCCCATAACTTATGTTTGATATAGAGAAAAAAAACCTGATTATAATCATTTTGGGGGTTTATATATTTTATCTCTACCTCCCTATATTCGAACCCCTGATAATTCAAAATAAAACCTATAGTCCCGAGGAATTCGATTTACGAGATTCGACTGTATTTCCTTATTATCATTAACATTTCAAAATTCACTTAAACCAAGTGTTATAATAAATAAAGTGAATGATATAACAGTATTGTCTTTATGGAGGATCTTACATGAGTGATCATGTATTATTGAATTTATTAATCGAGATGTGGGAAGGAGATAAAATGCTAGGCTTACCAAATGTTTTATCGCTTTTTCGCAACGAGTTTAATATTTTCAATAATATATTAGCAAGAATGTTAGATTCTCGTTATCATATGAAACTATACATTACTATGAAAATGCGTTTTGGGCATGGAAATGTTAAGATTTTGTCAATACTTACGCAACGTTGTTATGGACGTCATTATATAGCGTTACTAAATATGTAAACCACTAGTAGTTCATCGATTTTAATACATGTCGTTATCACTTTATGATAAATATAATCTAACATTCGTGCTCCGGTATCTATTCTATAATACAACTGAGAGCTCTTGTAAGATCCTCTATTTATAACCCTGGGTCAGTAAAACTTCAACTGCATGACCTTTTATAACATTTAGTATAACACTGAAACAATGTAAAATAAAGCTTTGAACTGATATGAAATTTATGGATAAGAACTCTTAATGAACTCCATAATTTAATTAGCCTTAAATATGTTGCATATTTCGTGCTTTAATATTCTTCAGTGTATTAGCTATGGTTCACATCCCAAGGAGATACCGTTCATAATTTACTGAAATATTCTATTCAATTTAAATCAATAAAGAAAGATAAAACCTATTCTTGAAAAGCCAATGTTTTTGAAAATTAAAGCTATAAAAATGCTATGTCATAGGTATGCAATGTATATTTGAACCTCATTGTGTGATCTGTCAGGCATCATTGCATATGGGACTGACAAAGACACAAGTGACCCCTTGGGCTGTGCTACTTGGGGGTTAAAAATAAAATACATATATTATAAAGCTGTTTCAGAAATAAACGCTATGCATAAAATCTATAAAACATAAATGAATTACATATACGAGGGTCATTTGGAAAGTTCTTAGCATGGCATCATAACTCCACAATGCGTTGATAAAATGCTATCAAATAATACATTTTTGGAAACTAGAATTCAACGGCTACTTGATGGTTTAATTTTTGTCGAAAAAGGACTTGGCGTGCACGTACAGCGCATGCTCAAAATGAGTAGGGGTTTATATACTGGCGGAAATTTTAAGCAAAATACTTGGGAAAAAACGAAGGAAAATTGGGGACCTTATTTGCTACCTTGAATTGAACAATTAACGATTTGGTGCCAACTTAATTTTTATTAAATTATATTATGCGATCACTGCTTGCACGACTACCACCTTTACATTCAGGAAATGTTGACTAATAGAGAGATGGTAAACTTTCAAAAATAGGACTTTTTTCGATTTTTCTTTATACTTTTACTATAAATTGTGTCACTACAGGAGCACGAAAAATGCCTATATAGTATATGTTTTGCTTTATTTGTAGCGAACAATGCATAAAAATCATTTCGTCGCGCAAAATGTATGGCTGGTTAGTTATGTATTCAAGAAAATTATTCCTAATAACACTACCCCTACTTTACAAGAAGTGGGTGGGGTAACTTAACCCCTCACATTTTGCCGATGGCATAAGAACTTCTCATGGTATCGCGTTAACTATCACAAAATTGATTTATTTCTACTCTCAAGGTATTTTTACTTTCTTGTTTGCCACTGTTTTAACTAAAATGAACCAGAACGTCAGCTCATAGCTAATCTTACTCTGCCCCATGGTAAGATTATAAGAGTTATCTTCCCTTTGTTTTGGTTTACAAAATTTATTTTGGTTTCAATACAAAGCGCATAAAGTGTACTTGACAAAAATACCAAATGCAAGGCATTTTTAAACTGTTGTCGGTTATATATTTTCAAAGTATGTGCATTGTGACATGCGATTTTTAGTCGATAAAATTAGCACTTTGCTTTGCTTTCTAGATGGTTTTGATATTGCTGTTCCAGTATTTAGTTATTACAAACATCCAACTCGGTCATCAATTGTATAATAACTGTACAAGATTGTCGCCTACCAAATGGTACAAAAGTAGCTAATTTCATGAACTATTGTTAATGTTCTGCACACTTTTCAAAAGGTAAAATGTTATATTTTCCACTGAAATTTTGCGTTTTCCAGTATACAAATAGTACATGTATTCACAATAATATTTTTCGTGTCTGCATTATAATATCCTCATAAAATTTGTACCATAGCATAGAGAAAAGATAGTTCTTTAAAATGATACCAAACATAATAAGGTTTGTAAATCGGTTACTGAGATAAAAGACCATGCTAAGAACTTTCCAAATGCCCCTCGTATAGTAATGTTATATAAGGACACCCATAACAACCTCGCGTTTGTGGCAAAACCTTATCGTTTTCACACCAAAACACGCGATTTCAAATTGATTTTAATGTCGTATGAAAAGTTGAATCTAACATTGGTGTTGTATATTATTGAATTTATCAGACTCGCTGCGAATGCTCAGCTCAGCTCAGCCTAGCATCTTATCCGCCTAGCCGGTTTAATAAATTCAATAATACATAAGCGTTAGTGTAATATCCTCAAGCCAGTCAATGATTCAATGATGTGATAAGGGAACATTTTGCATGAGCATGCCTATACAATTGTTATTCCCCACCAATAACAACATAGTTTTGAACAATGTCATTGCTATCTAAGGTGTTATCTTACAATTTGGGCGGTCCACACATCTTAAATATTTCTGAAACAGTTTTAGCGTTAATGATAGTTTACAATCTTACGTTCGCATGCCTGCTATTGGTGGTAAATTTCGTACCTTTTGACCCGAAAAGACGGTAAGGTCGAATGCCAAAATTGTATTCAATTACGTTTTGTTCCATACACCATCGAATTTGATTTTTGTATATAGATACGACTTGTCAAGGCTTTCAAAATACTATATGCTATCATAGGGCCAGTTAAGCAAAAAAAAAAATCAGCGTAAAATTGCGATTATTTTCTTATCCATCAGTTTAAACATCTGTTTTGGGTGCTCAAAAGAACCGTCTCAGTGAGACGGTTCTTTTGAGTACCCACAACATATGTTTTGGTTGAGAAATAAGAAAAATAATTTTTCGTTACGCACCCTTATCTGGGGGTCTGATGCTATGTTAATTATAGTACGTTTTGTTTGTTTATGTTTTCAATTGGTGTTCCAGAGCGTCAATATTTTTGAGTCTAAAGTTTGTAAATTATTTTTGAATCTGAAAAGAATTTTGATGCAGAGATTAGAATAGTCTGGTAGAAAACAAGAATGACCTGGAACTTGATTTTAAAGTTTTTTTCTTCACGGATTCTTGTTGTTCAGACATTGTACATGATGAATCCAACTGATGCCACTCTGGCATCATTGAGCGTTTTGAAAAATTCAAGATGGGGTCCAAGATGGCCGTCAGTTATGCTCCTAACACCTATCTGACGAACAGGTTCGATAAAAAGAGCTCTATTTTTGACTTTTTATGGATGTCTAGAGGCTAAATGATACAGACAATTAAAATGGAACATTGATTCGATTCAGAAGGTTGAAATATTAAAGATGGCGCCCAAGATAGCCGTCATTGAGTCCCCTAAGACCTATCTGACCAAAAAACGCCATAAAAAGCATTTTAATGTTGACTTTGTATGGCTTTTTAGAGTTGAAATGATACAAATGATTAAAATGGAACATTGTTTGATTCAGAAGGTTGAACTATTTACGATGGTGTCCAAGATGGCCGCCATTTTAAAGCAAAATCCCACTTGAAATCAGAATCACAGTTAATAACTTTTTTCTGATAGTTTTCAACAGTGGTTGCATTTGGCGAATTTGACTGGCATTATGTTGTTGTGTTTCAGTGTTGTAATATTTCCAAGATGTAGTACAAGATGGCAGAAATAGCAGGATTTATATTGTGGAATCACATGGGTTTTTATTATACACTGCACTGAAAAAATAACGGACTCATTTTTTCATAATGGTAATGTTTTTTGTGTGTCTTTATTCTGGTAATCGTATCCATCAATCCATGCACTACTTTCAAGACTACTTTTGGCTGGATCTGATAATACGAAGCTTAATATCATATTATTCTCATAAAAGTTCCTACTTTGGGCAAACATTCTGTCAAGAAATAATGAAGTGATAAATGCCAGGGTATGCTGACCGAACGATATCACAGAAAACTCTGTGACAGCGTGCTTGCTCAAAGTACACACTTTTTTTTAATCAATATGCGGGAAAAATCAGCGTGAAAGTAGTTTAGGGATGGATTGCTAAAAAATAAAATTACCAAAAAAGAGGGAAAATACTATTCACTTATGGGGTGCAGTGTATCAACAAACCAACGTGTAAGAGATATATCTGCATGCTGCAGATGTTAATTACCATCATGACTGCTGGTTGGGTGTAACCATTTAAGACATTCCTGCTGCTTAGGAGAAACTGTAAAATACAGGCCTGTTGGTCCGGTACAGTTGTAACAACCATTACTACGCTACTAGTCTGGTGCAAGTGCAACAGACAGCGCAGATGATTGGATATTTCTATAACAACTATGAATACTAGTACTGGTCTGGTGCAAGTTTTTCAGACATGCATGCGTGTAGGTGCATTGGTGCAAGTTTAACAGACATGGCTGTTGGTTAGGTGCAACTGTTAAAGACATGACAAATGGTCGGATGCAATTGTTACAGACATGGCTGATGGCTGAGTGCAAATATAACATTCATGGATGCTGATAAGATGAAACTGTAAGAGACATGCATGCTGATTGTATGCAACATATAAAGACATGACTGCTGGTCAGGTGCTACTGTGACATACATGCCCGATGGTCTGGTGCAATTGTGCTTAACAGCCCATTGGTTGGGTACAAGCATAGAAGACAGAACTGCGGGTCTGAGGCAAGTGTAACAGACATACCTGCTGGCACAGCCCCACAACTACAAATGTATTTGCAAATCTTACAGAAATGCATGCTTGTATTGGATATGCCAAATGACCGGGTGCAACCGTCACAAACATGCCAGCTGTTTCAGAGCAAAGTTTAAAGACATGGGTACTGCAACAGGCCTGATAGTCTCCTGAAGCTGTTACATATATAACTGCTGGCCTGGAGTCTTGGTTTCAGACATGTGTGCTTAATCAAACATGGAAATGGTAAAGATGTCTACTGACCCTGTGGCAATAATGGCTGGGCTGCTGGTCTGGTACAAGCATAACAGACATGCACACTGATCCAACGCATGAGTACCCAGCATTCCTGTTAGTCGGGTGCAATTGTAACATACATTATTGCTGGTGTGATGTAACAAACACACATGCCTACGATCCTGCATCTGGGCAACAGGCATACATGTGTGCTGTTTCAGTACCACATAATTTGCATGCATGCTGGTAAGAATGTCATGTGATGGCCTGGTAGCAATACATGGATGCCGTTCAATGATACTTCAACAGATATGACTGAGAACTTGGTACCATTCAATCAGACATGTCTCCTTTGAAAATCAAAGAGAAAAGCTCCTCAATCGATGCCCCTCCGTCAAACATGCCAACTTAAACTGTGAAACTTTCATAGGCAAGACTATTGCTACGTTGTCAATGCAAGATGCATGCCTGCTGGTCCAGTGAGACTCCATTGCTATGTCGCTGCAGCTGCAACAAATATGTATTCTGGCCTAGTTTAACTTCCACAAACACCACTGCTGTTCAAACATGCCTACTGGTTGAGTGATGTGCAAGATGGGTGCTTGCTGGACTGTTGCCACTCAATCAATATGCCTGCCGATCTTTAACCACTAAATGAGTATGCCTGTCGATCTTTTACCACTCATTCCTGCATGCTTGCTGGTGTTGTGTATCTCTATTTGCCATACCTGCGTGTATGGTGTTTCACTATCAGCCGTGCCTGCTGGTATGGAGCCTCACTATAGGCCATGCCTTCTGGTGTGTTGCCTCATTATCAGCCATGCCTTCTGGTGTGATGCCTCATTATCAGCCATGCCTTCTGGTGTGTTGTCTCACCATAGGCCACGCCTTCTGGTGTGGTCCCTCATTATCAACCATGCCCATTGGTGCGGTGCCTCACTATATGCCATGTCTGCTGGTCAGTTGCCACTGCAACCGACATTTTAACTAGTTGAGTGCAGATAGAAAGATGGCTACAAATATGGTGCTTCTTGTACAGAGGTGTCATCACATCAGACATGTTTGCTGAACTGGGCCCAATGTTACAATGCTTCCTTAAAGTTAAGGACGACTTAAGGGAAGTATTGATATTTCAAAATGTTACATTAAATGTTTAATGAATTGCCAAGATCGATGCAGTATGTATGGTCAAAGACACCATTGTGATCTACAGAAAAAACGAAGCTATTTTGATTTTAATAAGTTCGAAACGTTATTTTAATCAATACTTAACTTAAGTCTTCCTTAACTTTAAGGAAGCATTGTAATTTTGGGCCCTAGTGCCATTCTCAGATATGCCTGCATTTACAGTGCAACTCTATTATACACGCATACCAGGTTTGTTTATTCAGATATGTGTTTTTGTAAAGGCATCTGGTCTGTTACAAATCCATCATTATGCCTACATGTAGGGTGCCGCTCCCACGGGTTTGAAAAAATTGTTGGCTAGGATCTTGGAAGCCATCTTGAATATGTCAAATGCTGAGTGATAGCATCACTGGGATCACAAGGATGATGTCTGTAATTCAAGAATCAGTAATTTAAGCATTTTGCATGCAAATCCCTGGACTTTGTCGGTCTCAGGGAAGATTTTCTTATACTTTTTGTGATAAACTGCCATCTTGGCGGCCATCTTGTCCGCATTCTTATTTTATTTGGTTACAAGCTGGCATGTTCTGTTAGATTCCAACTTCATAGCAATAATTTAAGAAAGAAAATGGGTTTGAGACATTATTTTCTGTATCACACAATTTTTCTCTTATAATTGTCCTCCATCTTGGACGCCATCTTGGATATATCGAAATGCTCAATGATGCCAGAGTGGCATCACTCGGATTTTTCAAGGACAATGTATGCACTACCAGAATCAACAAAGAAAAAAAGTTTAAAATCAAGTTCCAGGTCCCCCTAAAATTCGCCCGAATACTGCCGGACTAGAATATTGAATGTAATACAGATGGCGATGCGATAGTTTCCGGTGATAAGCCTATTTTTGATTGGACAATGTTTGTGTATTGTAATCGGCACCTTTGGATTGAATAATGTCAATGCAAACTGTTTATAACACAACAAAATCACATAAGAATAGTTAATTAATTTTAAATTAATGACATTTAGTGATATTGAACAGTCTTAGCTTTTGCATTTTACATCTTAATATTCTGTAAAGTCACCTTTATTATTTACAGAAAGAAATTCGGACACCGCACTGTTTTGTTTATAAACTTAATTATGTCCCCTTAATAATTTGTCTAATTTCAAATGAAATTCTTCATTGTTGTGATTCCGTAATGCATTGACATTTTAAATATTTCTGGTTTTATTACCTTACATTTCATTTTAAAGATATTTGTCTATGAGGTATCTGATTGAAATGAAATTTTATTTCAATCGCGTAGATTATATGTGAGTTACAAAATGTATACCATTGTCGTTGTTAGGGTGTGACCTTCTTTGCATTTGCTGATGAGTATTTCTCTTGATGCCAAGGAAGTATAAAAATAATAGATTGCCTGGGTTTAACGTATTGTAGTGATATTCAACAATCTTGGCTGTTTCGTTTTACATTTTAATATTCTGTTTAGAGTCTCTTTTTATTTAAAGCGTGGTATTCTGATACCATAACGTTTTGTTTATAAACTTCTTTATATCCCCCATAATAGTTTGCCTCTTTCTAAATGAAATTCTTCGTCTTTGCATTCTATATTGCATTGGCCCTTCGAAGATATTTTCTATGAGGTATCCAGATAAAATAAATTCAGTAACTGAATTTTATTTTATTCGGGTACCTCATATGTGAGTTTCAAATTGCATACCATTGTCGTTTCAAGCTATAGTGCTGCCGCGATATTATGACTTTGTTTACATTTGGTTGTTTGTAAACATTGAGGGTGGCATATTCAGAAATCAGGTGTGGTTTGAAAACTGTTTTTGTCAGCATTGATAGCTCAGTAGGTAGAGCCGCCGCCTGAAAAATCTACGTTGTCCACTCTGCGCAGGTTCGAATCCCATCAATGTTTTTTTTTTATTTCTTTTTCTTTAATATTTTCTTATTTATCCTTTAATACTATTTGGGCAATTATTTTAACATTTATACAAAGTGACATGTCCCTTAAATGATACATTAGCAAACCCGAAAAACCATGTGTGAGATGTCATGGAAAGCCTGAACTCAATAGGGCATGAACTGTTGCTGTAATTAAAGAGTTATTCAGCAACAGAAATAATTTGGAATTGATTATGAGTAATATTCAAACAAGTGTATCAATAAACAAATAAAAGAAAATATAAATAAAAATTGAAGAAAAAAAAATCGACAACGGGGTTTGAACTCGCAACTTCCATGACAGTGGACAAGCGATGCATCCACTATGCTACGAATATCTTGTTGTGATTGGCATGTGCATATTACATTTTAATATAAAAATATGCACTAATTGTTTTAAAAATAGTGAGTTAAAAATAACTTTGTTATTGGTAAATATTATTGTAAATACAGAATGTCAACATAGCCAAAATAGCGTTGTAGGACTATAGCGGCGACGTGCATGCTATCTTCAATGAATATACCTCCCAATGCAAAAGAAGTATATAAAAAATAAATTTTTTATTAACCCTTTACCCCATATGCTATATTTAGAACATTGCATCATTTTCTATAAATAATTTAAAATTTCAAATAATTTTTACAGTTCAATAGTTTTGAAAATATTATGGAAAATAGAACATTGGCTTCCCAGGAGCAAATGCTCCATTTTTATAATATTTCCAAAATCTTACATTTCGAGAGTGCCAAAGGAGATTGTGTGTGGAGAATCGGGTTGATGCATAAAGAGCGATCGACTTTCTATTTTTTTTATACTTGTTAGACTAAAATTTAATGATGTAGGCATGGTATTGGCACCTTTTGTACTGCTTGTTTGATCTCATGCAGTTTGGAGAGTTAAACTTTTTAATTATATGTCTTACGAGTAACAGATCAAAATTTCAAAATTACATACACTGTCTCTAATGTGTACAATAGTGCCTACTATACTCAGAAGGTTGTCGAATTATATGAAATCTCCGTTTGTCTATGCTTTTTGTCAAAACAATCGTGTACAGGTTCCAAATATTAGAAATAATTTGAATTGATTAAAAGATTGTCCAGAATAAATATTTAACAATCTTACTTCTAGATAGTTTGTAAATAGTCACTTTTATAATTTAAAGCAAGAAATTTAGACTCCTCATCGCTTTGTTTATAAAATTAGTTATGTCCCCATAATAGTTTGCCTATTTTTAAGCGTATGTAAAATTCTCGTTGTTGTGATTCCATAATGCTTTGGCCTTTATACACCTCTCGTTTGATTAAGTTAAATTTCCATATGAAGATATTTGTCTATTACTCTTACCAGCGTTGAATTATCAAGGATCTAATAACTACTAGCTATCATTTTAAATTATTAATGGGACTAACTGCCCTATATCAGTCTTAAAAAGACCCCCAGAAGTTGATACAATTTTATCAAGCTAATTTGCTATCGAAAACCAGTTACTTTCATTTACAACTGTAATTTCACCCTGATTTAATTTATACCGTTTAAATAAGAGGTTTTGAAGAAGATTCGAAAATTGACTCTAGTTATTGCTAACAGATAATAATATGGTCAGAGGGGTGAACTGTGACACGAGACAAGATTAATACATGTTTACAACCCACCCGGGCAGATGGGTGGTAGCACCTATAAATTATCGCATGATTTAGACCCCATGTCAAAATAAATTCTAACCGGCTTAAATGTTATTAATTTAATGTCATTATTATTGTCATGAAATGTTGTCCTCTAGTTTACAGGTTGACGTATTAATGAGGAGTGATTTGACAACAAATTAGATACAAAATTTAATATTTTTGTTTCATACCTCACACAAATGTTGGCAATGCGCCTGTAGTTGGTGCAAGAATGCACACAGAAAATATTTTTGAACTGAATCGGGAAAACTTTACGTCCACTGGTCCTAATAATGGGTTTATTCAGACCAAATTTTTTCAGTAAATTTGGCTGACCGATATGTCATATTACCATCGAAACTGCAGTATAAGGTTGTCGATATTTTTGACTGACATTGACAGTAGCTACATTGCAAAAGTGATATTTTTAATATAATCTTCTTATTTGGACGGTGGCTTTTCTGTTCTTTTCATAATTATTATTTTCATTGTCACCAGGCCTTTAGTTAAGAGTGCCTTACAGAAATTATTTTTTCTCATTTCTCTACCAAAACATATGTTGTGAGCACCCAAAACATATGCTAAAAATTATGGGCAAGAAAATATATACATGTACATTTTTTCGCTGGTTTATTTTCTAAACCTGTGGTCTCATAATAATCTGGGAAACCATAAAATGCCACAATCACAGATTACAGACCAACTCATGGGACCATTTTGAAAATTTTCTAACAGTTTACTTGGCGTTGAGATCTTGGTGTAAAGTTACACTTATTTTTACAGTGTAGAGTTTTCATTCTTATCATTCTTCTTATTATTATTATCATTATTTTATTATGATACACTAGCTGCACTATTTTCTGTCATAAAAGTCATGTTCAGCAAGCGAAAGATTTAGAATGTTCGTCCTGCAACCACTTCTGAAAAATACGACATTCCAACATGATACATTGCATTAGCTAGAAAGCCTCTATGCGAGCTGAACGAAATTTGTATTTTAACAACAGCTGAATATAGGGCAAAGGTTTATAGAGTGCAATGTGTTTAAGCCTCTCTCTCTCTCTCTCTCTCTCTCTCTCTCTCTCTCTCTCTGTGTGGTGGCATTGGCTGCTCTTCATTCTAAGGCGGTGATTCTGTTGTTGTTGATTTATCGCTCATTGTTGCTCCAATTGTGTGTGGAATTTTGTGTTTGGTGATTGTTTTGTGATGTAGTTCTAGGTGGCCTTTCTAGTTTACAATCATATTGCTTAGGAAGAGATAACTGTTGTTTTTCTTTTTTTACTTAAGTTGTGTTTCTAGCTGTCGCCTGACTGTCTGTGTTGTGTGTCTCTTCATCACGGTGCCATAAGTTGATCTGTAGTCTGTGCGTATTGTATTTCCTGGTCATACTCACTTGTTTTCATTATAATAATGAGCGTAGACACGACAAAACCTGTCTTCAGGGTTTCCGACAAAGCGAGACCCAAACGAGTCTCCTCAGCTATAGAGACTAGCTAGAAAAATGAATTTCGCTTGTAGCAAGTTTAGATATAATACTTTCCAAAAAGCGAACAAAAGGCGCTGATCAGTCTGCGCGGATGAGCAGACTGGACTGCACCTTTGTTGTTCGCAAATCCCAAACACAGGTTTTCTCGCGTCGAGGCCCATGGCCATATTATGATGGAAACTGGAAAGCTGTATTGGGCATGAAATGATAAATCGGCTGAAGCAATAATGTCACAGACTAAAAATGAAAATAACTAAAACATTTATTATTGATGTCAGCTTCATGAGAATAGATGACCACCGTGCATGAATATCCAAATTCTCATAAAATTGACAATTATATTTTCAACCAATTAATACGCTAAACCCCTTCATTACTAACGGTACATTCCAGGACACAATAAATCAAAAATAAAATCACAGGAGAGCACTAAATACTAAATAAACCTAAAATTTATATGAATCACATTTTTGAAAAACAAAATGTAAAATTAAAAATTCTGTGATTTGTGAGATGTCTTCCCAATATTTCAAATTCCTTCAGATTTTTTGTCCATTTTAGGTTTTGTGTAGGCAATTTTACGGCTGTAAACAGGAGACAAAATTATATCTGCAATTGAATGACTGGGAAGGCATCCATTACTAATTTAGTTCTGCCTGTCTGTTTTTCAATGGTTGGCGACAATTGAAATCCTCATGCCTAACACTGTTCATTTATTTCAGGCAAATTATAAGCCCTAAAGTGCTGGAAATATTGCATGGTTGTTAACTAAGTATTTGCAATGATAACGCTAGTAAATATTTAGGATGCTACCATGATGATCAGAAGTTATGTGCACAAATATGCGATAAATAATGCAAGATTGTAGCTAAAAGTGTATAAACAAGTTATCATTCTTCTCTGCTGATGCCTCTTCTGTTGTACTGACATCTTTCTGATCTTTACACTATATATGCATCTTGATGAAGGACCTATACATGATGCACACGAGCAGCCAGTCTGATCAGTCTTCGCTGTGCGCTCAAGGAGTATCTTACTCTTATCAGACTGAGCTGATGACTCTCCTCGTGACGTACAGCCACGTTGTTGGTTCTGGATAAGTCTTCGCATTTCTGTTGATTGAAGAACTCCCTTCCTTCCACTTTTAGTGATGACAATAAACAAGTGTCAGATGTTGCTTAGTGAATCTTTGGATGTTTCAAATATTTCTATAACAGAGGAAAGTCTGATGCTGATTATTGTTCCATTCTCCTGCTTTAAATGAAACAGACAAAGCCAAAATACATTATTTAGAACACTTCTCTTTATCACTTTAAAAATATAGGCATGTTTGACATACGAAGCACGCCATAGTGTAGGAATTCTACCTGAATAAATTACATTATTGATCTAATATAATTGATAACATTTGTTTGACCATGAAAATGCAACCATCATACTTTTTTTTCCATTTTCATGAGCTAACCGATTAAATGGCTGATTATTCTGATTTGCTTTACCAATTTGGTTTCATTAGCTTTTAAGTTCTCCGTCGTCTTAAGCGCTTCACTTGTTTGTCATTCGATGCCAGTCACTCTTCACAGTGCCATTACAAGACGTCTATTACGTCGCATTCCGAACGACTTCGTAGTTGTTGATTAATTCAGATTTAATTACATCCCTTATTGGGAGCGAGCTTCTGTCGCACTTGGAATTAACAACCAGACAAGCGCATTGTTTTGATTTGATTTGATAATCCGACAATGAATAATTTGTTTTCTGCGGACGTTAAGATGTTTTCTTGGTTGACTCTTAGTTTCCAAAGACGGAATTAAGTCGACCTTTGCTACGGCAAACGTCAAACAGTCGCTATATTTGGGAATTGATTAAATTAAGATGCCTTGTCATATATATCAAAATATTGGTTCCATTACTGCTAGGAAATAATTCCTTTCCGATAAAATGGGCATCAAGACTTAATGAGAGATGATCCAAATAATATTGACTCTGGAATAAAGAACAAGCTCCAGACCCGCTTTAAAACGCAAGACCGTGTTAAATATAAGCCAATTCTAATCAAAACTGAGAAGACACTTCATTTCCGACTTGGTCCTGCAGACTAATTGGCTTTTGTTGAAATCAGCATGCAAGACTAACCAGAACCCGTGCCCAAAGAGGCTGGCCGTGTACGCCAGATCGGTTTCAAATTGGAGAATTTAATATAAGAAGTGTAATTGTCTTGATCGATTACAAATTGGTCCATTATGGCAAATAAAGAAAAATAATTGAGAAGATCGCAAGGGCCCGATGGCCGGCAGTTTATCAGAAGGATTGTGATTTGTCTTCTATTGAATTCATAAAACTATGATTAGGAGACAAGATAGTATCTTAATCAAATTCTATAACAATAACGGCACAGAATATCATCTTCATAAAAGATGATTCGCGTCCTGAGAAAGGGTCCGGATTGCAAATTCTGTCAATGATATGCATAATGATTAGGGTAAATTCGGGTAACTTCGGACATCAGGTAAATTCGGACATACATTTGCACCCATTGGAAATCCAGATGAGACGGCTCCTTATGAGCCGTTTCATCAGGATTTTCACTGTTGGCTTAGTTTATTTATTTCTTATTCCAATAATCAAAATATGAAACAAACAAGGTCGCTGTCCGAATTTAGCCGACCGTTCGAATTTACTTGACTTTACCCTAGTACATCCGTTTCGTTTATAATCAGGAGACTTAAAATTTCTGTGTTCAAAAACGTGTCTGATATTTTAGTATCTACTGATGGGTCCTGACTATTTATCTATCCACAGTGTAGTCCGTGTTTCTTTTGCTCAATGTAGAAATAAGGGTCTCCATAATATGAACAAAACCTGTCTTCGGGGTTTCCCACATAGTGAGATTCAAACCAGTCTCCACAGCTACAGAGACTAGCTAGAAAAATGAAATTTCGCTTGTAGCAAGCTTAGGTATGGTACTTTCTAAAACGCGAATAACAAAGGCGCTGATCAGACTGCGCGGATGCGCAGGCTGGTCTGCGCCTGTGTTGTTCGTAAACCCCCGAAGACAGGTTTTCTCGCGTCGAGGCCCAGTATCCAAAATGATGAATTGTGAATTCTAGAGACAAATCTCTGGGCGCCTATCAGGGATAATTGTAATAGAGGCTAGTTGTGTTTGAGTTATTTGTAATGTTTCATCTAGTCCTCAATTCTTTCTTTCGCAGGCATTAGAATCTCTCTTGTGATTAAAGACAATTTGTCGTCTAATTCTTTAAGGCTGACTTCATTAAATTCGTAAAAGGTTTCCTGGACATTTAATGTATACACTAATATGTCTTATTTAGCATGTACAAAGCCTATAGCAGTGGGGAATAATGATAAAATATCTACTAAGTAAAATATGGTGCTGATTTAGTTTTTTGGTATGAATACTATACTTCTGACATGAAAATAAGATTATTTTTGAAATGTTGGCATACATATTTGAATGCATTGGTCTAAAAAACTGACTTTATTGTATACGAACATCAAAGTTGCAGGCCAGCTGATTTAGTTTTTTGGTATGAATACTATACTTCTGACATGAAAATAAGATTATTTTTGAAATGTTGGCATACATATTTGAATGCATTGGTCTAAAAAACTGACTTTATTGTATACGAACATCAAAGTTGCAGGCCAGCGTGCACAGTGTGATCAGCGCAATTATTATTCATTTTATGTAAAGTAATATGACTATACTTGCTACACGCAAAAAAAATCGATTTTCTTGCTAATCTCTATGGCTGAGCAGACTGGTTAGAATCTTACTTTGTCAGAAACCTCAAAGACAGGGTTTCTCCCGTCAAGGCCAACATAATCAAGCATAATTATTTTATTACAGTAAAAGCTGGACAACGCGCACTCCTGCAAATTCCAACTAATTTTGGAATCCATTTTGGGTACATTGAATTCAAATAATAGGGCCTTTTTTGAACTACTTTAATGATTTCACATCAAAACATATGTTTTTGGATGCTTAAGCGAAACATCCTAGAGTGAACCAATTCTTCCTAAACACTTGCAAATATTTCGCGAGTATTGGTACAATTTGGTCAGTATCGGTAAAAATTAATCATCAGCTGACTTCAGACCAAAGGCTGGGATGCTACCAGGGCCTGCTGCCTTATGGATCTTGAGATCTGCACGCCCTTGGACTTAACATGGATTTTCTCTTTGGGCCGGGTCCTTTGGAAGTAAGTAGGGGTGCAAAGATCAGGAGTCGATACAATCAAGTACCACACCCGACCCAGGATACCAATGGGAAAGTTACAAACTCACAGTTAGACACCACAAATGAGAGCCAAGAGGTCAGCCCTTTCCCAGCAGGTGACCACAAAGCACATATAAACAGACGCGCACAAAGACATAACAAACATAAGACAAAACATAAAAGATCCACAAAAGAAGTACCGCCTTGGAACGGTCAGTAAAATATTTTACTGGAGGGCTTAAACCGGTTTAGTATTAGGAAGGCAGGTTAGTATTATCATCTCTAGTATACGTTGGTACAAACTGGTTTCATAGGATCTCAACCATGGAGTTGCTGTCACTTTGGATGAACCCATCTCTATTTTTCAAAAGGGCAACACTTGTAGATTCTTGTTTTTTGCTCTGGATGTAAGACCAGGCTATTTTCTTGTTGTTGTTTTTTTTCTTGTAGGTCTTTTGACACTGCATCGTATATATACTCTCTTGTTCTGGTAATAAATTCATCTGTATTTTTCCAAGTCAATCTGACTCTTAGTTTACTTCGCCTTCCTGCAGGGCTTTTTTTCTGTATTCATCTGTGCAAGCTGAGCAATTTATGCGCTTGAAGATTCAAGAGGCTTTGGTCAGTAAACTATGTTTTAAGCCATCTGGAGCTGCTCCCCGTTATAAGGAAGTGATTGTATAGTTGTATGTTCTGTGTTTGCTATTGCTCCCAGTGTGTGAAGGTTGTTTGTTTGCTCCTTCTTTTGTTATGTAGTTCGTAGTGTCCTTTCTAGTCAATATCTTCCTGGGGAAGAGAGAGCTGTTATTCTAACTGTGTTCTTGGTGTCATGTGGGTTGCTGTATATTGTGTCGCTTCCTCGGTGTGTCGTGGTTTGGTCTTTGATCTTTGACTGCGGCATGTCCTGTTCATACTCACCTGTTTTGTGTCCTTTCTTGTTTGGCAATGGTCTCGATCAAAATGGGAACGCAAATTGCTTTGTTTATGGCATTCTTGCTTTAAAGTGCGTTTCTTTATTTTTGTGTGTTCTTATATATCTTTCTCTTTGTGTAAAAGTAATAAGGTTGCAAAGATCAGGAGTCGATACAAGTCAGGTAACTTCGGACAACGGTAATTTCGGAGAGCGACCTTGTTTGTCTTATATTTTAATTATTGGAATAAAAAATAAATTAACTTAGCAAACAGTGAAAATCATGATGAGATGGCTCATAAGGAGCCGTCTCATATGGATTTCCACTGTTTGCAAATGTATGATCGAATTTACCTGATGTCCGAAGCTACCTGACTTTACCCAAGTGAATATAGCCAAGAAATGCCATACTCACAGATTACAGATTTCCAACCCAAAGTAGGATAAAAAAAAAAAAACAATTTTATCTCGAAGAGAATGGGAGAGCTACTTGTTTTGTTTATTGAACCCAACGTACGTGGCTCAACTTGAGGTTTTCATTACTATATGTGAGCCCTTTTCTTTGATTTATCATAGTGTGCTAATTTGATTATATTGTTTCTCTCTGATGATGCATAGTAAATTGTAGGTAGCCTCCATGTGAGCTAAACAAGTTTGTGTTTTAACAACAGCATAATCTAGGGCGAAGATTTGGCTTCACTATATATATACATGCACTATCCTCATTGGCTTAGGCTGCTGTCAGGAGGTGGTTCTGCTGTTGCTGATCGTTGCTCCCAATGTGTATGTGAATTTTGTGTTTGGTCCTTGTTTTGTAATGCAGTACTTAGTGTTCTTTCTAGTTTTGCAATCATCTTGCTGAGATAGAGAGCTGGTTGCTTTACTTTAATTGCCTTCCTGGTGGCTTGTGGCTGTTAGTTTTCTGTGGTTCTTCCTCACGATGCCGTGGGTCTTACTGCAGTGTGTGATTGTGGTAAAACTTGGACATACTCCAGGTTTCCTCACCTTCAAACTTCGATTCCATTCTTCTCCTTTAGGGTATATGTATTCTTGTTCAACATGATTAAGTGGAGATATTTGATCTCAAAGCCTCATATTTGTATAAAAGTAAGACAGACGGCAAAGATCAGGAAAAGATACAATCAAGTACCACACATGACACAAGATACCACATGGGAAAGTAACAAAAAATATAATCAACGTCACCAACAAGAGCCAAGAGGTCAGCCCTTTCCCAGCAAGTAAACCATATTAAATCTATGTATTGATACAGTTGATTTGCATCTCTGAAATGGAGGACATTTCGCACTTTAATTTTAGTATCGTTGTGTATTGTCACGGTTATGTCTAGTAGAACTGGTTTTTTCCATGTCCCCATAGAGACTATAAGAATCTATCACGACTGTGAGGGTAGGATAGAAAAATCCGTCCCGAGGATCACCGTTTGGCATCACCAGGCTTGCCGAGTGATGACAAACGGTGAACCCGAGGGACGGATTCGTCTATCCTTTCCTCACACGAATTCATGGATTCTTTTTCTTGCTCACCACTCTTTTTTTATTTAAAAAAAAAGCTTTCAGAAGTCCCTGAATATGCTAAGATGCAATGACGTCACTTGACGACCATGTGCGTGAGTTCCAATACAACCAATGTATTTAGCACCCACTTGACAGCCTGGGTAAGACAGCCTGAGTAAGATAAGAATTTCTATCCCAGGGTAAAATCTCAGATATCCTCATCCGGTGTGCAAGAATAACAACGCTTGGCATGCATGTACTGAGTATGTCTGTGTTTATAAGTCCAACAGCAACTTGGAATGTAGGGGGGACGGGTCCAACATTTAAGTATCATCTGACAGTGTGATGGAGGTTCGAACATGAGGTCATCAGCTCTTAAGACAAATGATTTATATGTATTCTATTGTATAACATGGCGCTCCTTTTTTACAAACAGGTACAGTATGTATTCCAAACGTTAAACGAGCTTTCATCACCGACACGAGCTACCAATTTGCCAAGTATTCAGGTTTGGTTCAATTTAAAACAATTATTATTTTTTTCTGAAACGTTACTTTGTAATAACAGGTCATTAGTGGATATTAGGATATAATAAATTATAGAAAACAATGTATTTTATTCTTCTGCATTTTACAATGGAACAAAGATTGGTAAATCAATTTCAGACCACTTTTCTGATTAATTTGAAGCTTCTTTTACGCCCACCAGTCGCTTACAACCACGCAACTAGCAATTTAGCAATATACTCCCATGAAACATCTGAAGATAAGCTGCCAGAAGCATCAAATAGACGGTCTATAATTGTCATCCAGGTGCATGACAAACTACGTGAAAAGTTGGTCATTTCTACATGCTCATTTCTTTGAATTAATGAAAGTGGTTAAGAATTTGTTCAAAAAAGACTATGGTGAAAACTCATTTCTTGAAAAGACATATGTTGTAGGTACACATTGGTATTGCCTCTATGGCAATTCCAATGTGTTCCTACAACATATGTTACTGAAAATAAGGAAGGAAACTATTTGGAAATTAAAATTTTCCAAGTATCATGTCCATTGTCTATATCTCTTTTAAACATCCCAAACTGCCAATCAGTACTAAAATTCCTTTCACTCTACTTCAAATTGTTTATATTTGAATGACAGCTTTACATCGAAATTCGAGTTCATGAGCTGCCTCTTTGCTAACCTGCTAGTTGCGTGGTTGTATGTACAAAATCCGCCATCTGTACCGAAACTAAATGAGCTATAACACACGAGGTTTGTCACTTACCGCATTGTCGAGCAAAGAAGACTCTGGTGGGTCTGCGCAATGCATTATCATTCGGACCTTGTCGTGACATAACCTGTCTACGGGGTTTTGACAAAGCGAGATTCAAACCAGCCTGCTCAGCTACAGAGACGAGCTAGAAAATTGAAATTTCGATGGTATCAAGTCTAGATATGATACATACCAATAAGCGAATAATAAAGGCGCTGATCAGACTGCGCGAATGCGCAGGCTGGTCTGCGCCTTTGTTGTTCGCAAACCCCCGAAGACAGGTTTGCTCGCGTCGAGGCCCAAATTTTGTGAGCAAGACAGATAGTTTGGGATGCATTTATTCGTCTTCTGATCAACACATTTATTAGTCTTTTTGTAAACTGGATATTAAAACAAAACGTAGACATTTGAATTGGTACATATGGTGCTGGTTTTGTTGCATGTTTCTTTATAATTTGTGAAGAAAGAGACTTCATTCTTTTGATACTGAAGTCCCCTCTCTGTATTGGGACTTGGATGCAAACCAAATATCTATGTGTCTTGATCTACATCTGAATTAAGGGTGAGGTTGGCGCCGTTAAACCGGTTTAAGCCCTCCAGTAAAATATTTTACTGACCGTTCCAAGGCGGTACTTCTTTTGAGGATCTTTTATGTTTTTGTTCTGTCTTGTGTTTGCTTTGTCTTTGTGCGCGTCTGTTTATATGTGCTTTGTGGTCACCTGCTGGGAAAGGGCTGACCTCTTGGCTCTCGTTTGTGATGTCTACTTGTGAGTTTGTCACTTTCCCATTGGTATCCTGGGTCAGGTGTGGTACTTGATTGTATCTATTCCTGATCTTTGCACTCTTACTAACTGTGTCTATAAATAATGACATAGTTTCCTCTAAATTTTATGATAAACGATATGATTTTAATTTTGAAATAGTTAATTTCCTATTTCTGGATGAAGGAGTATCTTGCGCTCACCTTCTTATGGTGTATATATTTCGCAATTTATTCCTTTTGCAAGAGTATGTTCAAACTTCAACAATGGAAACCAATTTTGACTGCTAAGTTGCTAAAACAAGTCTATCGATATCATAGCCCTCGTCGTGTGATTGTGGTATTTCCTGGTCATACTCATTTACTTTTTCATGTATGGAGTGCAGTGGCTCAGTTGTAGAGTGCTTGACTCGAGACCGAGAGGCCGCGGGTTCGAGCCTTACCGGCGTCACTGCGTTGTGTCCTTGATCCAGACACAATAATCCTAGCTTAGTACTGGTTCAATCCAGGAAGACCTTTCCCTACATAACTGAAAGATTGTTGATGGGACGTGAAGAACAAACAAAAGAAATCATGTTGTCTTAGAAGCACAGGTTTCATATACTGTCCATTCCCAGCAGCTGTACATCTGAAGAAAGATGTTTGTAATCCTAGTTTAATAAGTTTGGAAATATTATGGAACTATTTGGCAGCGTGTTTATTAATCTATCTGGAGTTTCTGGAGAGACTTTGTGGTGCAAAATTCATTCAAGCGGACTTGACATTTTTCAATATACAAATGATAATACAAAAGCGAATTCACTCATTGAATATTTTTTTCTGTCTTCAACATTCTTATGTGCTCATACTACAATGTAATTTAATTTTCAGAACAGTAATTGAATGAACTTTGCCCCAAAAACTCGAAAATACGCATTTAAAATACTTACAAAAATTCAAATTTCAAAGTCTTAAATTAGAGGCGCGTGTAATCTTTTGATCTCGAACTTCTTCCACGCGACCATTGTCTGTTTTATTGTCTATTTAAAACCCTTCCACTGAAACAAAACAATGGAGTTTATAATTAAGACTTATGCATTTGTAATCCCATTGTTTACTGTCAATAAGTAAAAGTATCAAATATCTCTTTTGAAGTATGATGCCTCATAAACATTGACCTGTAGGTCAATCTTTACATAGTGATTTTTTACGTTTGTGCTAGAGTCTATGCCAAAGTCATAAAGTACAACTTTCAACATATAGTTGTTTAAACCTTGTCCGGCTGAGACCGGATTCATCATCAAGTTTGCTCTTCTGTAATTATAAACTGGAATAGCCAATATAAGCAATAACAAATGTTTGAATGAATATATGGCCATTGCAAATATACTTAAGTGCCCTGCTGTTCCCAACCCATTGTGGCTGTAGCTGCAATGTAAAAACAATAATGTAATTTAACACCGAAAGGGGTAGCAGCTGAGCTGCCATTCCTTTTGGTGTAAACTTACATTTATTTCCTGCTAAACAACTTGAAGCAATTATTTCTCTAGTGATACATGTTAAAACTATAAAACGGCTCGTAGCTTAAACTATCATTTCAGTGTATCTAGGGCGAAGATTTGGTGCCAGTACAATGCATTTAAGCCCCCCCCCCCCCCCAGGTGGCTTAGGCTGTTGTCCGTTCTAAGGCGGTGGTTCTGGTGTTGTTGACTTGTTGTTTATTGTTACTCCCATTGTAGGAGTCTGTAATTGTTCTATATTTTGTTGTACGTTACTTTATGTCCACTCTAGTTTTGCAATCATCTTAATGGGGAAGAGAGAGTTGGTTGCTTTCCTAAGTTTGTCTTCTCGTTGTCTCGTCGTTGTTGTGTGGCTCTTTCTCGTGGTGCCATGGTTTTGTCTGCAGTTTGCGATTGTGGTATTTTATGACCATGCTCACTTACTATTTTTGACCGATAATGTTCACATTTAGCACAATGATTGTCTATAATGTGTAGATTACAACGTAGTTTTTAGATAAATGATGTGATTTTGGAGTCAAAGTTTAAGGCCAAATATACTAAAAATCTGCTAGGGTGTAAGCATGGTGTACATACTTTGTTGAAGGCTTCAGATCACTGATATGGCATTTGTGTAGAAGGGCAAGGTCAAATATACTTATATACATGTATGTCTTATGACTTGCAACTGGAACTACTTTTTCGGCATAATGATTGTGTATGGTGTGTAGATGACAACAAAGTTTTCAGATTACCAATATGAACTTGAGTCAATGGTTAAGGTTAAATATACATACAATCTGTCTTGATGCTTGTAACGTGAACTACTGCTTAATTCCTTGCTGGAGGGTGTTCATATATTTAGCACAACGATGGCTTACGGCGTGTAAACGACAGCAAATGTTTTAGATCTCCGCTATGACCTGAGAAGCAAGGGTCAAGGTCAAATAGACTTGGAATTCTGTCTTACGACTTGTAGGCCAAACTCCTATTCCACATTTTCATGAAGTTACTCATATTTTACACAATGATTGCTAATGATGTGTGGATGACAACAATTGTTTTGGATTGCCAATATTACGTTGGATTCAAAGGCCAATGACATATATACTTAATATCTGTCTTGCGGCTCGTAACCAGAACCCAACTCTCATTTTTATAGAGAAATTTCATATTACGTAAAACTAGACTACAGTCGATGGTACACCATCGCAAATACCTGCTTTTGATCTAACCAAAGCATCTGCAAAGATTGAAGTTGCTGCGCCCAACGGTTAAGGAGGAGATGCATTTACAAGAAAGTACATTATTTCACGTTTGACCTTGACCTTAGGTCAAGGACAAACACGAAACCTTGCCAAGTACCCTCTACATCAAATAACCTATGCACCTGCAAAGTTTGAAGCTGCTATGTCCAACGGTTTAGGAGGTAATGCATTTACAAGCAGTATGAAGCATTTCCCTCTACACCATGTGACCTAAGTACCTGCAAAGTTTGAAGTTGCTTCGGCCAATGGTTAAGGAGATGCATCGCCAAGAAAATACATTATGTCTGGGGTAAAGGTCACACGAAATGTTGCTCAGTACCCTCGACATCATGTGACCTATAAACCAGCAAAGTTTGATATTGCTACATCCCACGGTTAAAGAGAAGATGCAGTTACAAGAAAATACATTATTTGGCCTCGACCTTCGGTCACGAAATATTGCCCAGTGCGCTCTACATCATGTGACCTATGCACCTACAGAGTTTGAAGTTACTACGTCAAAAGATTAAGGAGGAGATGCATTTACAAGAAAATTCAGCATTTGACATTTTACCTCGACCTTGAGGTCCAGGTCACACTAAATTTGCCCAGTACCCTCTACATTATGTTACCTATTCAGCTGCAAACTTTGAAGTTGCTATGTCTAACCTTTTAGGAGGAGATAAATTTACAAGAAAATACATGATTTGACCTTTGACCTTGGGGTCAAGGTCACACGAAATGTTGTCCAGTACCCTCTACATTATGGGGCATATTCAGCTACATAGTTTGAAGTTGCTACCTCTAATGGTTTATGAGGATATACATTTACAAGAAATGTGACAAACGAACGGGCGGACAGACGGGCTAACTTTGGTACGAAATTAATATACCCTTTTTCTAAAAAAAGGCAGGAAAAATTATTGCCTTTGGTGTATAGATGAGAACGAGGGGTTTACCTTGGAGTCTACGGTCAAAGTCAATTATACTTAAATCAGTTTATGGCTTGTAACCTGAACTCCTCTTGCAATTTTTGATGGAGGGTGTTCATATTTGGCACAATGATTGCATTTGGTGTGTAGATTACGACATAGACTTCTGACCACGATGTTATAAAACTTATTTCATGCTCAACTCAACTGAGCACGAAATTTCAACTGCTCATAAAAACTAAAATACCGACAAATGAAATTCTAAATTTCTTGCTTTCAGTCTCTCAGATGTATTTATCATGCTAATAAATGTTAAAATGCCAACAATTGTTGGCATTTTAACATTTATGAGCAGGATAATTTTCATGCTCAGCTGAGTTGAGCTTGATAAAAAGTTTTATAACCTCAGGGCCAGATCACCGATGTGACATTGAAGTCAATGGTCTTGGTCAAATATGCCTTAATACTGGCTGACTGAAATATTTCCTTTTTAATGGAAGGTTTTCATAAGTAGCACAAAGACTGTCGACTATGTGTAGATATCAACGATGATTTCAGATCACCATTATGACCTCGGGGAAACCTGGCCCCGAGATTATAAACCTTTTTTCATGCTCATCTCAACTAAGCACGAAATTTCAACTGCTCATAAAAACTAAAATACCGACAAATAAAGATGTTTCTTACATCAAGTCTCTCAGATGTTTTGTTTTGTTTGATTTGATTCTTTACGTCCTATCAACAAGCTTTCAGTTATAAAGGGACGGGATCTCTCAGATGTTGTATGTATCATGCTAATAAATGTTAAAATGTCAACATCGTTGGCATTTTGACATTTGTGAGCAGGATAAATTTTGTGCTCAGCTGAGTTGAGCATGAAAAAAGTTTTTATAACCTCGGGGTCTATCCTCCGTGCTTGAAACAAAGTAAACCTGAAAGTTATTTGCTCAGTTATGTAGGCTACCAAGAATCTTGAAACTTTTGATGTTATAAGTTGACCCCTAATATCCTTTCGCGCCCTCTGCATGTACCAATTTGGCATTTTATGTTATTAAACCTCAGATAAGCCGTCGATAACATAAGATTGCCAACTAGGTGTATAGAAAACGTTTTCATTTAACCATGCATGTGCGGATCCAGGAACTTTCGTCAGGATGGGGGTTCCAGCCAGGCCAAGTTTTGACAACTTTTTCCCCCTCTGTATCCGCGCATGCCATGCTAATTTTACTAATTTAGAACTTAGCAGTCAGGTGCATAACTTCCAAAAGTTAAAAAATATATCACTTAAAGCAGTTAACTTTTTTAGCAACAAAAACAAAAGTAACCTGTTTGAGTGAAACTGTCTTTTTTCATCTTCATATTCCGGAGTTACTGCAATTTTCACGGCCATGTGGGTAATTTTATCTGAAAGAACTTTTACATAACTTTACGATTATGCAATAAATTTGTGTACGCATCGTCTAGAAATTTGTACGCGAGGTCATTGAAAATCAGAAAATAAGCTACTTTTTAACTTGAATAAGTTATGTTTTTGACGGACTAAAATTTGACCTTGACGTAAATAATTTCAGACATAACCTAAATAAGTTACTTTCGATAGCCTCACTTTGAAATTATTGTTGAAAAGACACAAGTTTAACTTCTTCGAGTGATATATATTGTAACTTATACAGGTTATGCCCCTGACTGCTTAGTGGGTTAAGGTTTATGGTGTAAAATATCTAATCCATAAAACATTCCATTTTGCCCACTGTGAGGCAACAACATAATACTTAACAAATAAATTTGAAATTAACGCTGTTCAAGAATAATACCCATTGTATTTGCATCTTTACAACTTGCCTATTGCTATTTCAGGTGAATTGTCTGCTAGACGATTTACATGACATGGAAAATCTTATTTTCCAAGATACAAAATATTTTCGTCGGCTGCAGTCGTGATTGGCAGTTCAATTGTTAAGATGGAGGGCCTACAACAACCCTTGAAGTGACATTGTGAAGAGTCTTCAAGCCAGACAAGATATTTGAGAGCTCTTTACAACCACGAAAAATACAAAACATGTCGATGAAGAAGAAAAATGGACGCATTTCAGCTTAAATAGGAAAAAATGGACCATTTCAGAATGCGTATTGACACAATCCGTTCAGACTTTTGTTTCACGTTGTGCACACCGCATAAGGAATGGTCCGCCATTTTATACTTGATCAGATAAGAGAACTGTAGATGTCAGTCGAGCGGCCCTTTTTGACAAGGCGCTCGTTTCTTTACTCTTTAAGATAGGCGGTCCTCACAGAAGACTTGAAATACAAAACATTAATCGAATAATTACTTCAACAACATTTAACCCTTAAAGCGCCAAGAAAAAAATGTATCTGAAAATGCCGTCTGCTGAAGTCGTCTGCTGCAAATAATTGCCTTATATAATCGACGAATTAAGTATAGAAGCAAACAGTGTAAACCCAGAACAGACTGCTCCTATAGGAGCAGTCTGATCTGGGTCCATGCTGTTTGCCATAGAGGCTTCTTAAACATTTCAGCAGACGAGAAAAGCAGACGACTTTTGTTGCGATTGGCGCATTAAGGGTTAAATAATACTTCTGCAGTATTTTATAAACGATTAGGAACATTGTGAATATACAGCTGTGAAAGTATCAGGTTAGCAAAATGGAAGTTTTTTTTAAATCAAATTTTGATGATGCGTAAAAATACAGAATTTGACATATAGTGGCAGGTATACATTGAGACATTGATTGGCAGTACTTGATAGCTACTTTTAAAGTTATACAACCGGTTCACAGAATGGCAAACTTGTTACTTAGAAGGAGGTAAAGTAAGTAAGAGTCGGTGCCAGTATTGATACCTGTCCTTCAGGTTTAGGCTAGAAATAATGCTGAAAAAAATTCAAACCGTTGACCATGGTTTTTAGAAAACCCCGCGTTTTTTAACTTTAACCATTTTTTTCACCATAATGGCCAATTATTTTCTATGGCTAAATGTAAAGGTGTTACAGATTTATGTCTGTATTTATGCATTTAAGTTGTTTTGAGTCTTTTGCACCATTAGAAAGATGATGTGATTTTGCCAAAGTCTGGTGTGGCAAAAAAAAAATGGTGGCTGTTCATTCCTGCCAAAAGTAAGATGACTCACTATAGTTACTGTTTCAGTGTCCGTAGCTAAAAAGGCACCCAAAGCTTGCAAGGTGATGCTGACGGTGGTCTCCACCGTCAATATTACCTTGCAAGCTTGGGTGCCATTTTTTTTAATTATTAAAAGTCTGCACCCCATGTTCATTAAATACTTCTAATCATACTAACTGCTGCCATAACTATCTGCAATTGTGCAATTACAGCAATAGCATTTGCAGATGTTTCTTTGAAGCCACCTTAAAATGCACATAATTACGTAACTAACGTTGATTTTGCTGCAGCAAAGGTTTTTTTATTAAAATATTTCAATTTAATTCGAAATGGACTATCCTGCAACATCAGACAAATCACATTATAGACGGACATATGAATGTGCCACTGAGCTATTTAGTGTAACGTCGCTCTTCACTGGACATCCGCTGCTATTCAGCCGGATATTAGGCCCGACTGTTGCCCAAGATGGCATCTACCTTTAAGTTTGTGGATAGCGTAGGCTGTGACGAGCCTGTATGCTGCGACTGTGTGCGATTAAGTGCGTATAAGTATTGAATACCTGCGAACAGAATTTTTGTGAAAAAAGAGGAATAGAACCTTCACACTGCATCAAAATAAAAATCTTCTGGTCTTGCAATCCGAAAAGTGTATGCACTCATGCCTTTGTAATTGGTAATCGGAATTAAAAAACAGTCGTTTGGCTAGCATTGTACAAAAATGCCAATCCCTAGAGATTGCTATATGTTAGTGCATTATGGTGACGCCTTAGCTAGAGAGAGAGAGAGAGAGAGAGAGAGAGACAGAGAGACAGAGAGAGAGAGAGAGACAGAGAGAGAGAGAGAGAGTAAAACAAGACAATACCACCTATCTAGAAAACATATGTTAAAACGAAATGCCAAATCAACCAACTCGTGAGATTGTGGTGTTGTTCGTTTATCTAACCAGAGGATGTTCAAGCGACCATACACACTCTCGCCAGAGTCATTGCTATTGGCGCACAATGAAGTTTGGATGTATATGAAAGATTCAGACTAAAAACAAGACGCATGTCCCTCTGGGATAGCTGTGTAATTTCGAGGACTGCGCACTGTGGTTGGTTAAGGCCATGCCAGCCACACGTGCGGGCCACTTATAAATATTTACTCGATTCAAGCCCTACAATTATTCATAACAAGTATAAACGGGTAGTTGTCCTTATCCATAATACGACACAATAACTGGTACTTCTTCTATTTACTATCCCCCATCTTGACAATAAAGCACTATTCTCTAGGATTTGCAGTTTATTGACACTTAAATCTGTCAATTAGCGGTATAATTATGGCCCTAATGGTTTCCACTAATTTTGCCAATACTTAAATTAAGATTGTATCAAATTTGCAAGGTTTATTAGCAACTAATAGCAAAAATGATCATAGTTCAATTAAATTTGCCTAGCGCGCTAAAATGGCTTCGTTAGATTGTTTCCTGCCAGACTATTGACTAGGAAAGCGAATAGAGGCCATTTCATTTACTTTTAATATCCAACATAGATTGTCTTAATGTCTAAATGTGTCCTTTGTTTTCAACATGTTAAAGATAATGTGGAACGTGTCAGTTATAGTAACAGGGTATAGGTATCTATATTTGCAAACACAATTATATATTTGCAAACATGATTTGCAAACATGAGCGACACATCCTTGGATTTTTGAAAATAGCAACAGGTCAATATCAATAGTCGCTAGTCAATATCTTTTTTATTTATACAATTTTATAGAAATAGAAATGAAGTTAACTTTCGTAGATTTTATTGACGTGTAAAACTTCGGCGAATCACTCACAAACTGAGTAAAGCCCGAAAACATTCGAGGCTTCACTCATTTTTGGGGTTGAATTGCAAGTATTTAGAACAAAACATATATGCATCCTATTTATGCAGACATGAGCGACACATCCTGAAAGCAATATACGGAGGTCATTATTATTATAAATGTATGCTATTATGCCCGACCCACTCTATACGGGCTATATGGACCGCAGTTCTAAACATTTACCATTCATAAAAGAAAATATTTAAAATGGGATTTTGGTGAATCTGGGATCTGTCAGTGTATGATTAAGAAAAGGGAGGCATAATGTGGGGATGGAGGTTGTTTAGTATTGAACCAGGGACCTCATATATACGAAGCCAGCACTTAAACATTGGGGTAAATTTTTCGATTTATAGCATCCTGATATACTCCAAACTGATGTTCCTCGAATCTTCGCGAATTTGTTTCATATCAGGGCCGATGTAATTTTATATTTTAAGCATCCAACGTTTATTTTATCAAAGCAGAAGAAAGAGTCCTGGTCGTATAGCCGTTGTTAGAACAGCTGGTGCTTTTTCTAAAATGCTCCAACCAACATGCTTATGAGAGACTGTGTACTTTAAAGCCTACATATGTTTCTATCACAGAACCTGCTTGGCATGAAGTAAGCGCTTTAGGTTGCATCACACAATTGTTTTGTCCATTTTAGGCTCTGCCTAGCCGTCCGACAAGGAATTACCATTGTTTTCAATGCAATGGCGTACGGATAGTCAGTAGCACGTTGGAAACACTCCAGACATGCAACATCATGACTTTGTGAAAATAAGTTATTTATTGGAACACATTTTGTTGTTTCATGCATGTAAACAAAGCCCCATCTCTTATGAAAATGGCCTATTTTAAGCATAAAAGACACCTTTTCAAGGGTATATCACTCCCAAAATACAGAAAAAAATAATGAAATAAGACTATTTGTCAGCAGACACACTTCAGAGAAATAAGAATATCAACAATTCATAATCAGTCATCCGTTTTGATTTTTAGCACATCTCTGCAACCTTAATGCACCAATATCAACAAGGCGAAAACGGACAACCAGTCAAATTTCAAGATTTGCGTACTTTCCTTCAAAAGAACATAGTAAGGCCAAGTGACACTAACAAAATGCATTTTTCTCACTGCTGGCTAAGACTCGGCCAGTTGCAAGCCAACATTTCTTCATTAAATTTAGGGAAAACATTTTACAGACTGACATACCCTTTGATATTTCAAATTTCCTACAGGGCCAATCCTGCGAAACTGTGGACTACAACCTTACAGCATGATGCCACTACGGGACAGGTCTTTTTCTCTACGCTGCTTAAATATTTGGGTCAGCACATACGAATTATTATTAAGATTTCAAGCGCAAAATCAACTATCAAGTGTGTCAAGATTTAAACATTAAATGATAAGAAACCGAAAATTGCGTTAAGGGTTAACTCCTGTAGGTAAATAAGATGGTATCATAGAAACAGCCGCTAAAACACTTCGGGGTACATGACATAATAACCATCGTCGGTTTATGTTGTTTTTCTTTCCAACGACTTTTCGTACCACCTTAAGACAAAACCGCAAAATTAAACTGAGTTAATCAGTAATCAAATCAACATTAACTTCACCGTTTAAGGCAGATAAGTACGCAAGAACCATGCGGTCTTTCTTTGACAATTAAACTTGCTACTGATACCAATAAGACCAAAGGCAATTAACCTGGGAAAGGAAACCTTGTCATTTCGACATAGGTAGGCCCATCGAGACAAGATGGGATGATTTTACAAGTGTTTTTTTTTCTTATCCTTGACCGAAGCATATCCTGTGGGTACTTAAAAGAAAAGTAGCAAAATGACCAAAGGCGACGATGACCAGATTGACTAAGACGTACTGTCATAAACATTGTCCAACATTAATACTGTTACGCAAATACAACAGTTTAATCAAATGAATAACATCTGTGTCGTAATATTACAATGAGTGGGTGGGGTAATAATTGTTCTTACACCTCTCACTAACGTTAGGTGTCCATCGCCAGCGCGTGCCATTAAGTTGATCTAATAAGTTACAACTGACCACCCTGCTGGTATAAAATCTTATTCCTTGGTTTCAAATGACTATAATATATACTTTCAACATCTATGGCCATTACCCGCTGATTGCTATTTAATTCTTAAATAAAAATCTTATGTGTCACATTTTCGGCGACGTTGTTTTTTGGTTAAGATTCCGCAGTCGTCACTTCAGCGTTGACGTCTGCGTTGGTGTGGCACCTTCTCCGTGCGTACAGTAAAACTTGTCTAAAACGCCCACACTTGTTTTGTTGTGTAGCCTTTAGTGATATTTCTAGTTTTTCAATAATCTCGCTGGGGAAGAGAGGGCTGGTTGCTTTACTTTTATTGTCTTCTTGAAGTCATGTGGCTGTTAGTGTTCTGTGTCTCTTCCTCGCGGTGCCGTTGCTATGGTCATGTCGGGACGGTCAGTTCACCTAACCACACTTTTTCCTGGGCAAGCTTGAACAAGCAGTTAACCAGTACTTCGTGCACATACTTTCGCTCGTAACTGACCATAACCCTCCTTGAATCAGCAATTTCTGGTTTCAATGACTGCCGCTTTCAAATTATGTAGGTTCTGGATCAGTTTTCAGATATTTCTAAAAGAGGTCGCAATAGCTGTCATTGTGCCGCATAAAGACGGTAGAGCTAATCCTTGTATTTTCATATGTTGATCCTTCAGAAATACTGGAATCTGGCTAAAAGCAGAAATCTGCTAACATTGCATTTTTTTCAGTGACTAGTCAGCTTGGCATTTACCCTTTATGCCTAATGGGATTTCCTGCCCTTATCAATTGGACGAATCCTTTTCGAATTTAAGGGCAGTTGGGTAGTAAGTATCAATTTCATTCAAAATTTAAAAGTACATTCTATAAGCAAACAGTGCAGATCTTGATCAGACGCCGCGTTCTGCAGCGTCTGATCTGGTTATGCACTGTTTTCTGGTGTCCCATTAAAGGACGCTAGGCTTATATGGATTAATTGTTCTTCTGCCCGTTCTCTGTGCAAAAATATATAATGAGTTTAGAACAGAACAGAAAATTCCAGTAGGCAAAAAGCCCATGAGGATACACAGCATAATATTATATACAAACATGACAGAAGACAACGTAGTTTACACAGAAAGTGTACCAAATATAAACATTACAGACTCTAAAACGCCAAACGATCGAAGTTTTATAGAACTCCAAACTCTTAATCGACCATGGGCAGCGACCATAAGTGTCGGTGATTCGTATGAGGCCCGCAATATTATAAACTTTTCATCAGATAAACTATCAATGATAAAACCGCAATTAGAAACAAATAAACATCAAAACTGATAATAATTATTGTTCATTTACTTAAGGCTGTTTTAATAACAGTAAAATGGCGGCGAGCTTTCAACGAAGAAGTCTTCTTAATGACCGTAACGGGTTGTCGTAACAACTGTCTTGTCCACGCGCAATGACGTAATAAAGCAGATCACGATGACACGACGTTTATCGATACACAAACGGATGTGTTAGATCGCTTTGTCGGGGGCTTAAGGGAACAATAAAAGTTATTTGATTGTTGACAGAGATAAGGCAACACATGTGAAAAAGTTATTATTGCTATATCAATATGTAATGAATATGTAATGAATTAGGATCTTAAACTGACGTATAATGACGTTCTGCTAGATTACAAGATATACGATGATCCTGATACGTTGCAACGTTATCAAGTGGCCCGTTTTATTTCAATTCTGTAATATGCTATCTCGACGAAATGCAATCCTGGCGCAAGAACAAAAACAAAGAACATTTTATCAACCAGAAAATCACTGTTTTCCCTTACTTGAAATTGTATGCAAACATTTAGGAACCGACAACGATAACCTTTTCAAACAGATATGGATCCAAACAGTTTGGCACTCTGATATTGTTCCTGAAAGATATTTTGGAAAAGTTACTTTGAACTAAGTCACTTAATGCCACAAAATCAAGAAAAATGACTCAGCATGCAAATAATAAAATCACTTTCTAGAACTGGTCATAATTCGGGGTGTATTTATGCTTTATATTGCCATATTGTCTATTTGGTCTTACCATATGTACCAGTCAAAAGTAAAATTTGTTTTGTTTTATTTAGATATGCAACAACGAAAAGAGAAATTCACGTCTATTCAAATAAAAATGAAACATGGCTACTACTACTACTACTACTACTACTACTACTACTACTATTTATTATAATACCACTAAGATTTCGTGGGTATTCCTTACTCCTTGCCTATGGTCTTATTGGTATCAGCTCATTTTCATTTTCAAGGATTGTCAAAATAGCTTACAGTAAAGACCCTGATCAGACTGCTTCAAGATCTGCACTGTTGGTCGAGGTGAAATGAACATTTACTACTACTACTACTACTACTACTACTACTACTACTACTACTACTACTACTACTACTACTACAGTTACGGTAGCTATGTTGGCCGACGAGAGACTTGCCGAGGATATACCTTCATAAAATAAATGTCAAAATGCCCCCACCCAGTTTACAATATTACAATAAGTATAATTACTATCATTGTAAATAAAAAGATGACATCTCTAATGGACATTATTAACATGATCAAAATGCAAATTTACATATATAAAACAAGGAGGCTATTGTTTTTGGACATTTTGCACTTTCTATATGCACACTGCAATTGACTTATTGGTTGTCAATCGATCAGAAGTCGATCATTATTAAAAATTTTTTGCGTCATAAAAAGACAGTCATGCATTAACATCATTTGATGATTATGTTATTATAAAATTATGCAATTTATAATATCTTTGTCAGCATAATGTAATTTGTGTGCAGGCATTAGTCTGAGCCTTGTAAGATGTTTGAGCCCGTATCCAGCGTAAGGCACATGTTGGAATATTCGTGCAGCAAATACTCAGATCAGCCTGCGCATCTTTTCAATCTAATGGTAGCTTTCGCCGCTGTCCGTATGGAGAATAACTGGACATTGGCTACCCATAGGACGCCTAGCGAGGACTCTGATTAGACGGTGTCCATGCTCATCCCACTGCCGCATCATACCAAAGGTGTAAAAATGTATCTAACAGCTCCCTTGCTGACGCTCGCAAAAAGGGGTTGTGCTGGGAAGATAAAGTAAGGCAGGTAAGTATCTGTTAAAGATAGTCTAATGTCGCAGAATAGCTCGTGAGCTAATGCTGTTAAATCGACGTTCAATAAGGCTTCTTTATCTTTATCTTTATCATGTATTACCATGAACAAAAAAATTAAAACGATAAAATGTAGCCCTTATAACCTTTATGCTGAATGAAAGTTTTCCATTGTTGTTTGAGAATAGTCAAGGGGTTGTTGGATGTTTATAAAAAAAAATGAACCACAAGTGGTTTATCGATTTTAAAATATCGTCCATAATAACTTTGCGTATATACTCGTAATTACAAAATAATAATAACGATTTAAGCCCAAAACTCCGCCACAAAACAACGACTCCACACACAAGACCCCCTCACCCAATGGGAGCAATAACAATTAAATGTAAAACAACAACATACTCACCACCCAGAATGAATGATTGCCGAGGCCACTGGGGGAGGGGTCTTAAACATATTTAACTGGCATAGATTTTGCTGTTGTTAAAACAAAATTGTTGGCCTCTAACTTATGCAATGCATCACCACAAATAAGCAATCAAATTAAATTAATACACTATGATGAAACAAAGAAAGGGGATATTTACTCACAGACAGTTACATAAAAAGAAATCCCCCAAGTTGAACCACAGGAGGAGAACCAAAGCCAAGCATCAGACATTTTTACACATTCGAGGAGCATCTCCTGGATAGTCTGTTAACCTTAGTGTATGTTTGGTAATACTGCAACCTTATTGGTCATTTACGGATGTTTTATTTCCCAAAAACTCTTTCTGCGGTCAGAAAGACTTGATCCAGATTTTGTGCGACGTATTGTCGGTCCTGATCTGGGATCAAACGACATTTAAAGGTGACCAGCAACACAAGCGGTGACAGAGCTAAAGAAAGTATACACTTATGCTTTAATTGCCAATTTCCTAGGGCTGGTCATTATATTCATTAGTCTTGATTCTAATGAATGTATGGACAAGTGGTAAGGTACATTTCTTCCGTTTCATCTACATGTAGGTGCAGTGCAAGTTCAAGGTGTCTAGACGGAATAAAAGAACACTTACCTTGTTTGTTTATGTAATTATTACTGATAATAAGATAATAAAAAGGCAAAATTAATGAACCCACATTCTTGACCTCTGATCTTCATTTTTTGTTTTTCTGTTTCATTTTATTGATTTATTTAACCTATACACGTTATATATTATATAATTGTTATTTATCAATCAAAAATGTGTATTACACTTTCTTAGTGATTGTTTTATCTTGAATACCAATTACAATATTGATTTATTTCAAACTTCATTATTTATAAGACTATTCTTTCGTACTTCATCAAACGTCGTAAAATGTTTAGATGGAATGTGAATGGTCAACACTTATTAGCTCAAAGACTATGGGACAAGAATCTTCACTTTCAATTACCAATAGTAAGAGTTCAAAGAAGTATTAACCTTTTTGTATTCATGTCAACTTGAGCGGATATTTCAAAATATCAGGTTTCGAGAGTTGCCTATATAATGTGGACTTCCAAATTTAAAATGTGGATTAAATGTACAGCCATCACATCTCCACTTTACAGGAAAGTCCGAATTGTTCCCGCAGACAACATTCGTTCTACTTCTTTCTAATCAGTCTTTTTAAAACAAACTCATTATAGAACCATATATTATAATAATTGTTATCATGTGAAATGTTATATATTTCAGAATGTGTCATAATTTCTACTAGCGCCATAACCCATTATTCTTTCTGGAGTTGAATTGGATGATCTAGTTTTGTGGAAAATGAGAACTGTTTATTTTGGGAGGAAGATATCCATAGAACTGTTACTCAGCAAGGTCAAATAATGTTGCCAATGATCATTGATTTCACAAGTGAAAACCATCCACTTCAGTGGCAGATAGAGTAAGAGGGTCATCCAATAAAGAATGAGAATTTCTTCATAGTCTGCAAATCTGTGTTTACATTTAGTTAAAAGTCATCACAATAATAGTATGACATATTAGCAGTTCAAGTTGAGCCAACATGTTTGTGATTGTTCAGTTGCCATAGTGACGGCGTGTCTTATGGAAGGACTTGAAGATGCACGGCCACATTTTTAATACTTTTTGCATACCCTCAGTCATTTGAGGTCTTTTCTTTTTTTGAACATACATTGTAGGTAGCATTTAACCACTAGATATTATTTCTTCTACTAAACAATCTAAGTTTTACAATAACTGCTATAACAGAAAAACCAAATATGCATAATCTTTATTTTGGTTGGTTATCAACCGACTGACCCAATATTCTATAAACACACTATTTTGCGCAGTAACGCAAAATAGAGATACCATAGTAACGCAAAATAGTGTGTTTATAGAAAATTAGTGAAATATATCCTACCAACTGTATTGGTTAGGTGCAGCTGATAGTAATTTAGATAACATTGGCAAAACCAAATTCACGTTTGACCATTGGATATTAACCTTTTAAGTCAATAGGTCAGAGAAAATTACCAGAAATTTCTTGAAATCTTGATTTTTAGCTTTCTTTCCATGGAAACAGTTCAAAACTCTGAAACATTACATTCTCCTATTGATTAAAGACAGATTGCATGCTCATATAGAAGAGTAATGAACAATACAGACAATGATCACATATACACTTTTTGCTTGGTCATCTAAGGTTGCCTAGCAACAAAAGTTGGAATTATGTAACACGTCGATAACACGTCGATAATAAAACAAGTGAAAAGCCAAAAGGACGTGTAAAAATAGCTTTGTACGAGAGTTCATAAGTCTAGAATGTAAATTCACTGCGCTATAGAAAAAGTATCATTCTTTATTGGATGACCCTCATATGCCTAACCTTATCTATAGCATGTACATTTAACATGAAACGGAATATACACAACAAGGTACATTGACCGATGCCTGCAAGAAAGATTTGACAAAGAACATATTCAAATATTAACTGATTAAAATGCCTGTAATATTTTGCAATCGCAGAGTATGTATAAATGTATATTGAAATCTGTGTATAATTAGACAGAGATTTATTTCTTTTTTGTAATTTTCTTGTGGGTGTACACCTTGAAATGAAACACATTATCATTTGCCATGTGTGCCAACATTATAAAGATAGGCAAGTTTTGATGAAATGAATAATTCTATTCAGAATTGCAATTAAGAGAATATTGTTTTTCGATACTGAATATTTTATTTTACAAAATTCAACAGCTTGCAACCAATTAAATGATGCTTGTGATAAATGCTATGAAAATATATTTATTCATCTATTTATACCAGATCGCATGTGTGGATGTTTAAACCCTTTTAGGTTCAATGGAATTTTCCAATTAAGTCAGGATGATTCATTGTGTATATGGATGGATCACATGTTATAATTTTCACAAAATTGTATTCCTTTTTCGAAAGATCGATTTTGTCTTCAGAGAAAGAAATACATTTTTTGGAAATTCTAGCCCGTGGCCCTCAATTTATATAATGAACCATCCTGATCTAGCTATATAAAACTTTATGGAACATTCTATTGGTCCTAAAAGGGTTCAATGATTAAAGTTGACTGCCCAGTTACTTCACAATTAACTTCTAATATGTATATTCGTATGCATACAAATGCACAGCTTGATAAACGTCTTTAAATTCTTTTAGATCATTCTATACCAGTTTTGCTGTTTGAATTTATTATTGGTATTATTCCATATTTTTTCTATAAACGTGCAATCCTCATATTATTAAATAATAACATATGTATGTTCAATATTCTAACGTGCGTATTCCTGAGCTAACATAATTATTGTTTATTGATATATTTGCATTCAATATGTGTTTATTCTGTTCTATAGGGGTAATTTGTATTTACTGTATTTTTATTTGTACATTACTATGCCTAGTACTCTTTGTTGCCATAGTAGATAATTATATTTCTGCTCAAATCTGTTTCATTTTGTTTTGTATTCACTGTGTCTTTATTCAATCCCATCTATCAATATCGATGATTTGTTCAACCTTTGTTTATATATGTTGTATTCCCTCGTATGTTGTCTCATCTAAAGGAAACTTTATATGAAAATACCCCTAGGACTTTGATAGTGTTTCTGTCTATTTTTCAGATTGTTCACAAAACTTCCCTATAAGATATCACTTATGTCCTCCTGAATAAGATGATTGATGTATTAGAAATTTATACAGTTAATAATAAGACAGGCAGATCTCTATGACAAAACAGAAGATGCTACCAAAGGCTTATTGGTTCCAGAGAAGAAGAATTTCAAAGGCGTGCACTATATATGAGCATTTCGACCATATTAGTAATGTGACCAAGACCATTTGGACAGACTGTAGTTCCCATACCACGAGGAGTCTTGATAAACATTTGAGCTTGATCGACCGAGTAGTTTCCTAGATATATGTGTTTAAAGATATTGATGAACTGTGGGATAACTGTATTCAAAATTTTCATTTAGGTCGGAAATTCGATCTGAAATCAATATCTGATTGATTGATCTGGGTTGATTTCCTCGTGTCAACAGGCCAAGTAAACAGGTCATAAATCTGGATTATTTGCTCATATACCTGACTCATAGTTGTTTTCTGGCCAGAGCAAAATTGCATTGATTACGTGTAGTGAATCAGACTTTAAGATGAGAATTCATTATAAACAAGAAATATCTTTTAAAAAGATAATCCACGAAACTTAAACGGATGGGTGTTTGATAACCTGCAAACCACGATGAATACTTTTTCAGAAGCTCTTTTTTCTGCTCGATGCAGTTAAGGCCATTTTAGACAACTAAAACAGCATAAAGTTAGAAACTTAATTTCCCAGTCACAATTTATGGTGACAAACAATGCAATCAAAGTACATTGGAACCATGCAGACGCCAACATGATCTGCCCAACAAATAAATAACCATTGGATATGACTGAGGGTCAGGATGTGGTTCTAGTCATTAAATATTTAGCCCATTATTCACTCTCATTAACATCTTTGCTTATTCATTAGAATTCCATCAGCCATTATCAAACTTCTACCTTATACAATCATGTGATAATCCCAGTCTTTTTCTCTATCATAGTTTCCACTCTTAGGCCACTTGTGTCGGTTCCGCCTGCTCTCCAACTTTCATTTCTTATTGGGCTTTACCTTTGTAGTGGTGCAAAGGTGTTAAAAGTGAACGAAAATACATTGTATAAAGTTCAATCAAAATACTTGCTTCTACAGGTGTACAGTGAGCCACTTTAATTACGCACCATTTTTTCAGGGCCCACATTTTTTGACAAAAAATCTGGAACCAAACATTCTCTACGATAATTTATTTATTGACATTTTATCTGTTTGATGACATCGGAAAAAATATTGGAATCACTCATGCGAACCATTCTGCTACGTCAAAGTCAATTTTGACAAAAATGCAAAAATGCACGTGCAAGCTGAACGTCTATATTTTCTATTTTTGTTTTAAGCTAGGCATTATTCATGGTGATCGTTGTGACAGAAAAACACCAAAACAATTCTTTTATTAAAGTAAAACCCCCCTTTTCGGTCATTGAATTTAGTAACACCGATACTTTTTGAAGAAATGCTCGTTTGACGTCATATTAACGTCAGTTACAATAATCAAACAGGGTTTTCTTGGCGAATTGTTTTGTTATGAGTCACTTGATGACATAGAAGTATCAAAACACTAAACAATCTTATCATTGACACATCTTATAGCCTTGGTAGTAGTGACGCCATCATTAACGTCAACACCATGACGCCAATAAATTCATTAATTTTTTTACGAAAATAAAAGGTGGATACATGGTTGTTCAAAATGAAACTATAAAAGAAGTGTTTTGACAACTAGTTTACTCACAATCATACGAAATTTTAACTAACTTTAAAAAAGTGCTAAAACTAACCTTTTACAAACCTTGACCAGCTGGGTACCAAAATAGTAAAACATTAAAAAAATGATGAAGTTAACAAACACATTCCAGTCGTAGATATTGCCAAGAATAAATCGGCTCTTATCTCTGGCATAGCAGAAATGCGACCCTGAAAAAAGTGCAATGTGATCTGAGTTTCATTCGAGATAATACAATGTGAAATGGTGTTTTGAGGGTAGTGCACTTAAAGATCCGTTTTCTCATTTGTTTCTAATCTGATCACAATGAAATTTCAATGGCTAATGCAAATATAGATGCGCTTTACGTTGGTAGTCTCTGAATAAAAATATCACATTTCTTTTCCGAGTAATTTTACATTTTATAAGTGGTGCGTAACTAAAGTGGCTCACTGTATAGATTCTGTTCAAATAATGTTTCTGGCGGGACAGCGATGATTTTGTGCTCAATGGGAAAATCGTAGCATTTACGATTCGGCTGGGAATATACCACATACGCTCTTACGATAATCTACGCTCAAAGTCACATGTAGCGCTTGCTTCCAGCGCGAAACTGAAGTGAAAATAAACGGTCTATTTATATACAATACTGTCCTCGAAATTTTCATTATTATGGTTATTCACTCTACAGTATGATAAAAGTAATAAAATGTGTGCCGCGATTAATCCTGTTTAAAAACAAACAAATGCGTGTTTGCACTTATATGTTAAAAAGGCACGTTGTCTGTGCAGGCGCAATACTCAAAGTATTTGAAAAATGATTCCGGTCGGAGACAATGAAAAGATCGAGGCAAGATTGGATAACGTCACAAATTAAATATGCAAATTTCTTATCCAATGTAAGGCCAGCTTTTTATATCAACCAATCGATTTTAAGATAAATAGGTCTTAAATGACGTAAGACTCGACTTTGTTGGGGGAAAAATCGCATGTTTCAGCCAAAACAAATAATTTGTCTGAATACCCAAAAGTACCCCACACTCTCTCCCCTCTGGACTCAAAAGGACCATCTCAATGAGACAGTTTTTTGAAAAAAAAAACATAAGTTTAATGCATATATGTTTTGTAATATCTTGACATATGAGTGAATGCTTATGGCTTCGTGGGATGCTTGTTGCTCTTTTGTGGGTACATTGTATTATCATAGTGACGATTTTGTATTGGTCCTTTTGCTTTCGTACGTTAAAATTGTTGCATACCCCTTCTAGTGACATCTTGTTGGATTTGATACTTGTAGACCCAGCAAGTATCTAATCCATTATCACATTACAAGCAGCTGGAAATCTTTCTTTGGGCCTAGGCCCTAGCAGAGCTCTTGCTGTTTAATAGCATTTCAATCCAACTGGGGGGATTACCGTGGCAGTTGGCGAAGAATTTTGAATAGGCTTCGTCTAAGATGATTCTATCAGTTCTACCACTTTGAGAAGCTCATCATCACTGAAGCAAGCTGACCATTCGAATTCGAACGTAACTCCAATTTTCTATGTGAAAAATTTGCGTTAGCGTTTCAATATCGATCTCCGCCATCTTTATTTACATTGGCAACAAAGTTTACACAGGGTTTCTTTTTGGAATTGGCAGTTACAGTATACAGCCGAATAGCCTATCACAATTTTATTCTTCATCCAATCAGATCACTTGATTTCTTTGTAAGTGCATTAGAATATCTGATATAAGCGACCTTGGTTGAAAGGTCAAAGCTCATATTGATCGCTGGCACTTATCTATAGTCATTGTCTCATTAAGTTAAATGTATATAGTAAGTAAATGACTTTGTCTTCAACAGTTTTTAGATTTTTTTCAATATTCCCCATTTAAATGCAGAAGGAATCAAGGAATCAATTTTGACCTTGCTGTAAAGTAGGTCATGGTCAACCTTTGAACATCATTCGAACAAGCATGGAAGGGCCAACATCCCCAACGCTGCAGAGTAAGACCCAATATCATTTGGCCTTCTGGTTCTAGGAAAGAGTTTTTAATGGGTATTACCATATATTGGGGTGATGATGTGTACATGATCATTTGAACAAACATTCGTTCACATTCAAAATGATTCTCCTTATGATATTCGAGTTAAATCCCAGTGATTTCAAAGAAGAGGATGTTTGAAAATGTTGGCGGACAGATGATGGACGTATACTATTAGCTCACCTATGAGCCTTTTGTTCAGGTGAGCTGAATATTAACCAAATAGCACAATACCTATTGTCTCTCTAGAATACACTGTTCCACTGAATAGGATATTTTTGTAGTCATAAATTTATGGTCATATTCAACCTTTCACACTATAAAACTAATTAGCCTTTGACCCCTTTTGATAGGAGCAGGTGTTCTTTAGACCTCGAACAAATTTCTATGAAATTCTATGATGGTGGAGCTAACCTAGTGACATATGTGCCAGCCCACATGATAATGTTACTTATCACACATCCGTTAAACCACTCGTTATAATGTACCATAGTGATATCCATTCAGTTTAGGTGATCATTTCTTATTCAAATCGTCTGTACCATATGAAATCAGGGACGCTATTTTATTTCCTTACAAGTACCAGCAGACAGCGAAACAGAACGAGCAGTTTATTCCGATGTGCCGATTTTTTATCTATATAGTTCAAGCTAAATCACAATATGAGCCGTGACATGTGATTTCTAACAATGTGGTATTTTGACATGTGTAGACTCAGACGAGCCTGTGCAGCCTCCTATTAAGCTTAGAAACTCCTAATGATGTTCAGTCAGTAGCTTAACACACAGTGAATATTCAAGCGCCTAGCAAAGGCTCTGATCAGACTGCGCGTATGCGCAGGCTGGTCTGAGCCTTTGCTTGTAGCATATACCATATTGTTGGAAAGCTCATGCCATGGCTCATATACCCTTTGCTTGGCTAGGGTCAAATGATTGTGTGTTATGTCAAAATGTATGAATGTTATTTAAATTTATGATATATAGATTATGTTTCGTATATTGAAATTATATCTATTTAACAATTATGTTCACTAGAAATTTATACAAATCTTATCTGTTTGCAGGTTTGTAAATTAATTTATGTGTTCATCCTGTGTCAGGTCCTTTTCATGACATTAATTACCAATTCAAATCTATGGACATGAAACTAATTATGCTGTGGGTCCGCGAAGTTGGGGGTGAAATATAACTACAGGACCGAACAAATGAACGACACTCAGCAATGTTGTGTTCTTAATTTCGAATTCGCAATAATCTGGAAAACACGGATCCTTCAGAAACAGAGAGAACCTACACAATTTGAAAATAGCATATCTGGTTTTATTGAGTCTGTTAATGAATATTAATGGAAAGTGCAGCAACTCTCACCCTTTTAAGTTAGAGAGAGAGAGAGAGAGAGAGAGAGAGAGAGAGAGACTAACTTAAAAGAACTCAATGGTCCAGGACTACATCACAACACCAGGACTAAACACGAAACCAAGCAACAACAAACAAAGAACTACACTTGATGGAGGTACGCTCGCTGTAGCGCAGTAGTCTCAGTGGTTTCTCTGTTATTGTACACTGCAGCGCCCTTTATTTTCTATAAATTCTAATGAGTAATGACCTATTTCAGAAAATGAAAGTCGATTTTCAAGAATGACCTAATTTTATTTTAAAAAATCAAACCGAAAAAAATAAGGCACAAGCTTGTCAGAAATCCTTAACAATCACACACCGTACCCATATAAATCCGTTTTTTGGAACGAAGGAAGATTTATCATATGCTATAGTGTCATAATTAGACCAACAATGGATTATTCCAAGATGGCGGACACTTGTTATGCTGACATATGGTCACGTGACAAGTTCCCGACAAAAGTAACAAGCGAGAGCACATTGACCTCTGACCCACACTGGCGAGAGGGGGGTCAACTTGTTTGTTGCAAGAAGTAATGGATTGGTAAGATTGGAAACCATTTCTTTTTGCGCAAAATGATCAGTCTTATATAAGTGAAGGAAAATAATGAGCTTATTTTTTTTCGAATGGCTTATCTTGTTCCAAGCCTACTAGCTTAACTACCGCGATCTTATGTTCAAATAGGCTAACGACTACCGAATAACTGTCTTAGAACGGACAGCAGCCACAGTCATCTAAAGGCATTAATATGTCTTAATTGGAAAATTTTCACCCTATATTCTATTGATGTTCAAACACATATTTTAGCTTTCACGGAGGCTTATTTAATGTATCAGCTGAAAGAAGCAATCAAATCAAACTAACTGCGATGAAACAATGGAAATGGCATATAGAGAGCTTAAGTTAAGTAGGTTCAGCCAAAGGCAACCATCATTTACAAACCCACTAATGAGTAATGCAGCGATTTTCTCTGCGTGGGCAGCAAAGACTTTTTAGACTGTGTTGATGCCTTTGCTAGTCGTTTGAATATTCTATGAGTGTTAAGCCACTGACCGAATATCATTTCGAGCTTCTAAGCTTAAAAGGACGCTGCACAGGCTCGCCCTGCCAAACCAGCATTCAATTTTGGGTCATCATTGGCAGGCCAGCGAAGCACAATTTATATGGCGTCGCTGGCGGGCCGATGATGGCCCGCTTATAGTGGTACATTGATCCTCTCATCAACTAAAAAACCTACTCTTATTGCTAGATGATGTGTTGCGTCTCCGCTGTACGGGTTTTATTGGCATATACAACATAATCTGATAGGAATAACAATGAAAATAATCTTAATTTAATAACAGATTGTCGACTGTAAATACAATGCATTTGAATATGTGCACGTTCTCACAGAAAATGATGTTTCATTGATGTGAATACTTTGCTCTACCAGACATTAATTGACATGTTAATTTCATCTGAAAATGAAATAATTACTGATCAATTTAAATTTAAACCATTATTGCTGCTTATATGTATGGTAGATGATTGACGCTACCGTGCATTACCAAATCACTGTCAACGTGTTTAATTACTGTAAACTATCTGATGATATAAACTCTTCTAACTTAACACATTCCGATGCATCTTTGATTGATTTGGAAATGGTGGATCTGTATTGAATATATCAGCACCGATTCATTTAAAAGAAAATTCAATACGAGACAAAACATAGCGTAGCACGGTTTCCAAACAAATTATTTTAATTTGCTAAATATTTTATGGAAATACGTGTCCAAGTAGGAGTATCTCCTCTTCTAAATTGATCAGCTGTAATAATTTAATTTACATGTATTTAGTTATAAATAAATATGACAGGATATGCCATTATCATATTGGAGCCACGCATTTTCTTTGAATGCGTACATGAAAGTGGTCAGCTAGGCTGCGTCCGCACAGTCGGATTATCTTTCTTAAAAATAGATTTACACAAATTTCAAGTTTTAGGATAGTCTCTGTATATAAGCAGATAGGTTTCGAGTGTATTATTGCTAATTATGTTTTGCCTTTGTTTGTCTAACTTCTTGTTATCTTGACATTAGGTTGCAAGAATACAATTAAAGTTAAGCAATCAACTTTCCCTTCCTCGGCAAGATAATAACATAACTAGAAAGAACGCAAATGACTACATCACACCAGCAGAACGAAACACAAGCCCCCATACATAATAGGACCAATGCCAATCAATGAACTAACAAAAACAGAATTACCATCTTGGAATAGACAGCAGCCCAGCCAGAGTGGAGCGATGGTACTAGGGGGTGGGGGCAGGGCTTAAATATATTTTACTCGTCGCATCTCAGCCTAGATGCTGCTGCTGTTAACACATTAATTGTTTTATTGCTCGCATGTGGACCTCTTAACTTGTTCAATGTATATTCACAGAGCAAATATCCAATCAATATAACTAGCTGTGATGAAATAAAGAAAAAGGTTCATAACTCACAGACAGTCAAAGCTTAACACAACCACCAGTTGAGCCAAGGTGTGCCCAGTCAAAGACAAGCATCACATATCAACGCCATGCGTGGATCCAGAAGGTTTTGTCATAGGGGGTCCAACTCAGACAAGGTTTTTTGGTGTTTTTAGTCGATGAGGGGAGAGAGGATCCAATTACCACTATAAGCGGGCCAGCCATTTAAACTATTTAAGCTATAGTTTGACAGGAGCCCATATCTGTGACCATCGAAAGCTCTAGCTCTGGCTCATCCAAGTCCAACAGATGATGTTGTGACTGCTCTCCATTCAAAAGTGGTGATCATGTTGTTATTAGCTATAGTTATTACTTTGATACCTCCTATAGATATATCTGAAGTTTCTACATGTTGTACTATGGTGCCTTGTGTATTTTATTTGTTGACAAACATCTTATTCGAAGAGGAAACCGAGTTAGTTGATTTGCTTGACTATTTTCTTAGTTTTACATTTAACCCCTAAAAGCCTAAATTCCTTTTTATGGGACACAAACAACCAGTGTAGACCCAGACGGGACGCAACGTTCTCAGAATCTTCACTGTTTGTTTATAGATTATTCTATGGATATCTGAATTAAAATGAAAACATACTACCGATCAACCCTTACATTGGTAATGAACTGGTCCACTTGATAGTCCAGTGGGCCTAAAAGGATTAAATTGGTACATGTAGTGTAATTGTGTTATTTTGACTTTTCCCTTTGTTACCTAATTTTGGCTTATGTTTTGGATTACGTCATGATTAGGTCATTTTTTCCACATGATTTTATATCCTGGTATTGACGATCTGGGGTATATTGTGTTTGGTCCAAGTGTGTGTATATACTCGTACGTGTATGTAATAGACTTTAAGCGTTGGTTATAACTTTTGAACTACTTTATATAGAGCTTTGATTTTTTACAAGTGTATACTTTTCAGGAAAAGCTTTTTTAAATATTCAAAACCAGACGTGCTTTTGGAAATAAATGACTGATAGTTCAATATAGCTAAACTGTGATTTGCATATATTTTGTGGGGAATAGCGTTTTTATAAAGTATTTAAGCATGTATCTAATCAATCTTTTTCCCGTTTCTCATATGTGTGTATGTGTGGGGAGTGTCACATATGTAAAATAAACTTTTGATTTAGTAATCGCCATTATCCAAATAAATTGATTTACTATTATCTGAATGAGAAAGGCCATTACAAATGTAACATAAGAATGCATGTAAAATACTAACCTCTGGTATGTATGGGGTTGAAGTAAAACCCATTAGTCTTTAAACAATCGACAGTAACATAATATTCATTATTACTGACCCATCATCATGATCAGTGAATTTTTTAAAGAAATCATTTAGAAGTAGCCATTCGTTTCCTTGAACATTCCTAATTATCAGACGCTCGGGCGATCACTAAACCGCCAACGAAGTAATTTATATCATTGGTCAAAATGACTTGTTTTAGTGTGGCATATTCAGTGGGTTGGTATACACTACGTTCGCTCTAATGACTGGGTAGATAGTTCGAATAGTGTTTAAACAAAAGGACTAGGTAATAAAATGTGAACGATCTAGCTAAATAATTTTTAAAAAAAGCGGACCCTTCAGAAATTGAGAGAACCTACAATATAAGAAAACAGCAGACTCGGTTGGTTCTTTATTGTATTGATTCCTGATCTTTGCCGTCTTTCTTACTTTTATTGAGTTTGTTCATGAGAACTAATAGAAAGTGCAGCAATTCTCACGCCCCCTAGCACCGGCTTAAGCAGTATTCTGCTTTCCATCCTGAAGCACAAGTAAAACCTGTAAATACAAAACATTTGAAGTTAACGTCTAATATATTCATATACAACTCATCACCAACATCTTATAATGCTTGGTCATATTAAAGATGATTCAAATTTACTGCATGTCATGACTAATATATACATAACGTTAACTAGCCATTATAATAGATGATGTTACATTAAACTCTCTGTTTGGCACTAAATAAGATATCTGTAGATCATGGGTGGATCCAGAGGGAGGGAGGGGGAGGCAGGGCCCCCCTGGAAAATCACAAACTGATATAATTATGTTTCCTTCGAAATGCTGGTACGGACTGCCCATCAGGAAGCAATTGGACCCCTCGGGTCCAATTGCTTCACGAGGGAGGTCTGTACGGTCCACTTTGAAATACGTTGATGACTTAAACAAATTCAGGACCCCTTGATCCGCGCGTGTACATATACTAATTCTGTGCAAGTAACTTTGAATTTATGATTTGATCATGATCATATAAGCCAGCACATTACATTTTGGTACTTATCACACCAGCGAGCAGACAAAGCTCCTTAGCCAGGACCTTCGCTTCTCGTACCCTTAAAGTAGGGGGCGTAGATAAATGGTTGGCCAAAAGTCATCGATCTGGCTCACCTAAATACCTACGCATGCATGTTAAAGATTTGACTTAGCCATTTCCGACAAGCAGGTGGTCCAAATAATGACTTTAAAAGTGCGTTTGGTTAAACTAATCTGCATAAAGAACCAGACATAAAGATTTTTCTCGCAAATATTGTAAATTCCACTCATAATGAGACTTCTTAAATTATTAGTCATGATTTTGTGACATGATTTTTGCTTCTGTCCTTTCTAGTTTGACAGTCATCTCGCTGAAGAAGAGAGCGAGAGTTAACTGTACTCTTGCTTTTATGTTCGCAATTTTGTTTTGTCTCTTGTCGAGTACCTTTTCTTCAAGGTGTCAAACGTTGATCAGTGATCTTTGATTGTGGCTTTTCCTGGTCCCATTTACAACCTCGCAGCTACCAGCTTAGCAAAATCAAATTTGGTGATATAGCTGTCATGTAAATATTAACCATTTGCCATATACTGACAGGTATTTTAATACTGATTGGCAGTTTGAGATGTTTGAAAGAGGAACAATGGACATGATACTTGTTTCGTGTACATTTCAAAATAAGTTTCCTTAATTTCAGTAACATATGTTGTTGGTACACATTGGAATTGCCTCATAGAGGCAATTCCAATGTGCACCTACAATATATGTCCATTCAATAGATGAGTGTTTCACCATAAAACAGGGTTTTTACAAAAGTACCAACTACTTTTAATGTTTCAGGGTAATGAGAATGTAGAAATGAACATGTTTTTGTGTAGTTTGGCATGTACCTGGATGGCAATAATAGATAGCCAATTTTATATTATTGACAGCTTATCTTTAGGTGGTTGTCTGGTTGCATCTGTTTGTTACTTGTTAGTTTTAAAATCGCCTAACTCCACCAAAACAAGTCAAAATGTCACAGGCAATAGCTAAAACAAAACTCATAAATAGCATGTTCGTTTGCATATTAATAAAATCTAAATCAGCAAAAGCAACCTGTGACATGTGATCTCCATTAAATAGAAAACGATGAGCATTAATGTAAATACAAATTATCAGCAATTATTATAAATCAATACAAATTTAAATCAACCCTTAACATGCTAAACAAGGGTGTATCCTGTTTTGAAAACAGTATAGATCCTGATCAGATGGCTTCTCAGAAGCCATCTGATCAGTATCCACACCTTTTTTTTCATTTTTCTCGTATAACATGATGCTATTTTTATTCCTGCAAGCTAGTGAGAAAATGGAGAGGAGTAAAACATACAGTGAAACCTGTGTAAAACGGCAACTCTCAAAAAGAACGAAAATTGGTTTTCAAGACCAATTATCGTTTAATGCAGGTCAAAAGTATTGCAGAATGAGAACATTCTGCAATACTTTCGACCTCCATTAAGCTACCATTTGTCATTAAGGTCTTTGTTTTTTTTCGTTTTACACAGGTTTTACTGTACAAATACCCATCACGGTAAGGGTTAATTGGCACACCTGGCGGGAGAAATAATTAGTGATATCAGATATCTATATTTGAAATGCAAACATTTGTTTCCTTAATTATAGATCTCTTCAAACTCAATTTGCAACATATTGTGTATTGGCCTGTTGATGAGTTCCGCGACGAGTGAAGCGTGAATGATAGCGGCAATCCTCCATCCTTAGAGCTCAAGAACCAATAACCATGCTAATGAGGGTCTGTTTGTTTCTTCTTCGTCTAACTGACAATTACAACTGTGTGCTCTTTAATTCAATACCGGGGCTGATTATACAAGTTACCAAGCTGTTGATTAATTCAAATTTAATTAGTTTAGACATCGAATATACGTAGATTCCTGACAAACTCATCTTAGGATGATCCTGCCTCGACCTCTGTCATTATTCGAGGATCTTTGGAGCTCTTCGTTCAGTCTATGTCATTGATTATGGCTTTAAGCGGCTTCTGGCGGCGCTCGATTGTCTCAAAACAATGTAACTAGTTATAATACCGTGTTCTTGTAAAATAATCGAGATGACACAAGCATGCAGAAGTAGCTGCATAATACACAGGCGACAAGATGTCTGTCTTTGATGTTTAAATTCTATGGAATTATCTATGCAAACTGCAGAATGAGCATATCAAATGCAGATCCTTTAAATATTAAAAAAGAATACAACAGTTACAAACTAAGACTTTAAATGAAGGACACATATGGCAAAAGGTTAGGAAACACTTTCTTCCACAATAAAAGCTGAACAAACACCAGGCCCCGGGGTTATAAAACGTTTCTTATGCTCAACTCGACTGAGCCTAAAATTTCAACTGCTCATAAAACTAAAAAGGTTAAAAAATAAAGATAGTTCTTGCTTTAAAACATTTAAGATGTTGTGTATTTATCCTATTAATAAGAAACAGACTCAGTATAAATGTTGTTTTCCATTTGGACAAGAATAGATAGTCTAAACATACGTTATTGCCAAATATGATACAGCAATAGGATTGGGTCACAAGTTCTCACAACATTAGGTACGACCCTTCCCCTACATTATATACATAAAGAATATAGCTTATAAACATGGCTTAATATATACAATCTGATTAAGAATGCAAGTTATGATCAAAATAGGATGATAGCAATATAAACTAGAGAACTATAAGTTATAAATAAAAAAAAATAAATGCATAAATGTAAGAGTAAATAACTAAATAAATAAATGAATAAGTAAATAAAATAAATAAATGAATATATAAATAAAAAAAGAAAAATTCAAAATTATATAAATAAATAGAAATAAATAAAGTACAAAATAACTAAAGAAGGAAAGTATAAGACCAATATGTAACCCTGAAACTTGAAATAAGCTTTTGACTCAGGTCACCAAGTACTCGTATTTACATATACATGTTTTAATAATTTGTTTTAAAATTAGTTTCAAAGAAAGAGTCGAAGAGCTTATGAAAAACGTTTCGAGGCATGGATATATCTGCAGATAGCCCTGAACAAGACCATATTTGTTTCAATATTCCAGTTTTTGCTTCCAAAAGAATCAAATTGTTGGTTAAGGGTTTAAAATCCCTAACTGTTCCATTGAAAACCTGTCTTTCATCAATATATTTTATACAATGAAAGCAGAAATGGGTGGCATCCTCCATCACACCACACCATTCACATAGAGGGTTATCACGAACATGGTTTCTAAAAAGATCATTGTTAATACTACCACAATTATTTCTAAGCCATGCATGTATTACAGAGTCATATCTATTTCCCATGATAAAATAGGGAGGAACACGTGATAATTTAAAATTTTTAATGATATGTTTTTTTTAAAAGTTGATAATGAGGATGAACCTTTCAAATCATCTGTAAGAGAGTTCTATAGTCTAATGGATGATGGAATACAATATTTTTGTGAAATACTTGTTTGATTATAAGGTACAGTTATATTTCTAGTATTTCTGAAAGGTTTATCAGAAATTAACGAACTAAGGGAGGGATTAAACCTTGTATGTATGAGGGTACCATTCCAGTATTTACATTATAAATAAAAGAAAGCTGATTATGTTGTCTTCTTTGCGATAGAGTTGCCCATCTACACACTTTATACAGGTTTTCTAATAATGCAGATCTTGTTAATCTTGTGACAAGTTGGGCTGCTTCAGTTTAAACCTTTTGAAGTGTTACAGAGTCTTCTCAGAGCATCCATCCCATACAACTGAATCATATTCTACAATAGGTAACATATAAGACATATACATCTGGTTGAGTTCTATTTCAAAGAATATTTAAGTTTTTGCATGATTTTTTTTGTTGCTGACTTGACAATGTTTTCAATATGTGAGTGCCACTGGCCAGTACTACCCAGGGTAACGCCCAGTTAATGACTATCAACAAAACTTATCCGATAGATCCCGGTATACAAGAAAAGATATGTCATTATTTTCCTTATCAAGGAACTTGACTGTAGCAGATCAAGAGTTCTTTAATGGACAGATTCTTTTCATTATTATATCACAAGCTACAAGGTCCACTCTGGGTAGTTTTAGAAAAAATGTGCATTATATTGTCTTGAATTCAACAAACCCAATGTGGTACACAAACACAAGATGGCCTGAAGGTTATTTCCAATCAGTGCAATTTATGTAAATATTGAGATGAGTGTGAATAAAGAGTTTGTGTGTTAAATCCTTGGTTAAATCCTTTATGAACAGGCAATAGATTATCAGTATGTTCCTCCAGCCGTTGTGCTATTTTTATTAACTCAAAATACAAATACCATCTATATAACGAGGCGAGGCTGACCTGATTAACAGCAATATTCATACAAGCACCACTCTGGGTACCAGAGTCCACCAAATGTTATAGCCAGTGCAACAGTAACTGTTCATACGAGGGTCATCCAGTAAACAGAGAGAATTTCCTTATAATGCAAGAGTTTGTACCATTAGAACATGTCAATTGTAATTATTAGATGGCATAACGTGTTGGGCATGCAGAAGCATATCCAAAATGCTGTTGGAAAGTGGGGTCGATTGTTGCCTTGCAACGAAAAAGTGATACAAAAGCTAGCCTGGCCAGATTTTCCACATACAAAAACCTAATGCTAAAAAAACAGAGTTTGACATTTATTATCATTTATCTGAACATTGATTGTCCTTAAATCTGTTATGGTTTAATCGTTCTCAATGTTTCATATAAAATATGGTCATTAACATGTACCAGTTAGTCTTGGTCGCCTCGCAACCAGACAATTGTGAAAAAATGGACTATTTGTTATGTCTATATTTTTCTGTTGCTAGGCAACAATGAACACATTGAATATATGTTTGTTAATGATACTGTATGAAAATATAGAATATATTTAATAATTTTAGCGTGATTTAAAACTTATATACCAACCAACAATAATTCAAGGGCAAATAAATGGCCCATACCCCCATTTCTGATTCCACAATTTTGCATTTTTGTCGCTTTTTATGCTAAATGTACCTGTCAATTTGACATTTTTTAAGAAGTCAATGAATTTTACATAGTAGTTGCCTTATGTTGTAGTTTATATATAGAATATATTTTGGAACTGATCTGCACATGCCAGTAACCATGGCTATCAATTTAAGGCATCCGGTCAGCTAAGCTTTAAGTACGCGTTTGCGTATCTAAGCAACAAGCGACATCACACTCTGTCAAACTTTTAGATATGTTGTTGCATACACAACAAATTATGCCACCTTATGATTATATTTGTGATGTTAAAGTGGTTCAAACTCTTATAGTATAAGGAAATTCTCTCTATTAATTGGATGACCCTCGTAGAAAACAATTAAACAATTTAAGAGTACTGCTCCTGAAATGACCGAATATCAGCTAAATAGCGACCAACGAGCTTTTTCATTCACCAAAACACAAATAACTCAATAATATTTCTAATTACAAAACACATTTGACAATAAAAGGCATATTTTGGAATAGCTTTACTAACACCTATGTTTCCCTCACTCCCATTTAACCCTTAAAGCGCCACCTATAATTTGCAGCAGACGATAATTTAGAATTCTGACGCTTTTTTTTAAAAAAAAAAAGGTATGATATTTCATGAGAATCGTCTGCTGGCAGACGTTTCTTATGTGATATCATGTCTGATTTTTTTTTCGAAAATTAGGAAAGATTAGGCAAAATTTGTCGTCTGCTGCAATCGTGATTGGCGCTTTAAGGGTTAAAAGCAAACAGCGATTTTATCGCGAACTATATTTTCAAAGCGTATGAATTTCGAGACCAATTGAAAATTAGGTGATAGCTGATAGTAAAAAGCTCCAAGTTCACAAATAAGTCTTATATTTATCAGCCATATCACTGTAGACTATCTACAATATTGCCTTGATTTCTATGGAAACGGGGATTCTTGAACAATTTCTACAATTGGCACTATTTGATATATCTATAATTAGACTTACCAAAACAAAAGGTTAAATCGACTATGCTTGACTTCCAGCTAAAAAGTACAATTTTACAAAATATATAGAGTAAGAAGTAAAAAATAGCATTAAAATATGCTATTGGGAAAGTATTCATCCATCAGCTAGCATAGACTAGATACATTTTAAAATATGTTTGTAGTTTAAAACGAGAAGTGCAAGGTCAAGTTATTTGATTTTTGTCTTTTAATCATTGAGTTTGACCAAAGAAATAATATTTTTAACTTATAATAAAAGTCAGATTTTCTCTGTTGCATGCATTTATAACTAGTTTGTAAAGAAAGATGTTGCATGTGGTGGGTTGGTGCAAGATGCTTGTTGACGTGGATTTTAAAAAATAGTGATTTTCTTTAGCTGTTGCTATCTGTGGGTAACGAGTCTTTTCTTTGTTAAATCACAATTTAGTAATTGAATTTCATTTCTCCTTGTTATGAAACATTGAATCATATTGCTGGAACCCTCCAAGCTAAGCCAAACAATGTATGTGAAGATTTGGCCAGTAAAATATATTTCACTACCCCCCCCCCCCCCCCTACACAACACACAAACATACATCTCTGTTTGGCATCATGATGCTTGCCGAGTGATGGTAAACGATGATCCCAAGGGATGGAGTATTCTACCCCACACTCACACTCATGACATTTTCTTATAATCTTCCATGCAATGAATGGAAAGGTTAAAGCTCGTGGTTTCTTCATGCAGACATCAAACTCTGATCATAATTGGCGATTGGAGTGTCTGTTGGGTGCATATGTCATTTTGGTCGATTTTCGGGCACATTTTCATTTTGTAATGTTTGGTTTTGTAACATGTATGATGTTTATTTGTTTGATATATTGTTAACATAGTTTCTGTTGACCCAGATATTGATTGTAATCAAGTTGTTTACTTGGTTATAAGATTTTTCTAGGAAAATGACCAGTCATATAGAAATTAAAAATATTCTATCATAGAAGTTTCTGGAAAAATTTAGAATTCTGTAGAACTTTCTTTTTATGCCAATAGAAGCTTTGAGCAAATTCTAGAAGCAAGTAGAAAAATTGAGAAACCTGTGCACCATTTCAGAATAAATAATTTTGTCTTATATTTGTTATCATAGTTGTTTCCTGATTATTCTGGAGCTTTCTTAAAGAATATATATAGAAGTAAATTTTCATAAGGGCATCTTTGGAGTAATTTCACCATTTAAACTTTAAAACATTAACTTCAAATATGGGGATCAGACACTGTTGAAGGACTTGTGTTGATAAATATTCTGAGGGACAGTTTGGACTTATAAGGTACTGTAAATAAGACTTTCTTTGATTGTATAAATAGTTTCCAGTGTTTTTTGTTAATTGATAAGTTTTGTTGTTTTTTAAATAAATTTTGTTAAATTTTAAAAGTGCTTTTTGCTGACTTCTGATTACCAAATTTTGGTTTCCAGAATTCTTTTCTAATTACGCATGGAACGTAACAGTATAGTTTATTTTCTTGAAAACTATGTGGGCCTCATCGCAACAAAACCTGTATTCGGGGGTTTGAGAACAACACAGTCGCAGACCAGCCTGCGCATCCACGCAGTCTGATCAGCGCCTTTGTTATTCACTTTTCGGAAAGTTGCATATGTACACTTGGTACAGATGAAATTTAAATTTTTTAGATAGTCTCTGTAGCTGAGGAAACCGGTTTGAAACTCGCCTTGAGGGAAACCCCAAAGACAGGTTTTCTCGCAACGCGGCCCATGTAAAGACTGTACTATATACGGTCATTGATCTGTTCTTGGTTTCTACCAAACGGCGTCCATCATAGCAATAATGTATGTTGTATTATCTATGTATATTGATACGGACGAAAGTAAGATAAAGCAATAAAATGTATATAGGGTTTTATACATGTAATATTTTCAAGATTGGAAATAATTAGGAACACTTTTATCTATTTGAAGGCTAATAATAAATCAATATTCCATTAGGAAAATTACATTTTACACCAACTTAATAGCGTTGATACCATAAAATATAATTTGTGGACATAAAGTCGTAATAGTTGTGCGATGCTATCAGGACACTGTCTTGCTTGGTAGTCAGATACTCAAGCAATCATTGTGCGCGGTCATATAGTGATTTTAAATAAAATTAACTAATAAAAGCATTAACTTTTAGATTAAAATATTTTTATTGAAGCAATAAATAGAGCAGTATGTGGGGAAAGCCACAATTGCCATGACGAGCAATGAAGACCCAGATCAGCCCATTGGTCTTCATTGCCCGCTAATACATACAAATATGTCCACACAACATAAACGACCTGTTCAATTCAACGATGTAAGAGGTAGATTTCAAGTTCGGTTATGCTATAAAAGCTGGTTGCATGTACTGGGCATTAAGAATCCATTTTACGTGATCAGTACCTGAGATAATGTACCTAATTATGTTAAATATGCTGAGATACTCTCCATTTGATCAGAACCATGACAACTGCACACTCGACGCTTGTCTCTTGCCCAACAAAGTTGGAGAGCAAACACATTACTAGTTGAAGCATAATCAAAACTACGAAGTTCCGTATTCTAGGGTGTGTTCATATGAAACTTAATATTTTCCTTCAACTCTAAAAATATGGAATGAATTAAGTCCCCGTTACTCAAATTGAAACATATAGTTAAACTGGATTTTTCAAGTTCTCAATAAATTAACATACCACATGGTACCTTGAGAAAGAGCTTACGGATTTCCATCAATCAAACATAACGTAGTTAGCTAAATGCGGATTTACGCAGATTAAGTATTATCCCAGTGCACTTGCAACTGTGGAATAGCAAACGGAACAGTCCAAATCTTCATAGAAATCATTTACTAGCATCGCTTTGACCGTTCCTATTACCATTGATACATTCCTAAAATGGCAATGGATATCTGACTTATGAAACAAACAAAGCAGTCTATAAGACAGGTGTACAATATACAAAGGACACACGTTGATTTAGTTTAGGCGTATATCTACCAAGTAAAATTTAAGTGTTCATACTACTGCAAAATAGACCACATCAAAGTCAGACTGTCATACTGTAATTCTAGTTGAACATTTTAGGGGCATCCAAGCCCTTTGTTTATGCACTATAAAATATACTTGATTTAATCTTTGGTTGTTGTTTTGTACGTACATACAGTGTACGATTTTAGCCTATTTGCTCAAGCTATCATGCATTAGCCCATTTGCTTGTATCATATTAACTTTGTCAATTTTGAATCCAACCTGGGGCCAGATGCTGGTCAGAAGTCGATATTTATCAATTACCTTTCATATTTACTGCATTGTTGCATGTTGCCTGATAAACGCTGTCTATCTCACTCATGTGACTTTATCAGGTCATGATGACGTTGCAATTTTTGAATGACGTCGCAATTGACACTGAATCGACACAAAAATAAAAAAATACGTCATAATCGTTATTGAATAGTTAAACAATGGGTAAACTGATAGATAGAATACCAGGTTTGCGTCTATTGATATCAAGTTTACCAGGCTCAGCTTTGAGAATGCATGTTGAATCGCTCGGCAAGACTCGCGATGTCAACAAGCGTTCTCAAAGCCTTGCCTGGTAAACTTGAAATCAAAAGACACTCACCTAGTATTCTCTATATCTCGGCGAGCCTCAGGATGTCAACAAGCGTTCTCAAAGCCTTGTCTGGTAAACTTAATATCAAAAGACACTCCCATAGTATTCTCTATATCTCAGCAAGCCTCGGGATGTCAACAAGCGTTCTCAAAGCTGGGCCTAGTAAACCTGAATTCTAAATACATGAAGACATTAAAGCTGTGTATCTTACCCGGTTTCCTGTTTGGAATTGACGAAAGCATATTCATTTGAATTGTTCGTCTACTCAGGGTCTTTCTACACAGGGTTTGGAAGCACTGTATTGATTTTGCTGATAATTAGAACTATCATGTAGGTTTAGTATTATATAACCATACAATTTTCAAAACGATTCATTGTACAATTCTACAAATAATCACAAAGAAAGTTGGTTTGAGCACCAGAGCTGCTAAAAAGTACACAATGAGTACATATTACAATTCATTAGATACACATTCCAAGCTCCAATGATTTTAAATGTTTAAACTGTGTGATTCAGCATATTATGGTAAAGAAGAAATAGTTATTCAAAAGTTTTATTTAGTTAAATTTAACATTAATGCAAAATTTTGAACGAACACTTTATGTGTGAGTGAAGTGGCATATCTACATTAATTTCTGGTTTCAAGTCTATAGGTTGTCAGTAATGTAAATACAGGTAACCAGTGCTCTTCATTTCCAGGTATTGGGAGGATATTGGTTACCTGTTTTTTCTATTACTGACCACCTGTAAACCAGGAACCAGCAATTGATGTAGGTATGGTCAATACACACTGGCCTTCAACAGTTTTTGAACATATGGTAAAGATTCTTAACCCTGTATAGAATGACCCTAGTCTACTATTCCACAATTTGTTTACGAATCCCAAAATCGACATCACTTTAATACCTTTAAGATCTACTAATAATTTTAATGTAGTATCATAAAAGTAAGTGAGTATGATCTGTAAATACCACAAACACACACTGCAGACCAACCAACGACACCGTGAGGAAGAGCCACATAACATCACCAATCACAATACACCAGGAAGACATTTAAAGTAAAGCAACCAGCTCTCTCTTCCCAATCAAGATGATTGCAAAACTATAAAAGACATACTATTGCAGCACAAAACAAGGACCAAACACAAAACCCCCACAACCAATCAGAGCAACAATAAACAATGCACCAACAGCAACAGAAACGCACTGCCTTAGAACGGACAGCAGCCTAATCCATTCTGGGGGTGGCTTAAATACATTTTACTGGTACCAAAACTTCCCCCTAGATTCTGTTGTTAAAAACACAAACATTATTAATGCAATGTTTCATCACAGAGAAACAAACAATCAAATCAAATGAACACACTATGATGAAACCAAGGAAAGGGCTCATGACTCACAGATAGTCAGAGCTAAAAAAAACCTCAAATTCACTAGCATCAGGCACCAACCAACGGATGAAAGCTTTACTCCAGGGCCATTGAGTCTGATGCCCGACCCAACGTCGTGCAAATAAAGAGGAAACCATAGCTATAAACCGTAATTGGGTTTTCAACCATACATGCAGACTGTCAAAACATATTATGACATCATAGTCGGAATCTCCTTGTTTAGTAATACAGTGCTTAGAGTTTTAGGGTAGGTAACTGATATGTCATTTTAATAAATCGCTGTTTGTAAAGATATTGTGCTGAAATCAAACATTTTCTTGAAAAAACATTTGTGCTAAAGGCAAAAGTTTCTAGATGTATATTGAAAATTCAAAAATAAGCAGCTCTTTGGTTGCATGTAGCAAACATTTCATCTTTCTTTGTATATGGGCACATGCTGGTAAATATTCCTACATTGTGTTTTGCATGGAACTATGTATTTAAGCTGTTCTAAGAGTAGGATCCAAAAATAGGAAGCTTGGGGAGGTTAGACTTAGGTTTACAGAATTAATTGGAAATACTATCATCATTTTGTTTCTTAATGTATGAGATTTATATTATCACATTTTGGGAAAAATGAATGGTGTATGAATAAAACTGATCTAATCCATGCCTGACCAATACAAGTTTGTTATTAAACAAAAACCACACTGTTGTGAAACATGACTGACATTTAACCATTACTAAAAGTAAATTCATCAATATGATCAGCTTGCTCTCTACTCTCCAAGTGCACTATGTCCAATACGAAGAACAAGTTATTTATATCAGAAACTGTACTTTTGACACAATACACGAGTATCTAGCATGGCATTAAGCTTTCCCAGTGTAGGATTGTTATATGTTTCATGTTTGGCTCCCTTGTATGTTGTGTTTTCTTGTTTGATGTCACTTTCACATATGGTGTTCAGGGTCATGTTTGGTACTTTGCCTTCCTCTCTGCTTCAATATGAAGGGCGAAACAAACGTGTTCTAATGTATCCTTATAAATCACACATTGTCTTTGACGACTTCCGCCGACAATTACATTGTGTGACTGTATGAGATGATGTGCTTTCATTAATATCGCTACTAAATACATGACTGGCTGTACACGCTGTCCAGATGAGAGCATGCTGCTCTACTGCTCTTTCTGACACCAGATAGTGTTTGGTCTGTTATCTATAAAGTACAAAACCACATGTTCTCATGACATCCCTGATAGAGACTTTACTATTTTGGTGATGTCTTTGCTGGTACTTTACAATTTTTGTTCACGTTGGTGCAAACAAGAGCATCCTGAATCTAATGACTTTAATAATTGGAAAAATAAATGCGTTTTTTACAAATTATTGATAAAAAAGAATTTTGTTTTATTGCAATAATTTAGATCCTGTTCCTCCTTACGCTAAATTTATTTTAAGACAATTTAAGAAAAATACCCATAAATTTAAACATTTAGGTGAGATTCTTAATAGATTAAAAATCTAGGGATTTTATAGCAACTAGTTTGTTTGCATATGGGTTTTCTACTCTGTATTCTACCTTACTTCATAATTAAGTTAACAAAATATTTTACATTATATGAGCATACTTGCAATAGATTTGGCTTGAAATAAGAAACATTCGTTTTCACTATTGAACAACATAAAATACAGTAAGATTATGTCAGAAAGTTGTAACATACTTAATTATCTTCTGGAAAATATATTTATTATATTTGGTTCTCAAGAGGAAAGACAAATTATACCCATTCCAATTAGTAGTAATTGTGCTCCTCTTGACTCATTCAGGCTGAATATTAAAAAAATGGGCAGTATTATCGAACATTTATACCTTTATCTATTACAAAACTATGACCAGTTAGTTGATGAAACAACCAGTGTACTTCTTTTAGCCTGAAAGAGTAGTGTAGTAAAATGCAAAATGATATTGCAGTTTAAAGTAACCATGTACACCTTACAACTATTAACTAGACGCGATAACTTAACCTTATAGCACAGGTGTTAAACAATTATGATTTTTATGAAATTTTAATTTTCCATAATTTTCAATTTTATGGCAAACGAGAGCTGTAATAAATGATGGTACATTAACAAGTAAAATACGTCTTTATTTGCAGTTGATCATATGGTTTTATTACCTTACTGTCAAACACATGCTCTGCTTATATAACTTAACACCCAATTAGACATCTGCTTAAAACGATGGGCTCTTTTAAATAACCTTTATATGGCTATTTAATGGCTTACATGGTTTATCCTCTTATTGAGTATATATTTTCTATGATATCTTGATATAGCTGGTACAAATCAAAGGTCGCAATATGACTTATTTCACCTCACAATATTGATGATTTATTACACAACATCACTACAGCAAACCATGGTTGTTGCAAAACCTTTCATCGGTGAATTGGTGACTGATGCTTTTTTTATGGCTGAGTATAGCAACGCTCAAATAGCGACTACTCTAGCTTTTATCTTCAATGAGTTAATTGGCTGCTAGAAGACATTTTCTTTGTTTCAGTAAAGAGAATCATTTTTATTTGATGTTTGGTTTGGTATTACAGTGAAGTGAGTATGTTAAAAAGGTTTTAAACAAACTAAAACATTTATTTTCTTTTACCTATGTACATTATGTAATCTAGGTTGAAGATTTGGTCGATGAAGTAAATTAAAACGAGTGAGTATGACCAGAACATACCACAATCACAGATAACATACCAACCCATGTTGCCATGAGGAGGAGACATTAGAACGAGTCTTGTTGCTATACACTTTGGAGCGATAATTCTGTTTTTGCTTATCTTTCTGTGTTTGATGCACCCATTTTCTGTTTAGGTTTCATGTTTAGTCTTGGCTTTGAGAGGTTGTACTTTGTGTCCTATTTTGTTCGGCACTTCACACAGTGTTTTAAAGAGAAAAAGAGTGGGCTCATTATAGGCATTTGGCAGAAAATCTTCATTACAAGCAAATTCTTATAGCGATTTCTTTTCAATCAATACATTTGTACTTGCAAATCTTATACTATTTTGTTGTCAATCATTATAGTCTTTCGGCAACTTTCGATATTGTCTTTAAGGAGACCACCACAGGTATTTATCTTATCAAAAACCAGAGCGCAGGACAGAGGTTCTGAGTAAAATATACGTAATCGCATACTCCAGTTATGATACTTATGGTCAGTCATTGTGTGGTTACGCAAACTTATGATAGAGTATCAATGTGTATAAATATATTCTTAAAAAACATACAGCTTGTTGTTTTTGGTTTTACATACGGCCTTTGATCTGGGGGCTCTCTTATCACATATCAAAATTTGAAATTTCTTAAGATGTGTTTCGCTTATTATTTCTGTGACACGTGTTGAATGGCCTCATATCATTGATTCAGCTTAGGTAACAAATATCTCACTAATTAAAATAAATCTATAAATTCAATTCCATTGATAGAGAAAAACAATCAGGGAAATCTATCGAAATAATCAAAATTTTAGCTGTCATATTAAGAAGAAAATGGAGACTTGACTGTTACTGGTAATGAATATTTAGACAAAACAAACCAGTCACACGATTGAAAAATATTCCAAGCTAACAATGAACATACTAAGATTTATTGCGATTAGAGGTCGGTGACGTACAGGCCAGGCCTAAAATTACTAGGTCTTTGTGGAATTGGCATAGAAAACTCGTATCGGATTGCCCAAATCAGTTAATACATCAAAGAAGCATTCATTCGCGGTTACCTTTTGTCACAAAACGCATTTCTAGAAGAATACCAAAGTTAAAGAGGCCAGGAAACAAATTGTGCTTTACAAATCAAAGCTTTTGTATGTACCACAGCGACTGAATACGTTTTTGAAAACTGTGGGCGTTATATATTCAATTTAGGTTTGTTTTTAAAGTAGTTTTCCATGTCTTGACTCATTAAGCTTGCTTAAATTAATTTGCATTATTATGCAAGAAACAATTAAAGCTGCGTAATTCAATTAACATTTTTTTTACGAATTTGATATATATGTGCTTGCTTTCTGGCAATGTAAGCGGACACTTTTATTGAAAAGTTTTAACATTCACTGAACCTTTGTCTTACTTGACTATTCTAAAAGAAAAATCATTTGTCAATAAACGTGAGGCAGCGATAAAAATGAGGACGCGTACATACTGTCTTTTTTCGCGCTGTTTATTTAAGTGTGTGCATTGTGATTTCAAACCTATCTGTAATGTGTACGCATTAAAAAGCGACATACACAGTTTGCCTAGAAATAACTGTACTATATAATTTAATTATTCCTTACACCATCTCCTGTTATACATGATGGATCTGGTTTTATTTTGAAGTTTTTTTCTCAACTCTACGTGGCATCTAAATCACCCTTAGAGCTTTTTCTTAACTCTACATGGCATGTAAATCACTCTTAGAGCTTTTTCTCAACTCTAAATGGAATGTAAATCACTCTTAGAGCTTTTTCTCAACTCTACATGGCATGTAAATCACTCTTAGAGCTTTTTCTCAACTCTACATGGCATCACTCTTAGAGCTTTATCTCAACTCAACATGGCATGTAAATCACTCTTAGAGTGATTTACATGCCATGTAGAGTTGAGAAAAAATGCATACACTTATCAGACTAATAGGTGTTTACTCAGGTATACAGAGGGTTCAATTTACTGTGTATGGTTGGCTACCGGGACGGAATCAACATTTTTTAAAGCTTATTCATTGGTTAGCTCAGACAAACCTAATAACAAGGATGCTCACATGAACTGGCAAGTTTACAGCTCAGTGAAAAGGGAACTGTTTGTGTTGAATGTCAGTCTAACCGAAGGATGTTGCTTAGAAAGTGTGTACAATATCGAATTCTCGGTACACACTGTTTGTGAATTTTAATGCGCACTATTCACACTATGTAAGCACTGAATCCCCTTATTTAACTGACAGAAATACTTCTCACAAATTATTACATTGGTGTAGGATGGTCTCTTAAATATGTTAAGGGTCAAAGATTATTTCAAAGAAAAAAGTGAAAATTGCCAGGAAATGTTTAAAGCATAATGAGGCCAGTCCGCGAGATTTTGGTACGTATCGTCTCGCCAGAGCATTTACTTCTCGCATGCACAAGGTATGGTAGCTTCTAGCCCACCTGGATGCGTCAGCATAGGTGTTTAAAAAGATGATGTTACGCATAAGCGCTAAGTATCAAAATCTCGTGTGATAGTACGAGATAAGAGTGCGTAATCATCTCAACTAAAACATATGTTATGAGCACCCCAAACAAATGTTTAGGCTGATAAATAAGAACATTTTACAAGTTTATGCTATTTTTGTTTAGTTAAACGCATAAACTCTTTCTAACTATATAAGCTAGGCCTACAGTGAAACTTGTGCAAATCGGCCACTCAAAAATAGACAAAACAAAGATCTTAATGATGAATGGTAGCTTAATGAAGGTCGAAAGTATTACAGAATGCTCCCATTTGAACATTCTGCAATACTTTTGACCTGCGTTAAGCAATAATTGGTCTTAAAAACCAATTTTCGATCTTTCTGATAGTGGCCGTTTTACACAGGTTTTACTGCGTATGCTTTCGTTCTTATCCTCAATCTGATTCCTTATTATTTTGTCTTCATCGTTATGTCCAAGCAGAGATTTCTTTCCTGGAGTTTAAACAATGTGTTCAGTCCATTCCGTATTGTCATTCTGTGTTGACTGCATCATACCAACTCGTTTGAATATCTGCAGGTGCAATTTCTGGTTTTATTTCGGGTTAAACAATCACATCTAATTTCTTCCAAATTGATATTCTGTTTTCATTAAGAACTTTAAATAATTGGTTCTACAAAGAAACTAGATGCAAATCTTGGTGACAAATGTTTTCGGTACCATACCAGGGTTAGATGTTTTAAAATACAAGCGTTAAAATATAATGATACGATTTCATTAATGGTTTAATCACATTAACACCGTCACAGATCAAAGAGGCAAAGCGATATATGAAACATAAATAAATTACCATGCCTCGTTTATATTTTTAAGCCTTTAATTGAGCCTTAGTAGGAGAAAATGCACATTCTGGCATCTGCACCAAGAACCAAACTTAGAAAAGACTGTGCAATTTGTGTAATTTTACACAAAGTATTCATTGCAATAACTTGATCTGACGCCGCTTGTTAAATTCTACAAATACTATGAGGTCAGATTTGGAGGTAAAGCAATTTCACTCAAGTGTGCGTAAGCCCAAAATTATTTTCATGACTTAAGGGGCCAGTTTTAAACGCCCTTTGTCATATTGAGATTAAATTTACTTGAAATAATTTTCTTTGATGAAATTGATATAATGCACTTAATATCAAAGTGTGCCTTAAATTAACTAAATTTCATTTTTGGGTTTTGAAAAATTTACATCGTTTCACCCATCATTTAAAATAGACAAACTTGCAAATTGCATGATATATATTTTACCATGTATCGAAAATTTTGATACGTATATCAGGCCAGTACATGCGGGTTCGAAACAATCCCATAGATGAGCAGACGAGACTTAGACGAACTTGTGCACAGGGGCCTATGGTGCTCGATGCACAGAAAGTGAATTTGTTTAAAGCATTTAAGCACTGACCGAAACAAAATAGACACGTTACCTAATTTTTCGGTGTACGTTAATCAGTATAATCGGGACATGGACAAAAAGTGCAGTCCCACAGCGTGTTGTCTAATCTGAGTTAGCACTGTTTATCATAGAATAGTATAAAAATATAAATAGAAGTAACTACCACATTGGAAATGGACCAGTCCAATTGATGTGGATGGTGAAGTTTCGTTCGGCTGTAATGTGTTACAATAGTGCATTTATGCATATTTGCGCGGGGTAGAGTGGTAGTATGGAATCGAAGGGTCGCTAGTTAGAGACTCATCGGGGGCACTTGGTTGTCTCCTCGATTAAAGTAGAGAGGAAGTCAAAGATCAGGAATCGATACAATCAAGTACCATGCCTGACCCGGAACACAATATGGGAAAAAATGACAAAAACACACGGAAAAACAACGCACAAGAGAGCCAAGAAGTCAGCCCTTTCCTAGCAGATGATCACAAGGATGCAAGGAACAGACAAGGCAGCATAACAAAGATAAATAGTAACAACATAAGTAACAAAAAGGATCCATAACAGAAGCACTGCCTTGGAATGGTCAGTATAAAAAATCAAGACAAATTATCCTCCCGGTTCAACCCATGAAGACAGGATAGCGCCTGACACAACTTAACTTATATAAGCCTAGCGTCCTTTTTGTGGAACATCGGCAAACAGTGGAAAACCAGATCAGTCGCCGCAAAACGCGGCGTCTGATCAGGATCTCCTCAGTTTGCTTACAGAAGTTTCTTTTAAATTTGACTAAAAATAAGAAAATAACACCCAACAACCCTAAAATTGAAAAATTGACTTGTCCAATTGATAAGGATGAGAAAATGCATTCGGCATAAATGGGTTAAAATTGCAGACTGTGATGTAGAGAATCAACAATAATAACCATCTCAACGACTTGCCATATTTTTTTAGACATAGGATTCCATTGTAACTGTGATCTGCTACCTTCAGAATATAGTACAGAAAATGTCTCTCCATTTACTACCAATGCCCTTGATAGAGCAAAGAAAGATGGAGCGAAAACTGTCAAGAAAATTGTCTTGTTTTGGTATGTGAAACAAAGATTAATTATTATCTGGATCAAACAGCTGTTTATCTCATGTCTCGTGAGATTTTAACGGGATCTTGTTGGAAAAACGAGATTAGTTTTGCATTTCGGATGACGAGACTTTGATTGAAAATTAAAACAATGATCCCTCCCTTTATGCACCAGTGGGTAATATTTTGTAACTTTTAAAGAATCAATTTGACAGCTTAATGAAAATAATCCATCGATTAGCGATGTTTCCTCTCTGCTGGGACACATTTGATGGCAAAGATATTAGAAGGACATCCATCTGTCCGAAATTATTGAGAAACTGAAACACGGTGGTCCCTACAAGGCGGGCTCGTTTTATCATTCTGTCCAGATTTATCAGCTATAGAACTCTCTTGATATTTCAAGTGAAACAGTTCCAACTAATAAAGCTAAGCCCATTTATTTGATTTAAGAGAATGCTTAACAAGACGATACCCTAATAAGCAATATGCGTTTTTCTACAAAAGTACGAAAGTACTATTACCATGTTTTGCTACTTGTAAAATTATTATTTAAGGACACTCTAGAAAATATTTTAGAGTGTTTGAAATACAACTTTTTGGATAACATCACTTTATTGAATCGGTTAGGAAAATCACATGAAACAATATATATTTGGTCAAATGAAATGCACATTCGAGTTTGGTACTGATCAAATTCAAATACACAGCCTTTGCTGCTCGCATACACACATAAAAATATACCAAGGTATGAAATTCAATGTAGAATCGAGACTAGTCCCCGCTGGATGCGCCAGCATGTGCATTTAAATGAGGCCTTTGTGCATTTATGTGTAGAACGAAATTTTCAGTAAATGGCCCAATAGGTTAAATTTATTTTATTCATCACTGTCTTGACATAATCATACAATAAGAAATGTTCATTAAGGATCAGAAAAATACATACAGTAAACCCTGTCTTAAGCGGCCACTTAAAAATAGACAAAACAAATGTCTTAAGGGAAAATGGTAGCTTAATGAGGATCGGAAGTATTGCAGAATGACCTTCATTGAGCGATAATCGGTATTGAAAACCAATTGAGTGTTATTTTTGAGTTGCCGCTTAAGACAGGCTTTACATTTTATAATGCACTATATTTTTATATTTTATCAGCATATCAAAAATTAATATATAAAAAATATATACTTTAAAAATGTCCAGTAGTTTATCCCATCTCACTTTGAATAATTTAAAAACACATATTTTTCAAGTGTACATGGTAGACATAGTATTTCTTTTCATAGTGTACTAAAGGCATCCGCAGACTTATGAACAGGAGCATTGTCCTGGTGAAACACAGACCATTACTTAGTTGTATGGCGTTTGATGTTACTGCCTAAGAATTGATGCATTTTATGTGACATTGTTTGTTTATCCACTTTGCAGATTATCTACTATCAGAATACAACCAGCATCCCAAGAAACCGAGACCATAACCTTTCCAGCTGGCGGAACATTATTTGTCTTCTTTGGCGGGATGAACCAGGGCTTTTCTACTGTTTAGACTGTTGTTTGGCCTCTGGGGCGAAATGATGCAGCTTCATTTCATATATAGTCAGGCACCTATACAGAAAGTTAGCAGGATCTGACTCAAAAAAGGTTCAAATTAGCACGCACCAAAGTCTGGTACGTCTGGTCAATTATCAGAAGTATTGGACACAACTGGTGACTTTTCTTGTTGCAAGATCTTCCGTAAGAATAGAATCTACTCTTTCCTGTTAAATCCCAACTGTACTGGCTATAACTCTCTCTGTAACTCGCAAGATCATGGACTTTATTTACCCTTTCCAGAGTTGCAAAAGTTACAGGCCTTCCAGGACAGGCGTTATCCTCTTCCTGTCACGCTTAAATTCCGCCATCCGCCATTTCACTGTATTGTATATGAGTACGGATATCCTAAAGTCCTAGAAATATTGAGTCAGTTCTCTTTCAGCGATTTATCCATTTTGCAAAATTCACTTGTCTTTTGTTCCTTAGCGTGTTACCTCTTCGATATAAACTCACCAAATAACACCAGCCGTAGGTAGTCAGGGAAAAGTAGGGATGGAAAAATTACATCCCTGATTTACTCATTCAATATAAGGCTAATAATTTATCGATCATCCCTCGTATGTGATGCTTCCAAAGGATACCCTTTTAATAACATATTTGACTTTGCTACAGCTGGTGACTGGGACTGTGTGTAGGCGGTAGAACGTCTCCCTTCCCTTCACTATAGTGTAAATTTTATTTTCATATCCTTTGGGATCATGGGTTTCATTGTGGAACTTTGCAACTATTAGAGGGTCACTGATGACGCCTAAATGGCAGAAAATAGCTAATCTGGCCCAGGAAATATACACACTCTGGTTTCAGTTCTTTGGTGCAGTCTTTGCTTCCAAAGGATACCCCTTTAAGAACATAATTTACTTCTCAGAGAGGAAAGATGCTAATATACACAGCGATGGTAGTATCTGTATAGCTGATTCTACAGAAGACAAGTCCCTCTTTTTTTTTACGAACCTGTGACAATCAATCACAATCATTTATACCTTTAGTTATTTCTAAGATGCAGAAACAATACAAAAGCCAAACGTGCGAAAATATAAAAAAATTGAATTTTCTATTATTCAGACAGTACTGTTGATTGGTTAACACCTTGGATCAACATAATCAGCTTTTATTAAAAGCTGTTCACTGGTACGTTAAAAACAAGCTTAAAACTTTAACTTTTATTATGTTACGGTATATGCAATACTAAAATCGATCAAATATCCACGTTAGCTTTTCGAATACCAAAGTCACTTGTTGTGACCATTTCGATTTTTAACATTTCTTGGAGATGAAACTCTGATCCGGTTTTAAGTGGCTATGCAATGTATTTGTAGCGTAATCAAATACACTCCATAATTAAATAATTTCATCAGAAACATGTATGTGTAATTGAAATTTGTTTGGGAACATCCAAATGAAGTTGCAATTTAATTCATTCCATTTCAAAATATAGAACCCAAGTTTGGTGTCAAAAAGCCCATTCTCGAATCGAAATGAGTCATTCATAATAGCGTCACTCTACTGGTGTAATTTATGTAACTATTCAATCCACTAGCAGTTTCTAAAAGAACATACATCTTACCCCAAAACGCATATGTGACTTAGATTTCGAAAAGCAGAAATAATATACACGAGTGATTAATAGTATTATCATCTAATTACTAAATATAGTTGTATTATATGTTGAGAATGTAATTTGTACGAAATTTTAGGTGATACATTAGCATGCAGTTTGAAAAATCATAAATGTGCACATGAGCAGGTGGATATTACTTTTCTTTCGGCACACATTATCATGTTTATTGTTAAATGTATCGTTTTAGTAAAAATGATAAAATCATGATTTGAGCCAGCTCGTACGAAAATGGCTCAGTCGATGCTATCTACCAGTACAGCATCATTGAAGACTTTGCTCATATCACACACAAAATACGGGAGTATAGGAAACTTCAGACAATATAATAGACATCCTAGCCCTTTAGAAAGCTTTGCATGCGCATATATAGAATGACTAAACGCTCGAGAAAAGTATTCTTTTATATAAGTGTGCTAAAATACGGTTTCTTTGAGCAGAGCGCCGTATCTAGAGAACGTAGCATAAGATAAATTCGCGGAATTAAGATATGAAATAAAACTTTTGCGGGTCGATTAAATTTTGAATTTCACTTCTATCACCTTTTGATTTGACGTTTTAAATTGCATGGGTGGTAGTCAATAAAGAACCCATAAATCATCCCCTCTCAATTTGATATCATAAAATTACATGGGTCCAAATCAGCAGACTATTTCAGCATAAAATTGCGATTTATTCTGACCACTCGGTCTAAACATATGTTATGGGTGCTCAAAAGAACCGTCTCACTGAGACGGTTCTTTTGAGTACCCACAACATATGTTTTGGTTAAGAAATAAAAAAAATAGTTTAGAATTACACCTATTATCTGGGGGCTTTAAATTAGTCTTTTATTTATTGCAATGTCAGTTTTTGCAGCTGTGGTTTGATGAAGATGTATGTGAATAATATTTTCAACCCATTTTGTCTCGTAATATCTGCTACCCTGCTTGTTTGAATCATATTTGAATGGACCGTGATAAATTGTTTTCCTTGGATTATTTTTAATTCCGTAGTTTTATTTGAAAACAAGCACCTAGTGGTTCTAGAAATCGTTTAGTGTCCGCATTACGCGATGGCGTCACTTCAGCATAGCACTGATGTCATTAATCAACTCTGTAGATGACATCATGTAGGTGTTTTCCAACACAACACATGCACGTTTAGAGTTCTGATTTAGTGATGGCTTCACTTTAGCATTGCTCTGGCAACAGTAAATAATGAAGGTGACACCATGTAGATGACTTCTAACACAACAAATGCACGCTTAGAGCTCTGATTCAGTGATGGCTTTACTTCAGCATTGCTCTGGCAACACTAAATAATGTAGGTGGCACCATGTAGGTGACTTTCAATACAACAAGTCAGTAATTACTTCACTTTAGCATGACACTGGTAGTATTAAAATGTAGGTGACTTCCAGCACAACCAATGCACGTTTATATCTCTGATTTAGTGATGGCTTCACTTTAGCATTGCTCTCGCAACACTAAATAATGAAGGTGAAATCATGTAGATGACTTCTAACACAGCAAATACACGCTTAGAGCTCTAATTCAGTGATGGCTTTACTTCAGCATTGCTCTGGCAACACTAAATTATGTAGGTGACATCATGTATTGTGACTTCCAATACAACAAGTCAGTTATGACTTCACTTTAGCATTGCACTGGTAACACTAAAATATAGGTGACACCATGTAGGTGACTTCCATTACAACAAAAAATCAGTGAAGGCTTTACTTCAGCATTGCTCTGGCAACACTAATGTAGGTGACACCATACCATGTAGGTGACTTCAAATACAACAAATGCACATTTGAAGCTCACATTAAGCGATGCATTGCTCTGACATCATTTAACAATGTAGGTGATACCATGTAGGTACTTTCCAATACAACAAATGCACGCTTATAGCCAACATTACCTGGTGGTCTCACTTTAACGGTCCACTGGCGTCACCAAACAACAATGTAGGTTTCACCATGTATGTGTTTTCCAATACAACAATTGTACGCTTAGAGCCCACATTTCGGCATTATCTCATTTAGCAGTGCACTGGCGTTACTTAACAAGAATGTAAGTGACACCTTGAAGGTGCTTTCCAATACAACAAATGTACACTTAGATACCCCACATTACGAGATGGCCTTTTACCATTGCTCTGGCATCACTAAACAATGTAGGTGACATCATGTAGGTTCTTTCCAACAAATATACACTTAGAGACCACATTACGTGATGGCTTTTCAGCATTGCTCTGCTGTCACTAAACAATGTAGATGACATCATGTAGGTGCTTTCCAATACAACAAATGTACGCTCGAGCCCAAATTACGAGATGGCTTTACTTTAGCATTACTATGGCTTCAATATAAGTGACACCATGCATGTGCTTTTCAATTCAACATGTAAACGCTCATTTAGATATTGCTTTTGATTCACTAATCGAAGCAAGTGACATTTTAAAAACCAAAAAATAGACCATTTGTAATATCCTGGGTGTGATAACAAGGACAAGAGTATAATTTCTTGCGCACCATATATAAAGATATAGCAGATTTTTCCTGGAATTAGAAAGTCTTATCTGACATTCTTACCTCACTCCTGACGACACGTGTGGACTGTACATTGATTTTATTGAAAGCCATGCACGTTGTTGTCAAGTGACAATGCCAAAGCGATGTCAACAAGTAGTGATGGGCCTCAGCGTTTGCAAGAACCAATGGGGACTCACTTTGAAATAAAATTAAGGGCAAGTAAATAAATCTATGTGAGGTGTACATAGAACAAAATGTTTCACTCGGTATCGCCATTTGTCATTTACAATCCTCTAGATACCAAAGTATGGTCCTCTGGACGGATTATAGGAATCTATCATGAGTGTGAGGATTGGATAAATCCGTCCCGAGGATCACCGTTTGGCATCACGAGAGTTGCGACATGATATGATGACGTCACTTTCACATAACAATGACGTCATTTGACGACTATGTCGCATGAGTTCCAATATAACCAATGTACAGCCCTTACGTGACCGGGTAAGATAACATGGGTGACATAAGATTTTCTATCCCAGGATAGAATATCAGATATCCTTATTCGATGTGCAAGAATTTCTATCTTCCCCTCAATTGCAGCCTTTTTATCATTGTAACTCACGCATTTTGTTAACATTGGTAACATTGAAGTCACACACATAGTCGTGAAGTGATGTCATTTTAGTTTTGAAGGGACGCCGTCATGAAATGTTGCATATTCAGGAACTTCTGGGAACTTGCAAGACTGAAAGGTCAGCAAGAGTACATTCAGAAAAAAATGCGTTTATGAGGTCACTGTTATTTCACCATTTGGTAGTCCTCGTGATGCCAAACATTCAGTGACAAAGATCCTCTAATCCGCCACTCACATTCTTGAAATACTTTTATCACATGACGTCAAGTCTGTGGGTGATATAACGCCATGTATTAAAATCTATGAGCCACTAATGGCTTACAGATTTAGTAACGTTACATAATAACGTTCATAATAACTTTGCATACATAGTACCTTAACGCCAATCGGGTTTTTGTTTTGATGCAACTTTTGCATTGCAATTTTGTCTTACGAGGGTCGTTTTTTATGTTCGTAAAAAGGTAGATTTAATGAAAACGGCGAATGTAAATGCAAACATCATGCATATATTTGAAAAGATTGAACCTTTATCTATACATGCAGCCTAAAATTATTTCAAAATGCATTACTTTAATGACTTCTAAGAGGCAAAGACATACCTATATATCGCACACTGGAAATATGGTAGAAATATGACATTTATGGACTTAGTCTTTTACAGAACGTTAGAAACAATTGCATGAAAATGGGTCCTTAGCCATACACAGCTTCTGAAAATATGGCTGCAGATCAAGGACGCCACGTGCTACAATATTATATAAACACTATATCAAATGCGCAGCAATTATTGGATATGGAAGATTTGTTGGGAACCTCAGCAAATTGAACAGTAGGCATATAAACTTTTATTGTAAAAAGTTGACACAAGTGGAGGTTGGATACGGGCTTTTGAGTGTGGCTTAATATGTTAGGTGTAAAGTAGTATTATATTTTTTCTTGTTTGTATGGTAGATGTAAGTGTTATGGTAACTTTCATCTCAAAACAAGGTTAATACTTTTGTTTCATTAGAAATGAACTGCAAAACAAATAGCCTAGCGGGGTGCTAAAATCCATTATTTTATGTATAAATGACGTCATGGAGCGTTACTATATTTAGAAAATACATTAAAACTGTTTTTGTGCCTCTTAACAGGTTTTGAAATAACAGCAATAAGAAAATTATGCTGATCCGATTGCTATTGTGTTTTCTACGCGGGGCTGATTTACCCCACCCAATTTTTATAACATGGGGGTATGCCAGTACCGGAAGTTGCCAGCTACACGCTTAAATCGATACATCAATATAACTGCTGACGAATGATTGAGTATATCATGTGCTTTGCAAAACCAGAAGAAATTTTAAAATATGTTCACAATCGTAATTTTAACAGATATAATAACCAGCACTTGACTGTGATTATTTTGGTATATTGATGGGTGTTTTAAAATTGTTATAGAAGAGCAAACAACATGCTTATAGTTTTGCTGCACTTGTCTACGATTAGCGATTAAATAATTAATTTTGATGGTGCAAAGAAAAAATCGGCTTGAAAAATGCTTATATCACCATAGCGAATGGAACTTAACAGCGTCTAATTTCCTAATGGCTGCGTGGTTAAAATGACACGGATTTCGGCCAGTGTCCTTTTTACGCCCTATTCAAAGCTATATATCTTGACGGAACTAAGCGCTAATGATGTAAAATTTATATCAATGGATAGACAGGAGATAGACCTTTCAAAATATATATAGTTATGGTACCGTAACTTCTATATTTGTAGAGATACAGCACGATTCTACGAACATAAAAAATGACCCTCGTAAAACAACAATTAAGGTGACCTCTGATAAAACCTATTTAAAAATATGACTTCCGGTGTAAGATGTCAAAGAGAGCGTAGTTAGCCTCAATTGCAATTTACCTCTCAGCATTTAAATATGGTTGACCTAAGGTCACTGACCCAGGTGTGGATGATACAGACCAAACGTTGAGTCACATACCAAAGTATGGTCCTCTGGACTACAAAGGCTACAATCACAGACTGTAAACCAACCAACGGCACCATGAGATAGAGACACAGAATACAGACAGCCCTAACACAATTAAAGTAAAGCAGCAAAGCTCCCATCCTCAGCAAGATTTTTGATAGACTAGAAAGGACACCAAGAACCATACTACAAAACAAGGATCCAACACATAACCTCCAAATAAAATGGGAGCAACAACAAACAATGAATAAACAACAACAGAATCGTCGCCTTAGAACAGACAGCGGCCTAGACTAGCGGGGTGGGGAGGTAAATGCATTTAACTGGCCAAATCATCGCCCTAGATTCTGCTGTTGTTAAATCACAAACCAGAGGAGCTTAGGTCCTGAGACGCTCACCTGACACTGAATCAAAATAATTTAGATGACCTAAATATAAGGTTTTACAATGCCAAGATCAATCTGGGATCATTGTAAGGCCCACATCACTAATGAGACATGCCACGACCATAGGTGATTAGCCCATTAGTTTTAAAAATGAAGATCATTTAACAGTTTTTTCTAACATGGCATGGAAGACATTTTGGTCATGTGACATGGACTATATTACATAATATCAATAAGATTATATTACAGCTGTCTATTCCAAAGCATGCTCCATATGAAAATCAATTTCAATTGGTCCTCTGATTTCTGAAAAAAAAAGTGTTTCTACCTTGGCTGAAAGGTCAAATGTCAATCATGACATTTTGTGTTTACCAAAAGTCATTGTCTAATTAGGCTAAATGTATCAGTAAGTATTATAGTTTTGGCTTCAACAGTTATATAAATTTTGTCTTTTCAAGGTATTTAGTCCATATACATACATTCAGAAAATATTTGACCATGTCGTGAAGGTCAACCTAGGACCATTGGTCAAACATACATCGTAGAGCGCACATCCACGATGCAACATACCAAAACCCAATTGCGTCAAAACTTTGGTTTGGGAACGGAAGGGGTTTTTTTAAGTTTTGACCTAATATTTGTTTAGATCACATTTATTTTTACATTGTCTAATCTAATGAATGCCCCATATTGAATTTGTGCTTCTGGCTACTAGGAAAAATATGTTCTAATACACCAATGACAGTCCAACATGAGCGACCTAAACTGAAAGTCAAGGGTCAACCTTGACCTTAGATACAGATCAAATATAGAAATTGTCTTATTAGATTAACCATATCTAGTAATTGTAATGACTTTGGCTTCAACGCGGTAATATGAAAAATTAACTTTTCAAAGTTAATCCCATTAAAATACATGAAGAAGTAAATTCGGCTTTTATATGTAGTAGGTCAAGGTCAACCCAGTGTCATTATTTGAACACACTAATACATACCAAGTCACAAGATCAATGGCCTTCTGGGTCTGGAGAAGATTTCTCAAGAGTTTTTATCATATACGGGCATGGCCGCCATCTTTGCCATGTGCCATGGGCTAGTTATATAAATGTTGTTTCCCCGTCCTAAGGAGTCTTAATATGAAAGTTGAAAAAAATATAGTCAATGCCTCATTAGGTCCAACATATCTAATAAGTATATTAACTTTGGCTTCTGTTGTTGTTGACTTTTTTGTTTATTGTTACTCCCATTGTGGGAGTCTGTAATGTTATATATTTTGTTGTATGTTACTTTATTTCCATTCTAGTATTGCAATCATCTTGATGGGGAAGAGAGAGCTGGTTTCTTTGCTTAATTTGTCTTCCTGGTGTCTCGTGGTGGTTGAGCGGCTCTTTCTCGCGGTGCCATGGGGTTGTCTGCTGTTTGTGATTGTGGTATTTCCCAATCATACTCACTTACTATATTCAAAAGTTTTCTAAAATTCTACTTTTATTTTTTTTTCTCATTTAAACGCATTTGGAAACATTTGATATTGAACTTAAGTTAGTCAAGATCAAGCTGGAATCAACATTAGATCATTTGATATGTCCTACATCCCCAATGATACTTACCAAGTCCCAAGGTCATCGGTTTACTGGTTTCCGAGAAGATTTTTAGTTAGGTCAAAGTCAACCTAGAATCATCATTTGAATAAACTTGGTAGGCCCTACATCCCAAATGCTACATACCATGTTCCAAGGTCATCGGTTTTCTGGTTTTTGGGGGAAGGCTTTTAAGGGTTTTTACCTTATTTGGAAATGGCGGACATGACCAAAACAGTATGTACAGGATTTCGTTTTCCTACCCTAAGAAGTTTTATATGAATTTTGAGTTCAATTGGTCTAATAGTTTCTGAGAAAAAACATGTTTTGATATATTGATGGGAATCCAATATATGGGCGACCTAAATGAAAGGTCAAAGGTCAACCTTGACCTTTGAACGTTATGTATATATTCATTTTCTTATTATGTTAAACAAATCCAGCGAGTATAATGACTTTGGCTTCAACAGTTTTCAAAAAAATATACTTTTAAAAATGTTTCCTATTTAAGTGCATTAGGAATCAAAGAATTTCTAGCGATAAGGCGCGCAATCTCCCTAAACGAGACGTTCGTTTTATTTTGTTGAAATAACGACTGGAGAAACTAGGCACATTCAACAAATATATATATATATATATATATATATATAGACGAGCCGTCGATGCACCATTGCCCAAAATTTGTATATTTAAAACGGGTTTTCCTTCATGCATGTAATAACTCACTTCTTATTGAATGAGAATTTATTTCGGTCATCAACTGTGCTTGTTATTCAGTAACATATATGGGAACTAGACTGGACAAGAGTGTTTTCTTTCGTAGAGACCTTCATAATTGGACGTTACGTATTTGACGTTACGACGTACTAAACGTTTAGGCAACGTTGGTTGCTATGGATAGTTGGGTAGTTGGACGCCATATCGTAAGGGCATAGTTTCGCTAAAATCGTTCAGTAAAAATAAAACATTTAGAACTCGCAATCGGAGTTCCTTTTCTGTGTTAGAATCCAACATCGGCAAAGTCTTGACAACATTATGGTAGCAGAGCGAGGTTTATAGACACAAATAAAAGTTTAAAAAATGATTAAATCGAACAACACATTCACGACAGCGAATAGCGGTAACGTCATCGAAGCTAAAAGACTTGAAGTGCAGCATAGAAAAGAGAAAGCCAATATCGAAAGCAAACTTCACGTGCACTCGTAACAGCCTGTTGCTGTTGCTGAGAGAACTTGATAAGCCAAATTGCCATGAAGTTTGGGCAATTTGTAAGAAAATGAACGGCTCTATGGAGGAAGTGATGGAAGTTTTGTCAAACTTTACAGAGTTTTATCTTAAAAACGGACAGCTTCAATGCAGAGAGATGGTGGTCTGTGAAATGGAAACAATAGAAAAAGAATTCTATTCTGCATATGAGGCGGCGCAGGCATATTTGGACTCCATCGAAGACGAGTCATCAAGCGTACCATCGGTAGATCTACATGTACCCAAAGAATCTGAGGTAAATTCTTACCATTTAAATAGTTCTGATTCATTGACAGTCGAAAACCTGCAGCCTGGTCGAGAAATGTCAATCGGAATATACCAAATAGAGGCTAATACATACGAACAACTGTCAAACGAGAACACAGATTTAAACATTCGTCATCAGTTTCAGGCTAAATCCGCAAAAGAGCAGCAGACAATACATTCTACGGTTAACCACTTTGCTGCGCCAGTGGAATCAAATGTGCATCACAAATTAACAGAATCATCTACAGTCAGATGCGGTGCTGCATTACTCGGAAATGATCTATGGCAATTGAAACGCATACAGGTACCAGTCTTTTCTGGGGACAAAAGGACGTACCAAAGCTGGAAAGCTGCATAGATAGGGCTCCAGCAACTGCAGAATATAAACTGCTTCAACTTCGACAGTATTTAGCTGGCAATGCACTGAAAGCAATAGAAAATTTATGTCATTCTTCTGTTGCCTACGAAGCGGCGAAGGAACGCATAGAGCGTAAATACGGAGGCAGGCGCAGACAAATCGCTATTAATTTAGAAGAACTAGAGAACTTTAGGCAAATACAGATGGGAAATACAAGGGACCTCGAAGAATTTTCTGACTTGCTCGAGATAGCAATTATCAATTTGACAGAATCGGGACAAGATCAAGAACTTGGAAATGGTTGCCTGTACACAATGTTACAGAGGAAACTACCAGAATCCATGTTGGCTCGATACCATCGATGGATCTTTGAGCATAGTCATTTAGGATCGGTAATTACCCTAAGAACATGGGTAATTGAAGAATCTGAATTTCAAAAGGTCGCCTCAGAGACCGTTAACGGCGCGACTGGCAGTTTGGTAGATACATCGAAAGCACAGTCATTACCAAACTATGATAATTCGCGGACATTCTTTATAGATCAAGCGGCCACACCTACACGTAGTAGCACAGAATGTGAGCCATGTCCAATATGTGAAGGACTTTATTATGTATGGAACTGTCGGAATTTCATTGAGAACAGTATCTCTGACAGATGGAAAATCGCAAAACGGTTCCAGTTGTGTTTTCGTTGTTTGACAGAAGGACATCCAGGGAAATCATGTCAGAGAAGTAGCCAGTGCGGACAAAATGGGTGCCTAGAACTGCATCATCGGTTATTGCACAGGCAGCATAAACGTAATTCACATGGGTCCAGAACAAAATCGGGTGTCCTAAACAGAAATAATAACAATCACCTGACTGCGTTACAGTTTCGCTTCCCTGAACAATTCATTTCCATCGCGGAGGGGAACATTCGCTGTACGGAGGGGAACAAACTCTACACGGAGGGGAACGATCGCTGCATTGAGGAGACGGATTGCTGTATGGACAGCGACCACTGCACGGATAGGACCGAACGCTTCACGGACTGCGAGGATCGCTGTACGGAGGGGAACGTCCACTTCACGCAAGGGAAGGATCGCTGCACTAAGGGAAAAGAATATCAGTCAAACTCATCGATAACAGCAAAAGATAACACACGCGCCGGTGACCGGCACATGCAATGATCGACCCAGATTATGTATGGAAGTTTAAAAAACAATTTCATTTTTTCATCAATTGCATTTCATTTTTAAATCAATGAAGGAAGCAACTTTTCTTTACAGGTTTGACGTCATCAAATTGTGATATAATCGTTCATTGTATTCTTTTAAGTTTTGTCTACTTTACTTAAAATCAAGGATATAGCGTAATTGTTCAGTTTGCTACGAACAAAATTAATGACAATGTGTTTAATTTAAATGTACATTTAGAGGAGGGGAAAATGGACAGGAGTGTTTTCTTTCGTAGAGACCTTCATAATTGGACGTTACGTATTTGACGTTACGACGTACAAAACATTTAGGCAACGTTGGTTGCTATGGAGAGTTGGGTAGTCGGACGCCATATCGTAAGGGCATAGTTTCGCTAAAATCGTACAGTAAAAATAAAACATTTAGAACTCGCAATCGGAGTTCCTTTTCTGTGTTAGAATCCAACATCGGCAAAGTCTTGACAACATAGACCGTTCAACAGGGAACCACGCTATGTACAGTAAAACTATTTATACAGTTGATGTACAATAAAAACGACTATCTTGTAAAGTAGTCTATTTTTGTCAGATATTTAATGTCTTCTTTCGCTTATACAACCCCTTCCCCCCCCCCCCCCCCCCCCCCCTAGACCCAAGACGCCATTTACATATGTTTTTATATTTGTATAGCGACATCTAATTTGTCCAAAGGGCATCAAGATTGGGTCTAGGGGTGGAAAGCATCCAAAAACAAACTGAAAGACGCCAGTGACAAACGTCACAATTTTAAGTATATTTCGTACGCATGCGCAGAAAGAATACCGCAAAGTTTTGGAAATAAAGGGCACTTATATCCTTAATATTTTAGCACTTTTACCTTTTGAAAACCTGCAAAGTATTTACTAAAACTATCGTCTAAACGGCGCCCAGTCTAAAGACGTAAAATGAGGGGTGGGAGTAGAAGGCGCAAGTTTTCACGGTTTTGTAAATGATGGATCGCTTTGAAACCTACTTTGATGCTTTCTATACATATTTTACTATCGAAACAGTCCAATTTCAAAATTATTAGGGAAATTTGAAAATTTAGGTTTTATAATCATGTCAACTAGGGAAAATATACGCCTTATCGCTAGAGCTCCTTTGACTCCGTGTAAAGTAGATTATACCTAGGATCATCATTTCAACAAGCTCTGTAGGCCCTACATCCCTAATCCTACATACTAAGTCCCAAGGTCATCGGTCATCTGGTTCTGGAGAAGAAGATTTTTAAGTAGGTCAAAATCAACCTAGGATCATCATTTGAACAAACTTGGTAGGCCTCACATCCCTAGCCCCAAGGTCAGCGGCCTTCTGGTTATGGAGAAGATTTTAAGTAGGTCAAAATCTACCTAGTATCATTATTTGAACAAACTTTGTAGGCCTCACATCCCTAGCCCCAAGGTCAATTGTATTCTGGTTTAGGAACAGAAGTTTTTAAGTAAGTCAAAATCGAAATAGGATCATCACTAGAACAAACTTGGTAGACCCCACATCCCTAATGCTACGTACCAAGTGCCAAGGCCTTCTGGTTCTGGAGAAGATTTTAAAGTGGGTCAAAGTGTACCTAGGATCATCATTTGGTAGGCCTAACATCCCTAATGCTACACGACAAGTCCCAAGGTCATCTTCCTTTTGTTTCAAGAGAAGATTTGGCCTTCTGGTTCTGGAAAAGATTTTCAAGTGGGTCAAAGTTAACCTAGGATGATCATTACAACAAACTTGGTAGGCCCCACATCCCAAATGCTACATACCAAGTCCCAAGGACACCCATCGGCGTTCTGGTTCTGGAGAAGAAGATTTTTAAATAGGTAAACGTTAACCTAGGATCATCATTTGAACAAACTTGGTAGGCCCCACATCCCTAATGTTTCATACCAAGTCCCAAGATCATCGGCCTTCTGGCTCTGGAGAAGAAGATTTTTAAAAGTCGCGTATGAAAATGGATCATGAACTTCAAGACATGAAGTTTGATGCTTGGTTTTGTGATATAGTCATAGGTTTAGATAAACAGAAATTTAAGCGTAAACTATTTTCTTATCCACTAGTTTTAATATATATGTTTTGGTGCTTAAAAGAACCGTCTCATTGACATATGTTTTAGTAGAGAAATAAGAAAAATCATTTTGTACTGCGCACTGTTAAATAAAGTCCTGTATAGTGCGTCCTTCCAAGTAATGCAATCAGCTAGAGAGAGAGAGAGAGAGAGAGAGAGAGAGAGAGAGAGAGCTGGTTGCACTATTTTAACCATTGTATTCTTGCCTTTGTTCATCTGTGTTCTATGTCTCTTCCTCGTGGTTACAGGGGTTGATCTGTAAGCTGCTATTGTGGCATTTCCTGGCAGACTCACTTGCTGTTTTAGATGAAATAATCTCTCGACAAACACTCCCAAAAACCTAAATCGGTTCAATTGGAAGAAAATACATGCAAAGGAAGGCAGAAATTAACATCCAAATTCTAGATATTTTTACGAGTTTATTGCTTGTAAATAATTAAAACAATTGAAATAAATACAAAATAAAAACGCTTTCTGCATGGCATATAAACGTCGACAACTAAAGCCAGGCTTGCCGGGTCTTGCTGTTTCTAAATTTTCTTGGTTATCTGTATTTTCAAAAGATTATCACATTTCAGACTATTTTGAGTGCGCTGATTTGACTCGAGTCTGTTTACCAGAGCCAGGCCTGCTTGCCCACACATCGTTTTGAAGCAGAATGTGTATGTCAAAACATGCGCATCAGTCCTCATTGGGTTATTTTGCACGTGTTTAACCAATATAAGCCTAGCGTCTTTTTGTGGAAGATGGGCAAACAGTACAGACCCAGAAAGCGGCGTGCGCTCAGGGTCTACACTATTTGCTTACAAAATGTTCTATTGAAAGTTAAATAAATCTGAAAGTACCACCCAAAAACCCCAGGGGATACTTCCATTGTTTCTTCCTACATAGCCTTTACTGCTACCCCAAATAATATGGGCTATATCAGGCATAACCAAAAAAATATTTAAAATTTTAGCAACCCCCAAAAAATATTCACATTCTATACCTTGACCTTAAGAAAAGTACCTGTGATGACCAAAAAAAAATATCCACAATTTCTTCATACCCCCCCCCCCCCCCAAAAAAAAAAAAAATGCTCCATTTTTCTATAAACCTATAGAGTATTGAAATTCAAGTTTTTGGACCCCATTTTTGGACCCCACAAAAATGGGCCAAGCCTTAGTATATATGAAAAAAACAGAGTGTCCCCTCTCAAGTGAGCTGAAATTCAGGGTTCACCCTTGAGGCAGGGCATATGATAGCGGTTACTGATTAGCGCAGGCTCGTGCCAACCTGTAAAACTACACAGCCTCAACAGAGAATTCTTTAATCTGCACAAGCAAACATACGATATGGAAGCTGTTTGATCGGGTTCAGGTTCAGGCCACATTTTATGCCAACTGAGACGTTTCTAATATATGCAGAACAGATATAAGTTAATTCAACCGTCAATTTTGAGCAACCATAACTGAATAAAAGCAAAAGAAAACAAATAGCAATTTTAAAAACGAAAACTTAACTAAACATTTGCAAAAATTAGATGAACAGAAAAAAATGTTTATTGCAAGAAGCTGCCAAGAAAATTTGGTCGAGACAGTGAAATGGGACTTATCACGTGAGAGAAGCCATTCTTTAACCCATATAAGCCTAGCGTCCTTTTTGTGATACATAGGCAACTGTGCAGACCCAGATCAGACGCCGCATAATGCGGTGTCTGGTCAGGATCTTCACGCTTTGCTTACAGAATTTTCTGTTAGAATTGGAATAAAAATGAAAAATACCACCCATCAACCCTTAAAACGGAAATGAACTGGTCCAATTGATAAGAGCGGGAAATTCTATTCGGCTTAGATGGGTTAAATGTCCATGCTGATCTAACAAGTAATGCTAAAAAAGAGTTTAAAAAAATGATTTAAGAGATCTAACGCTTAATCCGAAACGCCATCTTATTCTACACCTTGTGTATGCGAGCAGTGAAAGCTCTGGCGAGACTGCACTTATGCGCAGTCTCGCCAGAGCCTTCGCTGTTCGCCTAATTGCTAAGTACCAAATTACCATGCGCAGACTCCTATAATAAAATACCCTGCATAGATACCCACGAAGCGTGTAACAGAATAATAAAGATGCGGTGACTGTAATAAAGACATTCTTATAGTTTGATGAAGACATATCGCTTTTATAGATGAAGATATGCATGAGATACCCAAGATAGCGATTGTAAGAATACATGCAAAAGATCAGAGCCCAAGATAGAGAAATTAAGTGACACTTTTTAATATACATCTATGAAAATATAAAGTGTTGTGTCCCAATGATTTAACGAACCAGCACTTGAAATTTTGGTACGGTATAGAACACAACATAAGACGAGGCTGTGCAGAAGTGCAGTCTCGCTAGAACAAACACTGCTCACATGCATATGGTTGGGATGTAGGTGAAGGCTCTATGCGCGGATCTAGAAAGTTTTGTCAGAGGGGGTCCAACTTTGACAACGATGACAAGTTTGATGAGGGGAAGTAGGATCAAAATACCACTATAAGCGGGCTATCATCTGCCCGCCAGCGAATCGCCATTTAAATTCTTCATTGAATGCTGGCTTGGTAGCTTTGTGATTTGTAAGGGGATCCGGACCAGTATTGCTAAGAACCTCCATATTTTTGTGATTTTTTAGGGTGGGGTCCGGACCCCCTGCCCCCCTCTGGATCCGCGCATGGGCTCTGACAAATATTAGAGGTATTCGGGTCTCTCTTTTTATTAGATTATATGGAGGTCTCAACAACTGTCGCTGTGTCTTGTGGAATTGGAAGAATTTCTACCCGTACGTCGATAGTGTTGATAAAGAAAACCCTGTCTTGAGCAGCCACTCAAAAGAAGACCAAAATTGGTTTCAAGACCTGTTATCGCTTAATGCAGGTCAAAAGTATTGCATGGGAGCATTCGTCCTGCTTTAAAACGCTCAGATGGTGTCTTTATCCTGCTCATAAATGTCATAATGCCAACAAATGTATAATAGATTTCATACTCAGTTGAGTTAATTTCGATAAAGGTTTTATAACCGCCATGCCTGATCTGACTATTGAAAACATCACAACTTCTGACCAAAGCTCCTATGAATAAACCATAATTTTCGATCTGACTATAAGAAAACATCACTATAAAACATGCTTAATCTTATGTTGAGCTGATTTTGTCATAAACAGTTGACTTTGTTAATGCTGCTGGTGTCTGTTTCGAAACTTCGCTAGTTCCAGGAAAGTCATGATCCGCAGCTGTTTTATAATGATCACCCAAATGAATTCTTCCAGCAGTTTCATTATCTGGTCTTTTCTTAACAGTATCTGGATCTGCTAACAAACTATCAATACTGAAAGGACATTTCTTTTTAACTTTCGCTGTATCACTAGAAGCGACACTGTCGTTGTTTTTAAACGAGTTACTTGAATCACTAGCAACCTTAACGTCCGCTATATCATGATCTGTATCAACATTCGTGTCACTTAAGTTCCCTTTAGTTGACAGAGTCTGTTCCACGCTAGCGTTTGTAAACATTCGTTTCTTTTCATCGAGTTTCTTAAGTCTTTCTTCCTGTTTCTTCCTTTTTCTTTCTTGTCGTTCCTGTTCCCTTCTCTTGATTTCATCCTCGTCTAGTGGAACACCACTGCAGGTTTGGGGATGAGCGTTATGCGCTGGTCGACCTGGACCTTTACGGGTGTGTTCTTTTTTCCGCCATTTTGCTCGGCGATTCTGAAACCATACCTGGAAATCAGAGGAAATCGTATACGAATAAACACATCCAAGCTTTTTTTTTATAAAATCGATTCCAAGAGTCGAAATTATGCTAGTGCGCATATGACGCATTAAATGACATTTGGCTGGTTGGCAGATAGTGGTCTTAGAATGTATGATGAATACATCTGTCTTAATCCTTTACTCCATAGAGACGCCGTTTAACGCTTTTGCAAACAGAGCAGACCCAGATCAGAAGCTCTTGAAAGAGTTGCCTGATCAGGGTCTACTCTGTTTGTTTATAGAAGTATGATTAGATACGATCCTACACTAGTGGGCATGACAAGTAATTTCTTTGTTCTACGTACCATCATGAAAGTTTATTTATATAATTATTCATAGTGGATGGAGCCTAGCATGAATATTCATGAGGTTAAGGATAAATCCAAAATAAATCAGTATTATTAAGCATTTGATAACATTATTAATTTGACCATTTACTAGAATATTTATCGTAAAAATATATCAAAAGGTAAGTGAGTATAACCAGGAAATGGCACAATCAAAGACTGCAGACCAACCCACGACACTGTAAGGAAGAAATACAGAACACAGTCATAACACTATTTAAGTAAAGTACAGTAAAACCTGTGTAAAACGGCTACTCTAAAAAGACCAAATATTTGTTTTCAAGACCAATTATCGCTTAATGCAGGTCAAAAGTATTGCAGAATGCTCCAAATAGAGTATTCTGCAATACTTTCGACCTTCATAAAGCTAACACTTGTTATTAAGATATTTGTTTTGTCTATTTTTGAGTGGCCGTTTTACACAGGGTTTTTGCTGTAACAAGCTCTCTTTTCCTCAGTGAAATGATTGCTAAACTAGAAATGACATCAAGAGCCACAACACAAAACCAGGACCAAACAAAGAAAGAAAACCCGCACACAATGGAAGCATCACCAAACATTGGGAGCAACTCTAGAATCTTTATCTGTCCAATTCTCTCAGTAGCTAGAATAAATGCATATAAAACATAACCATGCCACTAACATTCATAATGAATTTAAATCATAGCCATTACTTCCATGCATTGTATGTTCAAGCACACTCATCCAATGAGCCAAGCCTATAGTGGTGGGCAGATTCTGAAGTACAGTAAAACCTGTCTTAAGCGGCCACTTAAAAAAAGACAAAACACAGGACATTATGGAAATGGTAGCTTAATGAAGGTCGAGAGTATTGAAGAATGCTTCGAGCATTCTGCAATATTTTTGACAGTCATTAATTGGTATTGAAAAACCAATTTTGGGTGTTCTTTTTGAGTGGCCGCTTAAGACAGTGTTTACTGTATAGCTAAAAAAGAGCAAACAACAACAGGATAACCGTCTAAGAACGGACAAAAGCCTAGCCCACGTTTGCTGACCAATCTTCGCCCTAGATTCGGCTGTTATTAAAACAAATGGTTGAGCTCGCATGGAAATTTCCTAACGTATACAATGCCTCATCATAAAAGCCTAGAACACGTTTGCTGACCAATCTTCGTCCTAGATTCGGCTGTTATTAAAACAAATGGTTGAGCTCGCATGGAAATTTCCTAACGTATACAATGCCTTATCACAGAAAATTAACCTAATCAAATTAGTTGTATCTTCAATATTCTAATTAATATTTTTGTATCTTTAATACTCTAATTAATATTTTGTACATTCAATATTTTAATTAATATTTTTGTATCTTCAATATTCTTATTAATATTTAAATCAATAATCTGATAATTTGTGTCATTTCTAGGTTGGTACCCGTTATTTTTAGGGTTTCAATATATGGGGTTTTTAAGAAAAATGTTTTTTTGGGGGTTTGATGAAATCGTGGATTTTTTTTGGGTCATCACAAAACTGGTCTATTTGGGGGGTCATTTCTATACATTTAAGGGCTTTTTCCTAAGGTCAAGGTACAGAATTGGAATATTTTTGGGGTTGCTAAATTTCAAATATTTCTTTTGGTTTGTCTGATATCCTGGTATTGTTTTTTGGTAAACAGTAGATGATGGGTCCAAGCCTACGTATCAGAAATTTGAGAGTACCCCCCCCCCCCCCTGGAATACAAATGCTCATATAATTTGTATTTAGCTGATATAGAACATAAACTTACTATTTTGTTTAAAAAAATCCCTGTTTAAAGATCTACAGGGGCGTTTTAGTTCAGTGTTGTTCTTCAACATTAGGTTTTGAGATAAGATAATATTTACGGGGTATTCTCAATAGCCCGTGCTCCCCTACCCTGTAATCAGGCACACATGATTAGGTTTAGACGCGTGGTTCATTATCTAAATTACACGTATAATGTTACATTACACGTTTGCTTTTGGTATTTGCTATTTAGTAAAACTATGAAACAAAATGTGTGTTTTTGCTCGCAAATTTACCAGTACTGGTGCGATATCATTAAATAGAAACCACTCTGTTAACAAATGCTGCTAACATTAACCCAGCCTGTATACAGTTCCGATCCATCATTGGCCCACGATAGAAAAGCCATTGTCTGCGGTCGACTATTCCATTATAAACTTTATCTGCAAACTGTTTGTAAAAATGAAGCAGATTCAAAATCACTTGGAATATTCTAAAAGAATTCCATCGCCACAACTGCGTGATGCCCTCGACCAGAAATGCTCAACCTGTTCTGCAACACTGAGCAAGATGACCACCGAAACTAAAATTAATGTTAGATGTAACGTCCACCTAAATGTTCTATGTAACTTCCACCGAATATTTTGAATACTTTGAAGACATGGGATGTAATGTTATAATTCACCAAATGGTTCTAAAGAAAAATGTTTAGTTGTCACATGTACTTGAGATTGTGGTATAAGTATTTTAAAAGCTTAACATTAAAGTTCCATTTATTTATCCACATTTAGTATTCATATCACGATAGGCTTATGAAATCGCATATACATGTTTATGGAAATGTTTAATGGAGTCAAATCAAATCTAAGTTGATTTAAGCTTTTTATTTGGTATGACTTTAAATAATTGAACCACGTATGCCTAGCATCTAACTGGTATATGCCATTGGGGATGTGGGGCTTACAGAGTGTATTTAAATGTTAATAAATAGACACTGACTACTTTCAAAAGTTAAAATGATTCCTAAATTTATTTTATATTTAATACATGTTTAAATGTGATTTTCATAGGAATTGTTGAAGCGAAAGTCACCGTACACGTATTTTCTAGATTAACGTTTCTTAACCTTTTAAGTTAATGAATATAAAAAAGTTTTATTATTTTATTACTAAAGGTCAATGCTGTTAATTTTGGACAGTCTTTCAGCGTATTCAAACATATTTTACCAGAAAACACTGGACTATTTTAAGCCAACGGTTTATGATCAACATATTTTTACCTTGGTGTAAAACCTGTTTAGGTAAACATAGTATACTTAAGACCAAAAGTAACTTTAAACTGTTAATGTATTTACCTTTTCTGGGTATTGGTTTATAATATATTAAATGTGTTTGGTTTATATTGAAGTTTGATCAATTATTCATATGAAAATTGAATTATTTGATATTGTTATTATAAATGCAACTGCAATGCCCTAATGAAACAGAAAAGGGGCAAAATAGACTTTTCCAAAATACATCACTTTTGATGTGTTACTGTAGCTGTAACCATTTTTAATTTTTTAAAACCCAATCTGAAACGTATGCGATCAAAGAAATGTTTAAAGTTCAAATCAGCCAGGATCACTCTACGAATAACACAAATTAGAGTGGTGTTTTTACGTTCACATCATTTTTGTGAACATAGCTGTGCTTTCAATGATTTTCCCATTACAAAGTGTTTGCCATTTTTTCTTCCAAACCGATGGGAAATTTTATCAGAATATCTTGTCACTTACTCTGAGCAGAGGTCCAAGCAAATTGCTGATAAAAATATCATCAGAGAAAAGGTTTTAGAAAGGACTAAAGTTTACTATTGGTTTAATTCAAAGGTAGATAATTTCTATGTGAACCAAATTTAAGGTGCCGCCAAAAACTAACCATACGTAAGAGACAAAATGTTGGCAGTATTTTATGGAAAATCGATGGCGCTTAAGTATCGTGTTCGACACTTAGGAAAGGCTGATTTTGTGTTTTTATGAAAGTACAGATAATTTGAAAGAAGAATATTTTTCCTAAGTTGTTTTCGTGAATGATGTTAGGGCGGGTACCAGAAGCTCATTACAATATTTTATTTGCTTAAAATCAAAAACAGTATAGATATATTTGGTAGTTAAACGTGTAAAGTTGCTTTTGGTTTTAAGTATATTATCACTGTACCAAAATAGCCACTGTGAACCCAGCCGCCGATGAAATTATCAAGGCTCATCGTGCCATCGCCTGGCCCACCGTCATCAATCAAGTTATTGTATGGTGTGTGTGTTTTATGAGAAGACATAGCACATGTGTTAACAAATGGATCGCCATGCTGGAAAATTCTTAAACCATGCACTAACATACTTGCAGCATATCAGGCACTAGTTCCCAGTTATGTATTTTTGTGTTCAGCTTAATTTAGGATGAATTTCAACTGCTTATAAAACTAAAATACTGAAAATAAAATATTTCTTTGCTTTTAAACTAAAAGATGTAGTATGCATCCTGCTGATAAGTGTTAAAATGCCAACAATATCTGGCATTATAACATTTAAGTGCAGGATATGTTTTATGGTCAATTGAGTTGAGCATAAAAACGTGACATAGCCTCAGGGGCCTGGACCTTTTGTGTCGTGAATTTTCCAAAACGTGCTTCGTGACGTTATGTCCCAGAGATTTCTGAAACCCATACTGGACGATTTGTAATGGACAAACTGTGGGAATGTATTCCTGTTTATTAAGATATTCCCTTGTGATATGAAAATAACTCAAAAGAAGTATGAAATAAGTCATGAAATTGGAATACTTTGCTTGAACAAAATGACATTAATATTCAATTTTCCGGACTTTTTCAATTAAGGAAAGTAATGAAACATTTGATTTTGCGTTTTATGCTAGTATCTGATGTAGACGTAACGTTTGACTGAAGAAAAAAGAGGAATAAAACTTCTATTGTAATTGAAAAATCTCAGTAGTTTGTGATGTTTGAGATGCACAAAAAGATAGAGTGATGCTGAATGATGATAACAAATCGTATCGGGATGGGTTAATATTTTTTTGGTTTGAATTATATTATTGAAATGTTCTGGTAATTATTACGAAACCAACATAAAGCTTGCTAATAAACTGTTTTATTTGAAGAAAAGGCTTTGAAGAAACGCTCGCTTTCGTTATTTTGATTTTTCTTTTTGATAATTGGCGCAGTAATTGATTTCGTATAATTGTACCAAATATAGCTTAAGGGTATTTGAAACCACATCACATAGTTACAGCAAATTTACAAATGCTGACTAAAATCAAATTATTTAGGAAGGAACTCTTTGCTTTGAGATTCGATCTATAAAATACTTTCCCACAAATTTCACTTGGGAACAATTGGTTATTTGTTTGTACATTATTACAGTATCCCCAGCAATATATCTTTCTGGTAATAAAATATTCGTTTTTATGCGTAAAGATTAACCAGGTCCCGAAACAGGGATGACCAAAATGATTACATATACCGCTAGATTGATGTTTGAAAACCATTACATTATATGATATTGTATTATGACTTCGCCGCCTTTCCTTTGATCTAAGCTGTTCAATAATTTCCACAAAACCCTGTCAAAGGTGGAGCTTATTATTATTTGTTTTATTGGTCATATGATACAAGTATTTTATTGTACAAATACTCGTGAATATACAAATATTCCCTCTTGTAGAGGAAAACTCGGCTTCGACTCGTCCCGCCTACAAGAGGGAATATTTATATATGCACTCGTAAAATTGTTCAATAAAGCTAACTTATACATACTCACTTACTTTTTTAAACAATTGATGCATACTTTTTAGGTTAACATCAGGATTTGTCAACCCGAGAACAGTGATGTTCACCGAGGTAAACACTACTTTCGAGGTGTGAATAATCCTGATGTTAAAATGCACCAATTATTTTTGTTATATGACACTGTCTCGTTTTTCCTTATTTTATATAAAGTTTTGTCATATATATGTATTCAAGTTAGATGTTCTCAGTGCACTGAAAACAAGATTATTTCAATAACTGCTTTTCAAGTTTTTGAAACTCTTATGAGATGTGCATAAACTGATCAAACATCTGTCCTGTGAAATACACATAAGAATGATAAGAAATCAAGCTAGTCTATTTTATCCCTCTCTTGAGTGAAAAGTCTGATGTCAGTTTTCCAATATATATTTTAGCTTTCAGGGTCTACCTGTCCTGGGCTAAATTTAGTTCAATATATTTTAGCCACATATCTGATGTCTACCTGTCCTGGGCTAAATTTAGTTCATCACTGGTAGACATCAAGATCTGTCACAACCAGTGAAAGCTAGTCAGAGGATGTCTTTTATAGGAGCCATTACTTATTATAGGTAATATAGGACATACGAGAAAAACATATGTAATAAATATTCTGGATTTGGGCCATGGTAATAACTGAAATAGTCCTGCGGACTAGCTACACAGCACGTGCATGACAAAATGGCAATGGCACATCTATAGTAAGAGTTTCTCAGCAGGCTTATCACAGCAAAATATATTGTTAAATGATATATGCTATCGACTGTAAGCATTGATATTCATTAAGGAGTAACCAAGCAGGCACCTCGCGATGAAACAACGTCGTATCGACGTCAATGCGGCGTTATGACGTCGCACTGACTTTGATTTGACGTTGTTTAAAGGGTATATGCCTGCTGGGAACCCTTTCCTGCCATTTATCTGCTATCTCATTTGCTTGTGTACTTTTATAGCCTACATTACAAACAATATGGGCCCATATCAGACTGCTCCTAAGGACACAGTATTTGCCTTTACGGCAAACTACTAGTAGAGTTCTTTTGAAATTTGCAGCAGACATAATAAGCTGACGACATTTTTATGACAAAATTGGCAGGGTATGAGTTCAAACATTTATACGGTACGTTGAGTTTCAGCTAAATAAAATGACAGCTATTTATTTGTAAACACATGCATCTTGAGTTGATATTTGTAATTCAAGAAATCCATCGCTAAAGATGAGTCATAAGATAGTATCAGGAGCAACAGACCATTGTAAATATTTACAGGAATTATAGATTTTGGCATTTAAAATGATTTCATAAATTACAATAATTCATTGTGGTTGAAAATATGATAAGTACTAATTAAGCTGTCAGTCTACGATCTCTATATTAACCTTATCATTACAATTAAAGTGGTCTTATGACTCATTCTTAAGTATGCGAAAGAAAAATATGCATCAATTTTAATTCGGGTTAACACTTTTAAATTGATATATTTTGAGTGATATATTGAAATACTGTTGTTTGTTTTTTCTTTTTTTATTTGTTTGTTTTTATGTTGTTAGCGCTATTCTGAATTGGTAAAACTGTCCTTTTGAAACAACTGCAAAATACTGATTAATGCAGTTAATACCACACAGATACAAAAGTGTTTTTAAAAAGTCTAAAATTGTTTAAAAGTGACCTATAGATTTTTTTTCATAAAAAGACTACTGGCACCCCCCAACCTCTGTGATCCCAGAAAACTGAAAATAAAAGTTGCTTTTTACTTCTAACTGACTGATTAGAACAACGGCCTAGTGTTAAACTATGGCATTATTTTTTTTGTTTTTAGTAGTTTACCATTTGCCATTTAGCGTAATTATGGTAACAGTAAATGGCCGAGGATAAAATCATTTTAATCGGAAACTGGTCACTTTGGACCAAATTGTAAAACCAATTAACAAGCAAATGGGCCAATTTTATTGCTCAGGGTCTAAAATTACAATGTCTCCTTACAGTTAAGCACTACCTTAGTAAAGTATTGAATTTTAGAATACGAAAAATAACTTCCAAACTTCTTTAAATCATAATTATTTCATGTATTCTGTAGATCACAATGGTATCTTTGTCCATATGTACTGCACCAAGCCTGTTAATTTGTCAATTTCTTAAACATTAAAATATCGTGTTGAAATATCAATACTTAACTTTAAGGGGGCATTGTAATTGTGAGCCCTGGACAGCAGCAATGTCATCTGTTCTGGTCATACATTTAAAAATGCCAACTGACTTTTGTTGGCATTCTAAAGTTTATAATTAGTACTAGCTTATATGAACTCAGCATCAACATAATGCAATCATGATATTTGGTAAACAAGAAGATACGCCTTTTATCCTACATTATATACATGAGTGCATTATGGCTGCCAGCATAAAATTATTCTATGTTGATGGAAAAAACACATTTTCAACAACAACAAAAAACAACCAAACCTGCGGATCTTTAAGCAGCTGTTCTAACAACTTTTAAAACTGTAAAATAAAAAATGTTCGACTATGCAAGTTCATTTTTATTCAACATGACCTGCATTACATGCAGAAGGAAATCTCCGTGAAAGTGTTGTTTCTGGACAATAGGTTATAGTGTTCTTTTTGTCATCTTATCATCGTGTGAAGTTTACATGCCAATCAATTCTGGCCTTCTAGTTGCTTAAGCAATAAAATTGTAGCATCGTCCTCTCTTTGCAATGATATGATTGGTATACTGGATCATTTTCTAAAAAAATCATGTTCTATGTATAATATCAACTGCTTATCATATTTTAAAATAATCCAATTGAATAAAATACCCAATGCAGAAACCTTGTCCTGCCTTATGGTTAAAATACATACGGCTGCTAAATCTGGAAAAGTTACGATGTCCCTTCATTTGAACAAGTGATGTCATAATATTTCCCACACAATGGGTCACCAAAGTCTATACACATACTCCAAATCATGTGCTAAAATTATTAAATGTCATTTGATTGGCGTTTCAATGGAGGGCCAATATACGCCCTAAGCGTCACAGTTAGCGTAGAATGTGTAATTTTACTGGTTTGATTCCAAACTGTTATGCTATGCTTGGTGAATAGTTAATTGTGTTAGGGTTTTCCATACATTGAATATATAAAAGTTGACTGCTTAAAAGCTCTAACAACGTAGTAAACATCTAAAAGCGAGCGACCATCTGTCCTCCGGCGCATTTGAATGGCGAGCCACTACATGCTGGCTGGGAAAGATAATCTTCGGTTTTAAACTGACCTGAACTCTTGACTCTACGAGGTCCAGCCTCATAGCGAGGGCTTCTCTCATGAACACATCTGGATAGTGACTGTCATGGAAGGCCCTTTCTAGCTCTTCTAGCTGCCAGCCAGTGAAATTGGTCCGGGTTCGACGACGTTTGCCGCATTTTCCATCTTTATCATCGTCGTATATGTCTGAAAATAAAGCCAACCAGGGTTAAGTTTATACCACGTCATTCCATTAGTGAGAGTTCAAATAATTTGAGAATTTAGATTAAAAATTAACCAAAAGGCTTTTAATTTTAAAATATTACAAAACACAGCAAATAAGTTAGTTATTTGTAGGATGTTTAATTAATTAACGGTTCATGCAAATATTGTGACCAGTCCTATTTTTCTTGACACAGCTAAAACAAAAGAATATAAATAATAAAAACAGCTAAAATAAAATAACAACAAAAACGCATTTGAACCACTCAAACTTTTTGGCGCTGTTGATAGTATACTGACGTCAACAAAAAACGCCTCACTCATTATCACTGTTTTCTTAGCGATGGTATACAAAAATGAACAGCCACGTACTGCTATTCATGTAGTGGTTGGGCGAGGTTTGAAAAGGACTTTAATTCATATGAAGGTGAAGCGTTATTCTGATGACGTCACACAGGTTCAACGTACACATGGCGGCATTATTCATTAATCGCTTATGATTTAAATTTAAATTTACTCAATTTGTGGCGTTTATGTTTTGCTCAACAATGATCAAATTTTGGATCAATTTTTCAATTAGTCAGGCTTGAGCAATAACTATATAAAATTATGACGTCATATTAAGGACAAAATGTAAGCTTGCCAACATTCTCGTTTTAAATAGCTAAAGTAATGGGTAAATGATAAGGGGCACATAACTTAATGTACAAACAATGCGCCTACATAAAAATAAGCCATTTAAAATGAGCTGTCACGCTCAATGACCATTTCTGGTCTACGTAAACGTCTTCCAAAACGGCCATCTTGAACACGAGCCAGATTGCATTTCCTCAACAATCGTCGCTGTATCTATTGCGTAAAAATATTTTCAACCACTTTGCAAAGCCATGAAGTTTAATTTTTACTCAAACACATGGCGAAAAGTGGCTGAGATAAGCTGTCTTCTTCAGCAGAAGCATACAAATACTGTCTAAACATTATAAACGCAGTTTATGTAAAATAGGTAAATTTTACAATGGTGAGACAATTCATTCTTGCCAACGGATTGTGTCTTGAAACAAAGCAAAAGTGACTAAAATCGTGTGTCACGCGATACTGGTGACCCCTGTCTCAAACTGAGGCCGTTATTTCAACCTCAAATATTCTTACAGTAATGTTTTTTTCAGGAGATACGCTTGTCTGATAAGATGTTATAATGCACTAAAATTCATAGCCTTTGTCTGTTCAGTCTATGAGATATTCATGTTTACATCTAGATGATGCGTTTTTGTTGACGTCAGGTATACAAAGTATACTGCACATGTACTAATAAGATAGTTTGCTCAGAAACTTGGTTGTATGCTAACATGTAATGCTTATATCAGCCTGCTACGCTACAGAGACTGGCAAGAATATTAAATTCTACATGTAGCGCGCTTAGCTATTATACTTTCTAGAGAGCAAATAATAACTGTGTTGATGCTGTATTATTGTCCATGTGCAACTTGTACTTTATCACATGACGTCGCGCGTGGGAGTGATATGACGTCATGCTTTAAAACCAATAAACCACTATTCTAATGCACTTGCGTTTGTAACGCGACGTCTGATTGGATAACGTCAAAAATTTGCGACAGTATATCCTGCGATATACTGTCGGAAATAGTTTGACGTTATCAATTACGTCAACTTTCGTTAGATGGCGTGCGGCTTTATGCGGCTTGCAACGCTCCAATTTGAGTTAGAACTGCAGAAGTGCATAAGAATGGGGATAACCATAATCAAAATTTTAATTTGCGGAGGTATATCGTCGGATATACGTTCTGAAATCACGTTTTACGTCTCCGCTCGCGCGTCGCTGTAAAACTAAATTTCCGACCGTTTATCCGACGATATACCTCCCCAAATGGAAATTTTGAATACAGTTATCCCCTAAGTGGTTTACAGATTTAGTAACGTAGCTTAATGACGTCCATTATAACGTTGCGTAAAAGATGGCAAAATCTTGAGGTTTTCACGCCAATAATGCATTTTAAGTAGTTTTAATGGCATCCAACATTCGTGCTCCTGTATTTTTTTGAATTTATTAAACTCAAGCCTCGTATTTTATCGTTTTTCCTCAACTCGTTTAATAAATTCAATAAAATATGAGCACTCATGTAAGATCCTCTGTATTTCAGCTAGGATAATTTAAGTTGTTTGTTTTGATAATATATGTTTAAATGAATGTATCAATATACTGTTAATGTCCGAAATAAAGCTCCAAGAAAATCTAGAATTCATGTCAAATATGCGTTCAATGCTGATACATAGCAATCTTTTTGACTTTGATTTCCAGATTATTGCAACCAATTGCTTTTTATAAGTTTTAATTGGCCATCTCCCTTTTTAAGACGATGGATGGAACAAAATTAATTAACACGCATTGTTTTTATTTTAAACAACTGATTTCTAATCAAAAGTATATAATGCCAGAATGATTAAAGACTTGGCACTAATGATATAATGTTCAAATGAAATTATTAATAAGATTTGGAAAAACAACTGCCTCTTTTAATGCTAAATTATTGGTTTTACATATGGCTCAAAATGTTCACAAATGGTGTTATATAATAAATTTTATATAATGCTTTAAGACTCTTAACACTTTTGAAATGAAGGGCATGTCATTATTATTATAATCTTATTTATATGATTAACTGTGTGAATTTGTAAAACGCATGTGTAAAATAGTTTTGTTTGTTGCTGAAAACTGATAAAGAATACGCTGTATGAAATAGAATAGTTTACTTTATGGGTCAGTGTTTTTAGACCTATATAATGTTACATGCTCAAAGCGTGTTCCAACGCTATGTCAATATTATAATTGCATTTCAATTGAATAAAAACTGAGAATATGACTGAATTGGGCATCATTATGCTCTAAGTGCATCATTACATTCCAAGAACTACTGATCATGAAATCCAATACCTCAAGAAAGCAGGGATACAGGCCTTTTCAGTAATACCAAGCGTTTATCCGCACACATTTTAGTCAACAAACCATATGTAATAGGTTTCAATCAACTGTTTTGCGCTAGCATATAAATGTGCAGAATTCGACCAAAATACACTTTATTGCAAATATAGTATAAAAATGGTGAATATGTCTAGATAAGACCAAAATTACAGACCACATATCAACCAATGACACAAAGAGAAACATCGAAAAATTTCGGCTCAATTCGAGAATCAAGCCTCGGATGTGTGTAAGGCGTAGTACTATGTATAAAAAGGCTGTATTTTATTAGCCGAAACTGGCGTAAAGAAAATTGAAATGTAGCATGTGTGTTCAGTCCTATTAAAATCCATTATTCTGATTACGAGGGCTGTTCAAATATGAATGCAAGTAGCTTCATAACTTTCGTCACATATATGCTACGACAAAATGGCATACGTTTTTATAATGGATTATATGTCACCTTTAAACTGGCACCAGACCTAAAGCAAAATCCAGTAGACCTATCGAGATATCGCCCTTTGAATGAGGGTCACTTTTGTATACTAACAAACTCAATGCTTCGAACATACCAGTGATATAGACGAGCGTATACTTCTTCGATAAATCGGTGAAATTTCTTGAAATTTTTAAGGAAGTATCCCCATGTACTTATAAGATGATTCTGTGAAAGTTGCGAAAATCCGACTTGTTTTTGTTAAATGACATCGAATCGTTTTCACTAAAGTCTCCTTATGTTTGCAAATAAATGGTTAACAAAACCCCACCTTTCAGTTTTCAGTCAAAAATTTCTCTAACAATTTGCACGAAGCAACAGTTAAACTAGTCTTACCTCAAAGACAATATGTTGATCGCTCATACTGAGTTGTTGCTTCAAATCATTGAAGGATAGTGGGTAATTTTTAAACGCTGAAACACATTTTTATTCAGTCAAAGCTACCTTAAGTGAAGGGGTTATAGAAATTATACTTAATTTTGTTGCCATAACATTACGGTTTAAATCTAAATTTGAACGTTACCTTTAAGTCTCACCAAAGTAGGCATTCTTTACAATAAAATTACTCGTCTGGTCTTGAGGACTAGACAGATTGAACATGTTTTAATTAATGTCAACACGTCATTAAAAAGCAGAAAAATGCTTGAAAAATGATATAAAGTGTGATAACTCTGTAAATAGAGGACGGATCGTTTTGAAAACTTCCTTATGACATATTAAGCATGTTTTAAGCAAAACGCAAAGAAAAGGACACAGCGATGTTCATTATTGCATCACCAGTAGATAACTCAAAATGACGTTTATCATAAAATTAATGACGTCACGAACGTGCCTTTTTATTTGAGATTGAAATAGGATTATATAAACATTTTCCTGCAAGCAACTTTGTCAATGTACCTTAAACTTGCATCTAAAATTTGGTGCCATTTTGTCTCAAACTTACAAATATATGACACTATATTCGCACGTGTACCAAAATGTGCATGGTAATTTGCTTCAGAAAAACGCCAGTATACAGGAATGGCCTTTATATAAGCGTCTGTAACTCGAGAAATACGGTGAGTTTTTCTTTATGTTTGGTGCCACTTTAAAGGCGACAAATAGTTCTTTCCAGAAAGGTATGACATTTTGTCGCAGCATATATGTAAGGAAAGTTATGAAGCTACATGCATTCATATTTGAACAGCCCTCGTACCCGAAACGAATAAATGAAGCAATATTTGATTGAAAACACCTAAACTTATTTTATAGTAAAGTTTCTTGGGAATGTTGCAACCGTTTGTTTCGCTGCAGTCCCACTTGTTAATGTGTTGGCATGGTTTTTGCGACGATCAAAGTTAACCCTCGATGTACATCCGAGGTATGATTCTACGGAATTGGCTGAGTCATTTCCGATTCAGAAAGAGACACTGATATAACATACGATTGTCAACTACAATTTATGTAAAATAAATGCATGTTGTGTGAGACTTTTACTGTTAATAAACACAAAAAAAAAACATGCATGGTTTTCTCTGACTTGCAATATGGACTCCTATACTCTCACCCCCCCTCTTGGATCCCTCAATGAAAAAAAAAGTTTGGAACTCCTAATTACATATAGAAATTAAATCTTATTTACTTTGTTAAAATCAGGGACCATTTGTGAAACGTATTACAGCTTAATTCATGTGTGGTATTATTTTATGAAATGCCTGGCAAGCATGGATTTTTTCATGAAATATTGTATATAAGTAGAGTAAAATTAAAAATAATCACTGATTTTACATAAGAAATAGAGATCGTTTGAATAATTTTAGAGATTCAAAATGTTTTCATGTAAATGGAAATTCATGCTCAGCAAAACATTTCATAGCACCCTTGATTTATGCTATGGAAACCATAATGAAAGTAAAAAGGGCCAAAGTGACTTTAAAAATCATTTTTGCGGACAAACCATGATCATTGCATAAAAAATTAATTAATTTAACTAGGATATGCCACTATGAAAGACTACAGGCCAACGTATAGTATCATCAGAAAGGGACCTAATAATGAACATACAACATTTAATAGAGAACTAAACTTTCCTTCAAAAACATGTGGCAGTTCTAATTCTGTTTAATGTTATTGTAGCAGAATATACACAAATAGGTATGTGTCATTTTGTACAAGTTTCAAGATTTTTCCAAGCTTGTAGGCACAAGTGTGTCCCTAAAAGGAATAAACGCATATATATGTTAATAAACCATCAAAATAAATAAATGAGATAGACCAAGAGCTCATAAGCGCTAAAAGAATCCACCAGTGGAGAAATGATGGGTCTATCTACAGTTATCAGGCTGATAAAAGTTTAAGCTTAGGATAATTTGAGCTTAATCAGCAGCCATGGCAAATAAAAGGAAACCCAGACTATTTACCTATAACTAAGCGTACAAACTGTACGTAGTAAAAAATCCATGTGAATTACTTCTCTTATATACTCTTTTGAAATGATAATGAAAAGAGTGCTTCCAAACAATTATTTTTGAGTTTATAGCCATATTACCATTAAATACTGGTCCTGGTGTGCCATACTGCAAAAAAGTTTCAAACTATCATCATATTTAAGAAATTCTCATCCAACACACTCATCTTATCCCAAACATAGATAAGCCAAAGAAAGGATATGTTACGTTTGTGTTGGGTAGGCTATAAGAATACAATGTATAAGTTAGATGTGAGGTGGATATAAACATTTGCCAATCATCAAATTTTAGAACCACGAGGCTTGCTGAGTGGTGACAAAATGCGATTTAGACTGCCCAAGCATCTACTCTATTCCCCAACACACGCCAATGAAAGATAACATTTCCTTTCACCACTTTTATTTCTTCCTTATTAACTAGAATCCTGGTGGCTCATGAATATGCTTTTTCCTGTATCACTAGTTGATGTTATTTTGGCATTACAATAAAACAACTAAAGCTGGTAAGTGTGATATAAGATTAGAATTCATTAACCAGGATAAATTCTTATATATATACCTTAGACTGGTGTGCATGGAATGAAAGAAAACTTTTTATAGTGTAGAAAAGAGTACTATTCTTGCTTTAGACCAGGTCTAAAGAGGCTTATTCTTGTACTAGGATATGTTTCATGGGTAAGTTAGGGATCTTTCATACATACTAAATATCTATGTGTCTTGGTCCACATCAGAATTAAGGGTAAGCTTGATACCGTGAAACTAGTTTAAGCACTCCAGTAATTTTCTTACAGACCGTTCCAAGGCTGTGCTTCTTTTGTGGATTTTTTTTAAATTGCGTTTGTGTTTGCCATAATGTCTGGTCTTATCTTGTAGCCTTGTGATCACCTGTTGGGAAAGGGCTGACCTCCTGGCTCTCTTGTATGTGATGCTTTCTTGTGTGTGTTTTTGTCATTTTCTGGGTCAGGTGTGGCACTTGATTGTATCGATTCCTGATCCTTCCCTTCTTCCTTAGTTTAACCAGAGGGATATTTTTTATGATATTAGTGTCCGCTCTTAATTTGTTCACTCTTTGATTTTGTTTAGATAGTGTTTATATTTTACATTTGCTTTCTTTCCTAATTTGCTTCTATTTGTGTAGTTGTTTCTATTTTGATAATTTGTTGTAATCTGTGTCTAGGCTTAGATAAAGTGCCTTTAAGGTGTGGAGACATTTGGTTGACATAGATTTAAAAATCTTGATACAGATGGATGCACTCACATATATGTTTACATATTTATATTACATATGTATGTACATGTACATGTGTGAAGTTGTAAACATTTACGTAGTAATTGAATTGGTACATGACAGGTACTAGAAAGTATTTAATTTTTTGTGGCGCTTGAACACCATGATTCCCAACGCCCTATTGCAACACGAACTTTGGTGTTTGATCTGCTGATGTTGGCATCCATTCTCTGAATTGTTTTGTGTTTGTTTGTTTTTTTGTTAATGAAATGTTAAAGATGACAGATTTCATACATGAAATTAAATTTGATTTATAATTTTTTACCAATATATATTAAAAAAAAACAACTTAAGATTCCAGCTCCTCTCTGCATTATTTTTTTTTTAAATAAGTAGATCTTCTCAACGAACGACATTAACCATATCAACTATAAGTTCCTGATGGAATTTCTTCAACTTTAAACTGTAGATGAGTCCATCGTGTTTAAAAAGAGGTGTTAGAAAAATCCTGAAAAACTCCAAAATTTATATTGAGAAATAAAGCAAAATGAGTAAGCAAACAGTGCAGATCAAGATAGGATGGCTCATATGAGCCATCTCATCTGGATCTACACTGATATGAGCTATCTCATCTGGTTCTACACTGTTTGCTCAGACCTTTTTCAGAACTGTAGTGTTTAAAGTGTTAACTTAGACATTAAGTCAGACTGCATTTCCTGTTTAAATTGTTTGCATAGGTTTATGAGTGGAAACATCCATAGCTAAAGATACTGTAAAACATTGAAATGATTTTCTATCAGATCATACCGAGGTATCTTTTCTATTATATCGTAAATTTTATTATGGTTAATTAAAAATAAATTTAGTATTATCAGTATTTAGAATTTGTTAAACGATGCCATTATATTCAAGCCAACATTACAAAAGCAATAGTTTAAATTATAAAATTCATAAAAGAAAATTACATGTTATATTCAATTACAGCTCAGGATTAAAAACAAATCGACTTTGACATGATAATATAATAATATATTTAACTTTGACGACTATGACATTAAAATTACTTAAACACATAAACAATTTCCAATTGTCCATCCAATCAAGTTTACAATGGCTTAGACAAGGTTCATATTAAATTTTTGATTAAATGATATTTTTGAGGCTGTTCATTGCCAGATAAATATATAAATACTAAAATGTGCAACAAATAACAAATTCCAACTGTGTCAACACCAGAAACTGTATCTGTCAGCAAGAGTTATTGCAATCACAACTCGCCAAAATCATACACAGCGTATTTTTTTCTCTGCTACAGTAAATTATAAATATTCTAAAACATTTAACACTTTATCTTCCTTTTCTCAAGTAAAGTGTTGGTTATCAGCGCTGGCATTAACAGCATGCTTGCAAGAATGCCAAACAGGGTAAACCCCGTTCAGACTACTTCTTCAGCCATGTTAATCTAAGCCTTCTTGGCAGGCAACCAGATAACAAGAATTCAGTGAAGAAGATTCTCCAGCGTAATGTGATTCACTTGTTTCATTTCTTTAAGTCTATATTTTCTAATTCTCATTGGAAAGGGCCATTCCAATATGTACCCAGAAGTATTTTCATTAGGAAAATAGAAACGCTATATTCCTAAATTACCTCTGCCAATGTCTGGGTTTGAGAAAAGAGATAAAATAAGAGCCTTTCCAAGCATTTTGTCACTTTTCGAAAGGAATTTAATAAGTTCAATAATAAAGGAACATGAGTGTCTAAGGTTCTATTTATCTTTTTTGATAAATTTATAGTTTAGTCTCAAGAAATTCAAAGCAATGAAAATATATTAAATGATTTCTCCTGAAAAATTTAACCCATTATCTGAAAAAATCCAAACCAAAAAAGTATGGTGTCAATAAAACAAATGTTTTGTTTAATAGCTTTTTCGTTGCATTTAGACATCCAGTCTAAATAAATGAGCCGCGACATGAGATTTCCAACTAGCGGTATGTGCGACCAGCTAACGCTCAGACTAGTCTGCGCATATGTGCAAACTGATCAGAGCCTTTACTAGTCGCTTGAATATTCTATGACTGTTAAGTTACTCACCAAACATCATTTGAAGTTTCTAAGCTTAAAAGGAGTCTCAAAGGCTCATCTGAGTCTACACATGTCTAAATGCCACATTGTTGGAAATCACGTGTCACGGCTCATTTATTTAGACTGGATGTCAAAAACATATCCATAGCTGCCATTCTGTTATGTGTCCAGAAAATTCACCTAACAATGTGGAGTTTCAAAATATAAATCATTCAAAATAAAAACTGATTTTTTTTGGATGTTTTCTTGGTCTGCTGGCTGATAGTAAACATTTTTCTATAAACATATTATTACTGGAAGTCACAGTCAAAACAAGAATTCAATTTACAAGACATACCTTAAAGAAGATACAAACTAGTGTCACTTAGGTCAAAAATATAAAAATCCACACATGAATTTGAAAAATTCGCAAATAACTAGTTATCAAAACAGATAAGAAATCGTCTAATTATAGTGTTCATCTTCAGTAAGTTGTTTAATCCATTGATCACACGTTCAGAGACAAAGGCAATTAAGGGATTTAATGGGATATGCCTCCATTGCGCTCGCGACGCACAGAAAGAATAAACTCTGAAGGCAAATTGTAAGCATTTTAAATTTTACCTTCTGAAACGAGCTTTACTTTCTTATTCACCCTAAAAATTCGGACAGACAGGAACAGGCAAATAGTGTAGACCTAATTGAACTGTTCCTATGATGAGGTCGACAAATGTCTGTACCAGTTACCTTTACATATGTGTATAAAGCCAAAAGAAGTTAAACGGTTAACTGGAAGATTTAGAGATTTACGAATTGTGATATGATGCCAAAATATTAGGATTTATATTCGGTTGTGCGTATTTTTTGAAACTGTTAAATGTGCCACCCGTTTGAGAATTTGACAGACACTGGATACTTTGACTCCACAATGAGCAAGTGATTTTACTCGAGATTAAGTACAAACCTTGGTGGCCGGATCCGTGGCTCGTATCCCCATCTGATGTTGGCATGCTTTTTGGCGACAAAGAAGTCCCATAGTGCTGCGAACAATAGCCGTCTGTTGGAAACTCAGCACTTGAAACAAAAGAATTATAATATCCGTTTTGGTATTGGCGATTTTTTGATAACGATAGTGACGCAAGCGTCAATGGATCCAAAAGCTGTGAATATCCCGCTAGAGGATGTAACAACCTTAGTCCATAGTTTAACCTTTGGTGATGCTGCAAAAAGCCCAACGGGGCGTTCATAGTGATTTTTCCTGAGGCCCTCGCGGGCGACTATTGAATACAGAACAGTATTTGATATGAAAAGTAATTATTTGAGTGATAGTTATACTAATGTTAGCGCTTCTATCGTGTATTGACTACAATCAAATTTGTCAACCATTGAAAGCGGATCTTAAAGAGAGAGTGGCAACAAATATTGAACAGCCAATCGGAATTCAGGAATCGATTATTTGACACTTAGTTCAAGCCAGTTTCGTTCAGCAGCGAAGGATGATAGTTATAGGGGAATCGGATTCGGCGGAGAGTTAATGCAAATGAATTGAATTTTTCCCTATTAGCGTTAACTGCCTTTGATCGATGTAAATGACATCTTGGTCGCGATACTGCAATGCCCTTGGGTTGATCGACGGAATAAACTGATATTTTAATAATAAGAGGTAAGAATATCGCGGATGATTAAATCCGTGTTGGGAAAAGTTAACTGAAAGAAAAGAGATAAATTCACCACATGAGAGAAGATTTCAACGCATTAAAGAAAAAGGTTTACATGTTGCGGAAGCTGGAAAATTGATATATTCCTTGGGGTAGTAAATCTCTTTAAAGACATTTAGGGTTGCTTTCTACACTAATGGTGAAATAATTAAGCGACAAACGTGCAATGTGAAAACAGAAAAATAGATCTATCTTCCTGTATATGGGAAACAAAACAAATGCATTCGTTTCTGCAACTGCTTTAATCTTTCTTTTGGACGTATAAATCAGAGTTTATATGAGAAAAAAATGGCAAAGTCTTCGCATTGGAAATACAAAAAGTTTAATTAAAATGATTTCTTATGTAAATATGCTTTTTAAGAAATTCTGCAATTTTCTGATAAATGTATCATATGAAATTAAATACCAATATCAGTTCTTTATGGTAGCATTCAAAACATGCTGCGGCAGTATTTTATTTCATCCAAGCCACTCATTTATCATACATTACATTCATTTAACAGCATTTTATACAGATGTGCTTTCTTTAAAGCTTTCTTAAACTGTAAATAAATTGAGAGTTTGTGACTGAGATTGGTGTATTTCTATAATATTAGAAATTAAATAACGTTTTTACATTGATTTTTGTTGTTGTTGTTGTTTGTTTGTTTTAGTTTTAAATAACCTTTTACAGGTATATGATGTATTAGTGTTTCACTGCTATAGAGAAAATAAATAGTCCAGATTGCAAAACTCTCACCTATGGCCAGACCACAAGGCCTATATTGATCCATTTATGCCTTATGGAATTTCCCAACCTTATCTATTTCAAATTTAATGTTTTTGTAGTAGTTTACATTTTTATTCAAGTTTCAAGATGAATTTGTTTTGATTATTTACAATCAACAATGTTTCAGTCGTGTCGGGACGGGTCTTCCTGTGCTGAACCAGTAATAAGCAGTGGATAAAGTGTCTTCAAATTTCAATATAACTTTCTGTCAACAAACAGAGCACAAAAGTAAACAAATGGTTTAATATATAACTGTATAATATTGCTGCTAGTGTTACACATTTTTATTTATTATTTATTTATTTAAGATTTGAGCATATTAACATTGTAAATGATTATTTCCTTTCAAGACCATTGGGTTTTTTTTTGATAAAATCTGATACAGTTAAGTGTATATTGAGGGTCATAGGTTATAATATAAAAACATGTATTTCTTTCTATGAAGATCGATTTTGTCCTTAACGACAAATAAGAGGTCTCCAGTCCCCAAAAGGTTAAAAAATAGCCGTCAAGCCAAATCAAATGTCTACAAACATCCACGTCAGAAGACACGAATTGGGTTATTCTGACCCATATTTCTATTATTCATAACTAAGGTAAATACGTTCGCAAGTAATATTTTATGATCAATTTTAGACATGGTTACTGGTACAGGACTAATTTAAATAAATGAAGATAATCTAAATGTATTTATGATCATGAAGTAACAATTGAACTTGTTTGATTTTTTTCACCCATCCATAAAATTTAAATCCAATAATAAATTTGAATCTGATAATGTAGCTTTAATCAGAATTATATCAAAGGTATCAGGCAAATTCACTTTAAATCTATTGCTTACATTTGTCTAAAACAAATCAATTTTAACATAAGAAAATTACAGCATGATACATTGTGTTATAATAAGCGACTTTATATGAAATATATGGATTTTTTCAAAATAAATTATACATACGTAGAAAAGAAATACACCGATGTTGTTGTTTATCTTATTTGATATAGTTTATAAACTGGACAATATTTTCAATGCTTGGTAAATGTTTCGCTATCATATTCTAGAGGCGAGCATAAGTTGTTGGGTGGGAACAAGAGTCGGAAATGTCAGTGGTAAACATGTACGTCTTTCCACTTCATTGATAAATTTCAGAAATCTATTTAGCGTTGAAAATACAGTACATTTATATCAATTTTGTCCATAAAAATGTTGCAAAGATTTAAAGGTGAACAACTGAAGGAAATACACAAAATTACTAGTATAAAACCATATCATCTAAAGAATGCTTATGAACTACTCTACAATTATTAACATAATGCGCGATATGTTTTGGTCAAATTGATGCAATAAAATTGGGTTTCGTGAGTGCCATTAATTATTGGGAGAGGAAAATTTCCTGCGACTCTAGTAAATCTGAAAATACGTTTTAAGTTGTCTATTTATATTTCACAGTTGTTGTTTTTTGTTCTGTTAAATAGCATATGATTTTGTTGTACGCACAATCCAATTTTGGTTCAAATCTTCTTACTTGTGCAATAATAAATGCTACCGTTGCTACCGTTAGTATACTAAATATAATAGGATGGGTGGGCATCACACATATCCCCACTTACATTAAATATCGCATAGTTTGACATTTTTGTACCTTGGCCAATCCAAAACATTTGTTGTCAGTTACAAACCATAGACAATCAGTATTCCAAATATTAACCACTTACATCTAAAAGGTTGGTATTTCAAGCCATTGATACAGATTTAAAGTATTTTGACATTCAGAAGTCCAAAACCACACACATTGGGCAATCAGTGTGCAAAATATGAACCATCCACATCAAAACATTTAAAAGACATTTGCTTTCCAAGCCATACAACCAGAATTGAAGTATTTTGACATTGGTCTTTGACTCAAATGCAATGCCAGGATTCCAAAATATTTCTTGTTATCTACACAACTCAGGAAATCATTGTGTCAAATATGAATATCATCTGTCAAAATAGGTAAGAGTAGTTGGCATTACAATCCAAAAAGCCTGATTTTTTTTAAATCTGTGGTTGACCTTGACTGTTGACTCCAAGGTCAAATTGACCCTCTAAAGCAGTTGTTATCATCTACACACCATGGACAAGTATAAAACAAAATATGGACCACCTTCATTAAAAATATGAGTGAGAAGTTCGCCTTACGAGCGGTAAGAAAAATATTAAGTATATTTGACCTTGACCTTTAACTTCAAAGTCATGTTGGTGATGTGAAACCTTTTTTGTCATCTACACATCATAAGCAATCATTGTGCTTAATATGAATACAATCCATTTAAAAATGAAAGAGGAGTTTGCGTTACAAGCCGTAGCACAGGTTTTTTTAGAATGTGTATATTTGACCTTGACCTTTGACTCAGAGGTCATATCGGTGATCTGAAAACTTTGTTGTAATCTACAGACCATAGGCAATTATTACGCCACATATGAACACCCTCCATCAAACATTGTAATATAAGTTCGCGTAACAAGCCATAAAGCTGATTTTTAGTATATTTGACCTTAACATTTGACTCCAAGATCATGTTGGTAACCTGAAAACAACGTTGTCATCGACGAAGCAAACGCAATCATTGTGCAAAATAAGAATACTATCCGTCAAAAATTAGAGGAGTTTGCATCATGAGCTGTAAGACAGAGACAGATTATAGGCCTAATTGTCCTTGACCTTTGGCTCCAAGGTTACAGTGGTTATCCAAATCTTCGTTGTCATCTACACGCCATAAGCAATTATTGTGTTAGGTGTACCCTCCATCATAAAATGAAATTGGGGTTCACGTTACAAGCCGTAAAACAGTTATGAGTATAAAATGACCTTGACCTTTGACTCAAATGTCATATTGGTGATCTATAACAGTTGTTGTCATCTATACTTAAGGAATATTCCAACACATACAGTAAACAATTCACTACAGAAACTTACTTATATTAAACATTTTCAACATTCTAATGTTAAGCAAAGCAAAAATTCCATATTATTCACATCATTTGTGAAAATTTCAGAACAATACCTTGGGTATTATTTAATTTGAAAGGTCACAAAATATGGGATTTCCGCTCAAATCTGTGTTTTAGTGAGGTTATTTTAATTTCCTATGTCATGCTGAACAATAAAAAACGTCATTTGGAATTAGAAATGCATGAAATACTTCAGACTCCATGACGACTATGGCATAACACTTTCATCGGTGGGTCAGCGCCTGATGTTTGCCTTAAGCTGGTCCACCGTGGCTCAATACGAATTTTCTTTTAGCTGTAACTGTCGGTGAGTTGAGCGCCATTTTCCTTGTTTCCTGGCAGTATGTTTATATATTTGATTGTTTCCTCGTGTTGATACATTGTGATACATTGGATAAGTAAGGAAACCTCCACACAAGCTTAACATTTTTATCTCGTTTGACAATAGCAGAATCTAGAGAGAATATTTGGCAGTAAAATTTACTTAAGCACCCAATGACTTCGGTTGGGCATTCTAAGGTGATGGTTCTCTTGTTGATTCATTGTTTATTGTTGCCTCAATTGTTTTGTTGGGGTTTATGGTTTATCCTTGATTTGTTGTGCACTACTAACCTTTTTAGTTTTGCAATCATCTCGCTGGGAAAGAAAGGGAGCTGATTGCTTTACTTTAATTGCCTTTTAATGGCATTTGACAGTGTTCTGTATCTCTTTCTGGCGGTGCTGTGGGTTGGTCTACCGTATGTGTTTGTGGCGTTTCCTAGTCATGCTCACTTACTTTTTCATGTGATTTGCTGAGTTCAATTTTTTTTTAAAAATCCACACCGTAAGCACCATTCGCACGGCTTTGCTGTTAGCTAGCAGGATAAATGTTTTATCGTGGCCATCCTACTGCTCTGACCGAAACCAAATAGAGCACATATGCGATGCGATTGTCAGTAATTATTTAATTACATGTGTTCGCATATTGTCTGCTCATTTTTATAGAAAAGGAATATAGAAATTGGAAGATCTTTTTTTCCATTTTATGAATAATAGAATGCAATGTGACTTACGTTTGAACATAATTCAGAATCATATATCATAAAGATGGAATACAGTGACAAATTGCTGTTGCTGTTCTGTTTTCCGTATTGATTTGTTTAAAAATGGTAAATTTGCGACTTTGGTGTTTTGAAGTTTTTAACTCAAACTTCTGTATTTTAAAAGTTCTGCGTCAGTTGTCTCTGAAAATAACTATGTATTACCTGAAAACATTGTTCTAATGTATTCCAAAATATTTTTAAATTCAAATTCAAGTTTTCAAGAAAATGCCAAAACAAAAGTGTATGCGTTAGAAGATTCCTTAGGTGTACACATTATAAGTAATCATTGTGCTAAATAGGAACACCCTCTATCAAAAACAGGGTACATGGATTTAAGTTACAAGCCATAAGACAGATTTTAATTTTTTGCGCTTGACCTTTGACTCCAAAGTCATACAGGTGATCTGAAACCTTAATTGTAATCTACATAACATAGGCAATCATTGTGCCAAATCTAAACTTAACAAGTCATAAAGCTGATTTCAAGTTTAATTGACCTTGACCTTTGACTTCAAGGTCATATTTCTAATCTGAAACGTTTGTAGTATTTTACACAAGCATCATGTCTAATATAAATATAATTAGTCAAAAAATGGTAACGTGAATTAGTTCACGTTATGAGTCATAAGACAGATTTTAAGTATATTTGACCATGACTTTGACTCCAAGGCCATATTGGTGATCTAAAATCTTTGCTGTTATCTATAGTAACATACTATAGGAATCGTTATGCCGAATATGAACTCCAACGGTCAAAAAAATGAAAGATGATTTCCCGTTACGAGCTGTAAGACATGATTTTTAGTATATTTTACCCTGACTGTTGACTCCAATGTTATGCATGTGATCTGAAATCTGCGTTGTAATATACACACCAAAGGCAGGTATCGTTCCAAATATGAACATCCTAGATTAAATATTAGAGAAGAGAATGAGTTACGAGCCGTAAGGCAGAGTATTAAAGTATATTTGACTTGACCTTTGACTCCACCAAGGTCATAGTAGTTATCTGAAACCTTTGTTGCCATCTACACACGATACGCAAAAGGTTTGCTAAATATGAACACCAGCCATCAAAAAATGAAAGAAGACTTTGCGTTACGAGCTGTTAGACAAATTTTTTGACCTTGACCTTTGACTCCAAGGTCATAGTGTTGATCTGAAACCTTGGTTGTCAACGACAGACAATAAGATAAATTATCGTGCCAAATAAGAACACTCTCCATTAAAAAGGATTGAGAGGAGTTCATGTTTTGAGCTGTGAGACAGATTTAAAGAATATTTGACCTTGACCTCTATTTCAATGTCATAAAGTTGATCTAAACCTTCGTCATCATCTACATGTACATACGATAAGCAATCATTGTGTTAAATATGAGCACCCTCAATCATAAAATGAAATAGCAGCTCGTGTTATAAGCAGTAACGCAGTTTTAAAAGTATATATATTTGACCTTGACCTTTGATCAAAAGTCATAGCGTTGATCTGAAACCTTAGTTGTCAACGACAGTCAAAAATAAATCACTGTGCCAAATAGGATCACTCTCCATTAAAAAAATAGAGTAGTTCATGTTTTTAGCTGTAAGACAGATTTTAAGCATATTTGACCTTGACCTTTGTTTCAATGTCATAGTGGTAATCTAAATGTCCGTTGTCATCTACATGTACATACGATAAGCAATCATTGTGTTAAATATGAGCACCCTCAATCATAAAATGAAATAGCAGCTCGCATTACAAGCTGTTACACAGTTTTTAAGTATATTTGACCTTGACCTTTGACTCCAATTTATTTTTGGTGACATGAAACATTTATTTACACACCATAAGCAATCATTGTGCTAAATATGACCACCGCGGTACGACAGATTTTATATTTGCCCTTGACCTTTGACTCCATGGTCATAGTGTGTTTTTTTCTGAAATATTTTTGTCATCTGCACAACATAAGCAGTCATTGTGCTAAATATGAACACCAGCCATCAAAACATGAAAGAGGAATTCACATTACGACTTATTTTTTGTATATTTGACCTTGATGTTTTACTCCAAGGTCATTATGTTTTTGTTTTTTTTCTAAAAAAAACTTTGTTGTCATCTACACAACATAAGCAATCATTGTGCTGAATTCAAACACCAGCCATCAGATAATGAAAGAGGAATTCACGTTACGATACGTAGGACAGATTTTAAGTACATATATAATATATGTGAATTTGACCTTTGACCGATGTCACATCGGTAATCTGAAATCTTGTTTTAAATCTTCACACCATAGGCAAATATTGTGCTAAATATGAAGGCCCTTGGTCAAAAACTGAAAGAGGAGTCCGCGTTACTAGCAGTAAGGCGGATTTAAGTATATGTTACATTGACCTTTGCTTTCAAGGTTATATCTTCGTTGTAATCTACACACCAAGGGAAAACATTATAATCAACGATTTTAGATACTCCCGCACAGTAGGGGTCAGTGAAAAAGACCCATATCAAGACCCAGCAAGAGAAAACATGCTAAGTTCAAGAAGCTGCCATTATCTCAATAATTAATTTTAAGGCATTAAACTTTTTTATACAAATATTCAATGTGTCTGCATTGTGTGTAAAAAGTATCATTATAACAACAATAAAAGCTTGAATTCCCCGTCCATGCACTGTTTGAGCACTTAAGACCCTAGTAAGAAACAATGCTAAGTTCAGAAAGCTACTATTTTGTCAAGAATTAATTTAGGCATCAAGCTTATTAATCAATGTGTCTACATTGTGTATACAAAGTATCAGATGCCAAAATAATCAAAAGCTCTGGTACAAGTTAAATCCCGCGTGTATGCACCACAGAATCCGTATGAAGAAAAAATGTGAGACAATGAAGGAGTCAGAGCACCGTTAAGACCTTTGAGTCATCTATGTCAAATATCCCTTAAAGCGCCAATCACAAAAAAGTCGTCTGCTTTTCTCGTCTGCCGAAATGTTTAAGAAGCCTCTATGGCAAACAGTTTGGACCCAGATCAGACTGCTCATGAGCAGTCTGTTCTGGGTCCACGCTGATTGCTTCTATACTTAAATTCCCCAGTAATGTTGGGTAATTGTTTGCAGTAGACGACTTAAACAGAGGACATTTTCAGATGCATTTTTTCTTTGCGCTTTAAGGGATATACTTAAAAGCTGTATTATGACTCACAACGTGAACCTCACTTTCATTTTTGATGGTGTTCATATTTGGCACAACAACTGCCTATGTTGTTTTAATGACAAGTAGGTTTCGAATCACCAATATGTCTTTGGAGTCAAAAGTCAAGGTCAAATTTACTCAAAATCTGTAACGTGACTTTTAATCTGTACTCCTCTTTCATTTTTGACCGAAGGTGTTTGTATTTGGCACAATGGTTGCATATGGTGTGTAAAATACACTGCTAAAATATTTAAAGGAACACTGCATGTTTTGCCATTGCTCACAATACAAATGGACTCATAGTCCGACTCATAGCAAGAGTTTGATTCATAAAGCAAACACATGTTTGTCCTGTGATTAGCTTGGTTACCCATCAGGGATCATGTTTCTTGATAAAAATGAAGTAATCCTTTCAAGAAATCTCCATGGAACACTTTATGTAAAAATGGAATTTCGTTAAAAATGCCCCTTTTTTCAAAACCAAATTTTAAGACGATGTTTTCAATCAAACACCATAATAGCACCATTTCTGTACATTCAATAGCCTTTTAATGTTGCAGAAATCATTAAGTTACTCTATTTACAAATTCCGGAGATTCTACAGAGTTCCAGAAAAAACCGTCATTTTAAAGAAAATTAAAAATCACAAAACTTGAGCCATGGACTTGGGCAGCGATTGTTTTGTCAAAAACTTTTTTGATCCAATACTTTGACTCTCTTTGCAAAAGTAGCAAAAGAAACTGGGGTTCTGCCTTATTGTATAGTGAAATGCATGGCTTTTCTATTGGCCAGGGGTTAACATTATTACCAATGGTAAATTATCAGGTGTTCCTTTAAATATTTTGAGCAGTGTACAACGTAGGTGTCTTTTCGATATGACCTTGGAGTCAAAGGTCAAGGTCAAATATACTTAATATCAGTATAAAAAATATGTGCATGCGTATGCGATTTGGGTTTTATACTGTATTTTTTCAGTTTTGTGAGCTCGCGACTCGGCTTTGCAATAAGTACCAAAATCACACATATATGGAGTGTACCAGCTGGCAAATATGCAGACCTCACTAAGCGTAAATGGAATTTAAATTGGGATTAAGAGAAACCCGTTCCGACTTTATTAGCCTAAATAAAATTACCTCACGGAGAGCACCACTTAATTGCTATATTAGTACTGTCAAAATGGTCCGACAATAGGATTTCGCAAAAAATAACCATCTTAAGACGTGTCATCAAGACTTTTCAAGATGTTTCTGTTTGCATTTTGCCTTGTTCATATTTATATCATACCACTTAATATTATGAATGCATGTGTCAAAAACGGTATATAAAGACATGAACTATCGAATCGCATTCTTATAAAAAGTTAATTGAATCAAGAAGAATAAAGAGACACATGGCACAATGTCATCGACTACACCTCAGTCATTCAGAAATTTAAATATTGGGCCTCGACGTAAGAAAACCTGACTTTGCTGCAACCTAACAACAAATGCGCAGATCACCCTGTACATCCGCGCAGAGGCTGATCAGTGTATTTGTTATTCGCTTTCTAATTAGTACAGTATGATAGCTAAATTTGCTATATGCAAAATTTCAATATTCTAGCTAGTCTCTGTAGCTGAGCAGGTTGGAATGAGTCATACCTGGTCGCAAACCCAGAAGACAGATTTTCTCGCGTCGCGGCCCAATTATGAACCAGCACATGCGATTCTGGTACTTATCGCATATGCGCAAAAGTCAGCAATAAACATGCTGACGTATCTAACCGAGCTACAGATCTACAATTTGGTCTAAGACTTCATCTACACCCATACTTTGTGTATGCAAGCAGCAATGGCTCTGGCGAGTCTGTGCATACGCGCAGACTCGCATGAGCCTTCGCTGCTTGACAATGCGATTAGTACCAAAATCACATGTGCTGGCTCAAATAGAATTTTATAATCACTTAAAATCAGACAAGATACAAGCCAATTCATGAGATTTTCAGCGAAGGTTCCTTGCCTAATCCTACGCTGTTTGCAGACTGGCATAAAAGGGGAAAATATATAGACGGAAGTGCATGCATGCAAACCACTGGGCATATGTGTATTTTTAAAACTTGCGATATACATGATGACTTTGTGTATATCTAAAGTAAGTAAAATTAAGTTGCTACCCAAATGTTGCTTTTTTAAAGTCCGTCAGTACAGTCTCACCCCACAATTTGGTTGAACCTATTCGACATGCATTGCATGACATATTGTGTATGCAGGTTACACAGTTTGCTCCTTAAGGTAGCATATATGTAGGGAGCACATTGTGGCTCCTCAAGGTAGCATATATGAAGGGAGCACATTGTGGCTCCTCAAGGTAACATATATGAAGGGAACATATTGTGGCTCCTCAAGGTACCATATATGTAGGGAACACAGTGTGGCTCCTCAGGGTAGCATATATGTAGGGAGTACATTGTGGCTCCTCAAGGTAGCATATCTGTAGGGAGCACATTGTGGCTCCTCAAGGTAGCATATCTGTAGGGAACACAGTGTGGCTCCTAAGGGTAGCATATATGTAGGGAGCACATTGTGGCTCCTCAAGGTAGCATATCTGTAGGGAACACAGTGTGGCTCCTCAGGGTAGCATATATGTAGGGAACACAGTGTGGCTCCTCAAGGTAGCATATATGTAGGGAGCACATTGTGGCTCCTCAAGGTAGCATATCTGTAGGGAACACAGTGTGGCTCCTCAGGGTAGCATATATGTAGGGAGCACATTGTGGCTCCTCAAGGTAGCATATCTGTAGGGAACACAGTGTGGCTCCTCAGGGTAGCATATATGTAAGGAGCACATTGTGGCTCCTCACTGTACATGTAGCATATATGTAGGGACCACATTGTGGCTCCTCAAGGTAGCATATATGTAGGGAGCACATTGTGGCTCCTCAAGGTAGCATATCTGTAGGGAACACAGTGTGGCTCCTCAGGGTAGCATATATGTAAGGAGCACATTGTGGCTCCTCACTGTACATGTAGCATATCTGTAGGGAGCACATTGTGGCTCCTCAAAGTAGCATATATGTAGGGAGCACATTGTGGCTCCTCAAGGTAGCATATATGTAGGGAGCACATTGTGGTTCCTCAAGGTAGCATATATGTAGGGAGCACATTGTGGCTCCTCAAGGTAGCATATCTGTAGGGAACACAGTGTGGCTCCTCAGGGTAGCATATATGTAAGGAGCACATTGTGGCTCCTCACTGTACATGAAGCATATCTGTAGGGAGCACATTGTGGCTCCTCAAGGTAGCCTATCTGTAGGAAGCACATTGTGGCTGCTCAAGGTAGCATATATGAAGGTAACACATTGTGGCTCCTCAAGGTAGCATATCTTTAGTGAGCTCAATTGTAGCTTGTTTCTTTCCTACAAATTCGCCCTTCGATTTGAAAACCTGAAACATTAAGAGTACAAAAAGGGTAATTTTGAATGGCTTTTTAAACATTGATCAAATATTCAAATATTGGTTTAGTATAAGAGTGTGCGCCCCAAATATGTCTTGTCGAGAATCTGCCATAAGTAAACACATGAACGGGTGTTTTCAAAGTACAGACAACAGTTTGCAAAGAAAACATCGTCCGCACACAGCCTTAGCATATCTACATACAGTAAAACCTGTGTAAAACGGTCACTCTCGAAAAGACCGAAAATTGTTTTTCAAGACCAACTATCGCTTGCTTGATGCAGGTCAAAATGTATTGCAAAATGCTCCAAGGGGAGCATTCTGCAATACTTTAGACCTTCATTAAGCTATCATTTGTCATTAAAATCTTTGTTTTGTCTATTTTTGAGTGGCCGTTTAACACAGGTTTTACTGTAGCTGCAATTGCGCGTCAAACCCTATATTCTTGTATTCTGATGGGTTTTCCCATACATATTGATATAATAAATATGGTATTACCCATTTTGTTATTTAAGGGTTCACAGGGGGGAGGTTCTAAATCAACGGATGTGAGGTTGTTTTGTTCTGGTCCCTGTGTGACGGGCCCTAAATTCAACATGATGGAGTTGAAATGCATGTCATTCTCCAATATTTTGCTTTCATAATTATTTACAAAATCATAATTACGTGAATTACAGGTGGAACAAAATAGTGACATGGTTTCTACATTGCATGAAATAATAATAATAATAATAATAATAATAATAATAATAATAATAATTATTATTATCATAATTATTTTATTATTCAGAAGCATACTCAAACTATATATGATCAGCTCATCGCTTTTGGTGGGCCGAAATTTTTGCCCATTAGCGGAATATAATACTAAACTCATATTCCCGCTGATGTGGGCGTGTCTCACAAACACCGTTACAAATTGCAACTTTAATGGAGGTGATTAAATCCCATTATATCAACTGACAGGTGCCAAACAGCAGCCAAGGTTGGAAATAATAATTTTACGAATGGTCCACCAAACACTCTCCTCTCTCCTCCGCACTGCACGCTACAAAAAGTTTTGAGTTTTGCAGAATCACCATGCCTTTGCTGCTCGCGGTGAAGGTGACTTGACACTCGGGCTCTAACCTCGCTGGACACGTCAGCATGGACACTTAAAACAGGCGTTTGCGCATACGCGATAAGTACCAAAATCTTTGTTGGAAATACAGTAGTACCTCGAAAATTCGAACTCCGATTTTTTCGAAATACTGGCTAATTCGAAACTTTCGGACACAATATATTCAGATAATAAGGCCTATTTATGAATGTTCTATTTTAAATACTATCTATAAAAACATATGTTTTGTATGTGTAAAAGAAACGTCTCTTGAGACGTTTCTTTTATGCAAACAAAACATATGTTCGATAGGGAAAAAACTGATAATAAACATTTAGGGCTATATTTTCTTATATATACCTCCCTTTATTTCGAACTTTCGATACTTCGAAATAAAATCTCTTGTCCCTAGGACTTCAAATTAACGAAATTCGAATGTAATGTTTGTTCTGCGATCTGTCTGTTGGTCTGAAACCCACCTAATAGAAATACCATCTTGCTGGTTCTAAGCATATGGACGCGGCGTGAGATGGGTGTGAAATATTGTGAATTTACAACGAGAGTGCGTCAAATTAACGGTTTCATTCAAACATCAATTTGTTTCTTTCTTGATTTACGCATTTTAAGAACGTTAAACGGGTATTTTATTGTCATGCGCAGAGGCATAGTTAGTAACTTTAAACCCTCTCTGTGGGGCTCCACTGTTTCGTTATTGTACGGAACAAGCTTGTGACATTTTATTAGCCATCTTCAAATTGAAGTTTAGCGTCATGATAAAAACTCATTGAGCAGGGACTTTTCAGTGATACTCGAGTGTTTGTTCCTTTAATCCATATCACCATAGCATCCTTTTTGTGGGACATAGGTAAACAGTGCAGACCCAGATCAGACGCCGCATTCTGTGGCGTCTGATCAGGGTCTCCACAATTTGCTTACAGAATGTTCTATTGAAATTTGAATAAAAACCCAACATCCCTAAAAAAGTGCTACGATGCACTGAAAATTGACAGATTTTAACCATGTATTCCTGAAATTTAGGACAAAGAGATCAAAACAAATTCTTAACATAAAAAATAAAGAATAACGGATATTTTCTTTTTAAAATCCATAGCCATTTTATAATATTCACGTGTGAAAAATTGAGTCCAGCCCTGGTCTGGGAAACACGTGACCTGATTAATCCAAAAAATTCTTATTCATTTGGTAAGTGCTATAATTTTAACATTCGAATATCCCCTACTATTTGTGAACAGCATATTTCTGGCGTAATTATGCCAGGTCCGATATTATAACACATTTTCATGCTTAATTTTACTGAGAAATTTCAACTGCTCATAGAAAGAAAATTTATGGAAAATCACGATTTTCCTGCATTAAAACACTCAGATGTAGTATTTATTCAGCTAATTAATTTATAAGCAGAATAAATGTTGAGTTGAGCATGAAAAAGTTTTATAACCTTGGGGCCAGCTTTCCGTGGGGCCAGGTTTCCGTATTGACATTACTACTTTGTTTACCCCCATCAACTCTAATGGGTATACCCCATCTTATTGACATTACCTTCCAAAACAACTTCAGCATATATATATCTATATAATTTTCATGTTTGCCTATTTCTCTTGAGCAAAATGCATCAAAGTTTGCTCAATAGGCAGAAATGAAAAGTTCTGAGGTTATAATTTTTGCTTGGTAGGAAAGCTCACATAGGTCATATCTCATCTCAAACACTTTTCTGCTTTCCTTATTTGTTTCAGGCAATATTTGGCTATAACTTGTTCTGAGTATCCAAGTCATTAGCACCATGAATATGCAAAAATATTCTCCCTACCAACCCGTCTCTAAAACGTCCCAGTAGGGAGTGACAAACCAAACATTTTTTTAAGCAGAGTCTAACCATTTTCTTGACAGATGGAACTTAGATTTTTTTTCATATACAATGTGACCGAACCGCGGTTACCGAGTACCTGCATAAGGGACATAACTCAATTTTATAAAAATGAATACGAAAAGTGGAGTATATCTTTGCAGTAGAAGGGATAGAACTCAATCTTTTTAAATATGGGCCTCGTCGCGAGAAAACCGGTCGTTGGTGTTTGCTATATAGAAAGGTTTGTATGCTCAGCTACCGAGACGTGCTAGAATATTGAAACTAAGTTGGCATATAACATATCTAGATATCATTTTTTGCAGGAATTAAATAGCCAAGCGGTAGGCGCTGACCAGACTGTAACAGATGTCAAAGGCTTTGGAAATGCATCCTGGTATATGTTATAGTCCGACCAGTTAAGAGAGACTGGGCGGTTCTTAGCAAAGGCACACCCATGGACATTTCCATATAGAAATTGGTAAGACAGAGTGTATTCATTCACCTGTGAAACGCCTTACAGCTGTATATACCTGCTGTAGTTTTGAGCCCATTGTGAGAAAAAGGCATCTCGAATTAATTTGGATAACAAGGAGACTGGCTAGTCTAGATATATGCACTCTGAAAATGTTTCAAAATTTTAACTATTCAAATTATAATACTGAATAAGAAAATAAAATAATGGTCCGCAATGAAAAATTAATACTATAAATTGGTCAGCACACGAGATGATGGTTACATCGGCGTGTGGCGAAGGCTCCGACGAGCCTGCATGACCTCGCCAGGGCTTTCGCTTCTCGCTTAAACAAAGTATGCAAGTTGAAGAAGACTCCGAACAACTTTTAGACATCTAGTCCCTCGGGGCACGCCAGAATGAGCGATTATAAGAGGCTTTTTTCGGATACGCGATAAGACCAAATCTCATGTTTGTATGCCCTTTTCTCATGATCCAGATACTTAACCCTTGTCCCGCTTAAATCTAATTGGTGATTTATTATAATTGTGTCAGGCTTAAAAATCAAATCAGTTTAGCCATAAAGACAAAATTTGAAGAAAGTGCAAACCTACCCTCCCCAAAACTTACACAACATATCCATTCCGGAAAATGAAATGCAGCAGGTCCCAAGCAGCATACTAAAGATAAAAGTTTACTAGGCATGCTAACGTATAAAGTTGGTCACCCTTGTCGCCTACGCTTCAGTTGGTTGCACGAGTAAAGCTTACATAGGCTATTACACCCAATTTACTGTAGACTAGTCTTATTTGACAGTGTATGACAGCGCTCTGTCTGACACGCCCAGTCTCTATTAACTGGACGCACTATACAGGTGTCAAATGTTTTGGCAATGCTTCCTAGCACATGTTACAGGTGCCAAAGGCTTTAAGTAATGTATCCAGTGACGTATATTAGATATAGATCACTGATGTATCCTAGCATGTGTTACAGGCGTCAACGGTTTTGGCAATGTGCCTGATTACGAGTTACAGGTTATAAATATTTTGGCAATGTGCCTGATTATGTGTTACATATGTCAAAGGCTTTGGCAATGTATCCAAGCATGTGTTTCAAGTGTCAAATGTTTTGGCAATGCATTCTGGTATGTTACAGGTGTCAAATACTTTGACACTGCCTCCTGGTTTGTAACAGGTGTCAAATGTTTTGGCAACGCACCCAGGTATGAATAACTGGTTTCAAATGTTTTAGAAAAGCACTCTAGCATGTGTTACAGGTGTCAAAGGTTTTAGTAATGTATCATAGCATGTGTTACATGTCTCAAAAGCTTTCGCAATGTTCCTGATTACGTGTTATATGTGACAAATGCTTTGGCAATGTGTCTGATTATGTGTTACAGGTGTCAAAGGCTTTGGCAATGGGTTTTAATATAAGCTACAGGCTTCAAAGGTTTGCGCAATGTGTCGTGGTGTTATATGGGTTTCAAGGGCTTTGACAATATGTCTAAGTATGTGTTACAGTCATAAGATTTGGCCAAGAATCCTAATATGTGATGTTAATGGTTTCAAAGGCTTAGCAATCTAATATGTGTAGCAGGTGTATATAGTTTTGGCAAAAACATGTGTAACATGTTTCTAAGACTTTGGCAATGTATCACATCATGTGTAACATGTGGCTAATGTTTTGGTAATGTATCCTAGCATGTGTAAAGGGTGTCTTAGGTTTTGACAATACTAGCATGTGTTACAGGTGTCAAAGGTTATGGCAATGTATACTAGCATATGTTACAAGTGTCAAAGGCTTTGACAGTGTTACAGGTGTCAAAGGCTTTGGCAACGTACCTGAGTATATGATACACGTGTCAAGGGCTTTGGCAATGTTCCCAATTATATGTTGTATGTGTCTAAAGCTTTGGCAATGTGTCTGGTTATAATGTGTTTAAGGTGTCAAGTCTTTGACAATGTGCCTTTTTATGTGTTACAGGTTTCAACGGCTTTGGCAATGTGCCTGAGTATGTGTTACAGGTGTCAAGTCTTTGACAATGTGCCTTATTATGTGTTACAGTGTCAATGCTTTGGCAATGTGCCTGAGTATGTGTTACAGGTGTCAAGAGCTTTAACAATGTGCCTGATTATGTGTTATTGGTTTCAAAGGTTTTGGCAATGCATCCTAGAGTGTGTTACAGGTTTTAAAGGCTTTGGCAATATTCCATGATTGGTGGTGTCACAGAAGCCCCATTTGAACTGTACATCCGAAAAGAAATTTGAACTCCTGTCACACCCTGCTAAAAACAGGTGTGACAAAAATACTATTTTTTTGTTTGAGGAGAAAAATAAACAAGACAACAATTTCTGCTTATCATATAACATGTTCTAATGACTAATGTATGTATACTTTGATCTGATACAGATAAGAAGGGACTGGATAACATGTACCATATTTTCATAAGTGGATCAGTCTGCGCACCTAATTAAATTCTCATAAAAATCCTAATCCGGACATGCAGGCATCAGCTAACAGTAAATACCCTGATCAGACTCATTTTTTGCAAGCCAAGGGAACTAAGCCCATTTCGTTCCATACGCATATGCGTATGGAACGAAGTGAACTGAGTATCCTTCGCTTGCGAAAATGGATCAGACTGCTCGAAATGCATTTTTGACAAGGGTCCCCTCTTGTCTGCTGCAGATCTTTTTTCATCATATAACTGTACAATCAAAAGAAAGTACGCTGAAAGAGAAGTAAAAATAAATCTCGACCTTCGGCCGCCAAAATAAATTTATATATTAGACCTATCTAGCAAGTATTACATACAAGAAAAGAATGTCATTTATGTTCAGCTTAAACAGACAAAATGGATCTATACCTCTGCAAACAGAATAGTTACTGATCAAACTCAGCATAGGTGTAAATGAACAATAATTCTGAGCATAATTTTTTTTATAAATGCACTTGATTTTGTAACGCGACATCTGATTGGATAATGTTAAAACTTTCGAAAAACGTCGAAAATAGTTTGACGTCATTTTATGTCACATTTCGTTGGATGACATTCTGCTTTATGCGGCTTGAAACACTCCCAATTTGAGAGAAAACTGCAGAAGTGCATTTGAATTGAGATAACCATATACAAAATTTTCATTTGAGGAGGTATATCATCGTATATAAGGTCAGAATTCACGTTCTACTGCTCTGCTCTCATGTCACCTTAAAACTAAATTACAGACAGTATATCGTATGATATACCTCATAGGTATATCATTACCTCCCCAAATGGAAAAATTGTATATGGTTATCCCCTAAATATTTTCTTATCCATAAGCTTTAACATATGTTTTGGGTACTCAAAAGAACAGTCCCATTGAGACAGTTCTTTTGAGTACCCAAAACATATTTTGGGGTTTAGAAATAAGCAAATTAACGTTTAATTACGCGCTGTTATCAAGAGGCCTGAATCTGCTCCTAGCAAGGGCAGTTTGATCATGGTCTATAATGTTTGTCATCCTGCTAAATCCATATGGGGCAGCCCATGAGATAATGATGCTTATTGCATATGACTACAATCAAACCCTATGCACACCTATCCAGAGGAACTACAAGTCCAATATCTGATCTGATCAGTCATCTACTTCCATATTTTTGTCTGCTGAGCAGTGAAGGCTCTTTCAAAACTGAACATTAGCACAGGCGCTTCTGAGTCTTCACAGCTCATCTATGCAAAAAGTACCAAAGCTCACATGCTGGCTGATTTCAAACATATCACATAAACTGGGCGTACACTAATACTAAATCTTAAACAGTACTGCAAACAAGCCAAACACATCATTTATGTTCACTTGAACAAACTTTTGCAATCAACAAAGACTCAGATCAAACTCCATCTGAATTTTTCTGAGTCTAATGTTTGTCATTCCATTTATAAACCATCGAAGACCTATCACATAGTCTGTTTCTACACTTATCCTGATGATGCAGACAAGAATGTCATTCAAGCTCAACAAACACCCAAAATTCTGGGTAATTCTGCATGCTTTTTTTGTCGTCTGTTGATTTTTTCAAAATTAACGTTTTCAAAAACTTGTTTCAGGATTACCATTAGAGTGTCAAACAGTTTGGATCCAGATCAGGCCCAACATTTTGTTGGGCCTGATCTGGATCTAAACTGTTTGCAAAGGTGATCAGCAGACTACAAGTCACTTCTGCGAAAAGAATTAATGGACCAAACACTACAAACAGCATAGACCTAGATAACACAGAGTACTTTGTTCTTTTCTTTTGCCCCTTTCTCTGTTCCAAGCATCATGATCTGGATCTACAATTAATGTCATTCCACTAAACCCATCTAAGACATGCTCTGTGCCTATTCTTACACTAATGTTCGCTACTCCATACCCCTTATTTCCTGACAATGTAAGAGACCTACGCCACCACCAAAATACCACTTCCAAAATATTTAATATCACTAAAATCTATGTTTCTGCAAACCAAAGTATGCACAGAACCAACATTTTGGATCAGATTTCATGAAGTTCTTAAATCAAAGGCTGATGGCCAATCATCCAAAATTTCATGAGCACGTTTAGTCTTAAATCTGAGAGCTTATGTCCAACAATGACCATATTGTATCCAAATATGTGTTATAACAAGACATGTTATAAAGGGACTGCACTGTGTGTAATGTAACAATCTTAGCCAGAAATTTAGAGATCTAGATTTTTGGGACTGTTTTGTGAGATGAGAAAACCTATCCTATAGCTTAATTAAACACAACTGATTTACATATATAAGCTAAAACCAACAATGTGGCTGAGCGCATGAAGTTACTCACTGAGCAAAGAGCAGACTGATCTGACTGGGCAGATTACCAGGCTGATCTGAGTCTTCACACTCATTTTGTTAGTTTTGTCATATGATGCCATGGCTCATTTGATAGAGCATTTTTCAAACAGGCCTAAACCGTGCTATACTGGAAACATGTTAATAGCCATTTAGACAAACAGTGCAGGCCTAGATATCTTATCAGAGTCCGCAATAGTTGCTAAGATATAAATACATGCAATCTTCAGGGACGTAAAAATGACATCCTTTCACACTAGGAAATGGTTCAATAAACATTGAATTGGTCAAGCCTTTTCCTGCTAAAATAATGCATTAGGCCTATTTTTGTTTGCTGTACCCCTGCCTCTGTTATACCCCCTACCCAAAACTTTTTTTCTCAAGTACCTCTGGGGGGATGTGCCCCATTTTCATCTGAAAACATGATTAACCCTTTATGCAAGAATGTACAAGAAATATGAACAAAAAATCCAACAAAAAATAAAAGGTATAGGTAGGTACAGTAAACATTCAATTTTTAAAGGGAAATGCAAACCAAAACAGTAAATGTGTCTGAAAAGACATTTTCATACAATTTTAGCACAAACTTGATCTAAATCTGCTTAGAAATAAGAAGGTAAATGACATCGCCACCACCTTAACCCTTTACTCAATAATAACCCCTTTTGACGCCTTTGAAACATCATGTATTTGAAAATATTATAGAAAATGGAGCATTTGCTTCAAAAGAGCAAACGCTCCAAAAGAGCTCCAAAAGTATTCTAAACTTAACTTAATTTTTTCTTGAATTTTTTCAATGCTGTCTAAAAATAGAAAATGATGTCATGATCTAAAAATAGCCTATGGAGTAAAGTTGTAAATATAAAATGAGATGCATGAAATCTTATCAAGATGGATCAGACCTTTATTTTAGCATAAAATCTTACAATTTCTTGTATGAATGATCCTTTAATGCAAAAGCAGGCTAATATACAACAAAATAGAGAAAAAAAATCATTTTTTTTTACATTTTATTTTTACATATCTAAATAGGAGGTTAGACATCATAAACTCACGATATTATGTCAGCCTCCATTAAAGAAATAATGGCAACTTCAAATGCTTATAACTTCTTTATTTCTTCATAGATGTCAACAAAATTTGCAGCAAACTGATAAAAAGGAATTCTGTCTTTTAACTGTCATTTATTATTTGGTGAGTGTTTCCCTTTAAGGATAGCCTTATTTAGACTTGGAAAGTTCTTAGCTTTAGCATAGAACAACATGTACAGTGAAACCTGTCTTAAGCGGCCACTCAAAAATAGACAAAAAAATAGACTGAAAGCCATTTGGTATCATAATGTAGGTCAAAAGTACTGCAGAATTCTACAATACTTTTGACCTGCATTAAGCGATTATCGGTCTTGAAAACCTATTTTTTGGGTCTTCCTTTGAGTGGCCGCTTAAGACAGGTATTAATGTATAGTAATAAATCTCAGATAAAGCAAACATAACAATGACACTGGAATGATATATAGCACAGGAAAGAAAGAAAAATATCACACTTGTAAAACAAAATACACACACAAATATCACAAGATAATGAGCATTACAGTAGACAGTATCATGTTAGTATATAATATATGAGCCGCGGCATGAGATTTTCAACAATTTGACAAGTGTAGACTCGGATGAGCCTCTGCAGCCTACTTTTAAGCCTAGAAACTCCAAATGGTGTTCTGTCAGTAGCTTAACAATTATAGAATACACATGCGACTAGCAAAGGCTCTGATCAAACTGCGCATATGCACAGGCTGATCTGAGACTTTGCTGGTCGCATATACCACATTGTTGGGAATCTCATGCACTGGCTTATATATGAATTACAAATACAGTTGAATCTCGTTAACTTCGAAGTCCTCAGGACTAGAGATTTTGTTTTGAATTATATGTAGTTCGAATTATAAGGAGGTAGACATTAAATATATAAACCCAAAAAATGATTGTTATCAGGGCTTTTTCTGTCAAATATTAAGTGTTGGGCGCATAAAAGAAAGAAGACATTTCTTTAACATACCCAAAACATATTTTATTAACGACAGTTATTAAAACAGATCATGAATAGGTCCTATTCTCTGAATCCAGTGTGTCCCAAATTTGTTTCAAATTAACAAGTATTTCGAAAAATCAAAGTTCGAATTTTCGAGGTTTTCACGGTTCTACTGTACCAGAACAATAGCCATTAGTATATGTGTTTCAGGTTGTCAGACACTTCCTAGAATATTGGCCTAACCCTGAAAATTTCATTGTGACTTTAGCAAACTTGTTGTGAAATGTTAAAACAGTTGTACAAAGTGCTGAAACCACGTACTGTAAAATAAAACTTTGCCCTCAACTATATGCTTTCTTATAATAGGGGCTGGGCTCTTTAAGCAAGGGCTGTAACATGATATTTTTTGGAAGTTCTTCCTAAGACAGTTTGTTGGGCCTGCTCTGGGTCCAAACTGTTTGGGAACGAACCTGCAGAGTGTGCACTGCAATGATAGGGCCATGATCAGACAGATCTGCAGTATCAAGCCAGAGGATGTGGCAATGGTAAGGTCAAGCAAGCTACTGGCAAAGCTTGAGCTTGAGGACCTCAACCTCTTTGAGAGAGAAGGCTTCGCTGGTTTGGGCATGTGGAGCATTCTAGTGGTGCAGTCAGAACAACATGTGATATACAGATTGATGGTAGGCGGTGGGTGGAAGAAACTTGACAGAGAAAGACTGCCGTAAGTGGAAGCTCACAACAGTTGACTCTCAAGAAAGGAGCACCTGGAGATCAAGTGTGAGATCTGCTATGCCTGCAGCTAGCCAGTTACCTGGAAGGGGACCCACTGATGTGGATGATGTCCCTGCACCTGTTGGCTAATCAAAGGTTATGATATGATTATGATATCAGCTGACGACAAGAGCAGTCACTAACAGACAAAGATTCAATGTAATTCAAAGATTTGAATTTCTTACCTGTGGTTTTCAGTATATATACATTGAATCATCCAAACAGCCATGTGTATTGAAGATTCAATCAGTGTTAAATGAGTAAATTAATGAGTAAAACTTGAAAAATAATTCTGTAACCTTCACAATAAATGTATACAATTATCATATGATGTCACGTCTGTGAGTGAAATAATGCCATGCAATAAAATCGATAAACCACTAGTGGTTTACAGATTTTCAGGGAACGCTATGACGTCCATAACAACGTTGTTTTCATAATGACAAAATTTTAACGTTTTTTTACAACAGAAATGAGATTTCAAAGTAATCTTAATGTCATATGATAAATAGAATCTAACATTCATGCTCTTGTATTACTGAATTTATTAAACTCGTTGCGAAAAGAGATAAAATGCTCGACAAAACTCGCATTTTATCTCTTTTCCACAACTTGTTTAATAAATTCAATAAAACATGAACACTCACATAAGATCCGGTATATACCCCAAATGCTATGCCATATATATGTCATTCATGATTTGTAACACAGTGTGAGAAAACAAATTGATCTAGATCTTTTATTCATCCAGGCATCACAGAATTGATAAAAACATCTTAATCATCTAATCAAAAATGTTAAAATTGCACAGTGTAACAGGGCCTACACATTTTGCATTATCTTACAATGTTCACTGTCTCACATTGAAACTCTTTACTTAGAGTTTCACGGCAAGGCCAGACTCAAAACAGCCTGCTCAGATAGGACTCTAGGTAGAATAATGTTATTTTGCATGTTGCACGCAGTTATCATACTTTCCAGAGAGTGAAAAACAAAGGTGCTGATCAAACTGAGGGAATGTGCAGGCTGGTCTGTGCTTTGTTGTTTACATGCAACAAATCAGGTCTTCTTGTAATGGGTGCACATATCTTTTTTTTAAAGTACCCTTTTTTAAAAGCATTTGAAAAACAGAGAATATCCAGATTGGCTGTTTTCATACACAAGATGAATCCATTTAAACAAAAAAATGACTAGTTATCAAAAGTTCATACAGTGAAAACAACCCTTAACACTTTTCATTCTAATGGACTTTCCCATGCATGTTGATACTATAAGTATGGAATTGTCAATTTTGTATTTTAAGGGGTTGCCAGTCAAAATTTCTATAAATTGATGTATTTGTTTCTATCTAAGCAAACAGTGCAGACCCTGCTGAAATGCCGCCTATAATAGCCAGTATTTCATCTGGGTCTGCACTGTTTGCCCTGTTTCATGGTATCCATAATGAAATGGGTTAAAGACACTAAGTGTGCACTTATATATGGGTATTATACTTATTAAACTAATATCATACTTTATAAAGGTTCTACCCTGTATCTGAGAAAACCTAACGTAGAAATAAGCACCAATTTTTATGTTTACAGATCAAAAAGTAAAACAAGACACAAAATAATGCCATAATTGCAAAGCCAACATGAATACATGTAAACAATTTGATTTTTTACCTTGGTAGACTCAGATCAGTTGCACTTCATAAAATAGACATTTTTACTCTTTACCTTTTCATCAATATTTTTTTTTTTACTTTACACATGCCACTCATGAAATGTACATTTTAGCACTTCATTCAATGAAATGTCATAAAATTTTATATTCTCTTTATACTACTGTTAAACTTTAAAAGGAGTCAGCACACAAGAAAATTGTACTGGTCCTATCATAAACAAGTACAGGCTTAGGGTATTCTAAGCTTCTGCACTATCTCACCAGTCTTCCCTGTTCAAACAATAAACATGGAAAAAGATTAAGTGTCAGATCAAAACTAGACATCAATTCCCCCTGGAAAAGCTGGCGATACAAGGTTAAAGAATTTACCCTCTATATACTGGTGACTCCTTAATAGGTACTTTGGCAAACAGTGAAGACCCAGATGAAATGCTGCATTATGCGGCATTTCATCAGGGTCTACACTATTTCCTAAGAAAAACTCTATCTTTAGAGAAAAAAAATACAATATTATTTGAAAATTATAACCTGTGACCTCTCAATATATACAGATTTGTGACAGATTGCATGGTTTCATTTCTGGTCCACTTGCTTTCAAAGTTGCTGTCTTCTTTAAAAGTAATTCCACATGCTATCTTTAAAAACTTTGGAAAACAGCTTACTAAACTGATATGTTAATGAATGTTTGTATACATATTTACTAAATAACAATGGAATGTCTGATTTTTTTTCCAAATTACTATGCATCAAAATTTGAATGATTACATTTTATTTTTAAAAAAAAAATAGCAACAGGAGGAGAAATCTTCTGCTGCAATACTGTTAGATTAAATTTATTCCAGGACACAAATTTAGCTGAAGATAATGGCAGAAACCATTGTCTTCCCACAGGCTGAAGTATATTCATGGTTATTGTTTAAAAATTTCATATTTTATTACATATGCATTTGGTCCAACCCATGAGAAAATAATACTAATTGTATGACGTTGCGCCTGAGAGTGATATCCAACCAATAGATGGTCCATGCATTAAAATTGATAAACCACTAGTGGTTTACAGATTTTGGCAACCTGTGCAATGATGACCATAGTAACATCAGGTATATATGGCAAAATATATTGTTTTTCACGCAAAAATGTGATTTCAAAGTAGTTTTAGGGTCATATGATAATAGAATCTAACATCCATGCTCTTGTATTATTGAATTTATTTAACTCATTGCGAAAAACACCATAAAATGCTCGTCAAGCATCTTATTTTATCTCTTTTCCTCAACTTGTTTAATATATTCAATAAAACTTGAGCACTCATGTAAGATCCTCTATTTATTGTATACATGCCCAACTACACTATTTGTTAGAATGTGTTAATGCTTTACGTCTAGTCAACAATTTTTCAGTCATGTCACGATGATAAAACCACACTTTAATGACAATGCCGACTTATCCAGTAAAGTTAGAATTCTAAATTTTGTCTCGAGCCTTCATCTTCTACCATACTTTGTGTATTGTTCATTTGATTGTGTTGCAGCTTTATGTCCTAGTCAACAATTTTTCAGTCATATCGGGGACATTTTCCTGTCTTCCTGGGCTGAACCAGTACTAAACCGAGGATAAAGTGTCTTGCTCAAGGCAATCAGGAATGTTCTGGGGAGACTGCCCATATGAGCAGGCTTGTCCAAGCCTTGGCTGTTCACCTATGTAATAACAGACCTTTCCTAAAGAATGTGTACCAAATTTTTTTTTATTTCACAACCAAACCATATGTTGTGGGTACTCAAAAGAACCGTCTCAATGAGACGGTTCTTTTGAGTACCCAAAACATATGTTAAAACTGATGGGTAAGACAATATTTACAATTTTACGCTCAAAAAAATCTTTACCTAAACCTGTGGGTAAGTAACACAATCTCATGTGCAGACCCCTTTTCAATCTTTTCATAGAAAAATAAGAAAATTAGTAATTGAATATTTATCAGCTTTTGTGTCACTGTAACACCACGCCCCCAACTGATTCCTATCGCCGTTAGCTTTACGGGAGACCGGGACATTGCATACCACATGGCAATGCAGTGACTGAATAGCTGTATAATACCTCTCAAAGCAACAATTATGATGACATTTAATGTACATGTACAGACAGAAAGTGCTCGCCCTTGAATACATAAAAATAAAGCAAGCATTTGCTGCAGGCCACATAAGCTCCATATCAATACACATTTATACAGTATCCACTAAGAATGAGCATATTTCATATATACATAGACACGTTTCCGCGGCTTTACATGTTATTTAATGATTATCTACAGCTACTACACATCCTTTGCAAAAGAAATCTGGGCTTTGATGCGAGAAAACCCGACTTAGATAACCCTTTACCTCATAGAGATGCCTTTTAATGATTTTGCAAACAGAGCAGACCCAGATCAGGCAGCTCTTGTAAGAGCTGCCTGATCAGGGTCTACTCTGTTTGCTTATGGAAATATGATAAAATATGATCCTACACTAGTGGACCTGACAAGTAATTTCTTTGGTCTATGTACCAACATAAAAATTTCTATATATAACTATTCATAGTGGGTGGAGCCTTACATGAATATTCATGAAGGAAATGGTTACCATGTCACATATTCCGTGTCAACAAATGAACCATTTTGGTACTTATCTCACATATACAAATGCCTCCTTAACTCTTTATCTGGGTAATTTTCATGCTTTTTTTGTTGTCTGCTGATTTTTTTTCATAATCAACTTTTTCGAAAAATTGTTTCAGGAATACCATCAGAGTGTCAAACAGTTTGGAACCAGATCGGGCCCAAACTTTCTGTCGGGCCTGATCTGGTTCCAAACTGTTTGCAAAAGTTAACAGCAGAAGACACTAGTAGATCTTGGTCTAATTTTTGGTCTGAATCTTCTTCTACATCCATGCTTTGTGTATGTGAGAAGCCAAGAATCTGGTTTGTTTTGTTTGTTTGTTTTGTTGCTTTAAAGCTATGGTCATGGCGGGACGGTCAGTACACCTAACCACACTTTTTCCTGGGCAAGCTTGAACAAGCAGTTAACCAGTACTTAGGGCACATATCTTTGCTTGTAACTGACACCAACCCTTCTTGAATGATTCAGTGGAAGGGAGGAGAATGACAGTAGAAATTATTTCATGATCAATTTTCACGAAAGTATGGGACCAGGCCGGGATAGAACTCGCGACCCCTGGATCTGCAGTCAGACAAGCATCTGTAGCCAGACATGTTACTGACGAGGCCCGGTAGCCAAGGATCTGGTGATCCTGCCTGAATGCCCAGGCTCATCTCATCAATGTGATAAGGCCAAATAAAAAAATAAGTGTGTTTCAGGTAACAGATCTGAAAATGTTAGGTAGAGTAGGCATACATTTTTTTTTTCTGGAAAAAAAAAAATATAATTTTATGCATTTTGAAAAACATTTCGCCTTTCAAAATGCATAAAATCATATTTTTTTCTAGAAAACCTGAAAAAAATCTAGGTTTCACCAGTAAATTTAGGTAGGGTCAGGTTACCCTAAACACATGTATTTTTTTTGGCCTAAGTACCAAAATCTTGCATGTCGACCCGAGTACAGAAAATTCTTCTATTGTTTCTACCCATGATCCACCATGCACAACTTATCTTAAAATAAACTAATTTGTTTCAAGTTTATTCAATCGAACTTGAAACAAACTTTTAAGTTCTTAATTCATACAAGGACCTCAATATTGCACATATATCCCAACAAAATAGCCATTAAATTCTAAATGTAACATGTACTGTGAGACCAAAATCAAAATATTTTGTTTTCCCTCAACCCTTTGAATTGGGGAAACCCCTAAACGAGATCCGGTACTTTTGCAAACAGTGAAGACCCATATGAAATGCAGCATAATGCTGCATTTCATTCAGGTCTACACTGCTTGTAAAGGTAAAATAGATCTTCAGACAATAGAATGCAATATTTTTTTAAGTTATAACCTGACAACCCTAGATATGTACAACGGACTAACCAAAGTTAATTGTATCAAACCAGAAGGTAGAATCCATTAGTATACAAAAGGGTTAAAAAACATACCAAAGCATAAAAATGAATCAATTTAATACACCTTAAACCTAATGATTTAGATTTTTTTCACTATACTGAAAACTAACAATATATAAACGTTGAACCAAAAATAAGGGAACACTTGTATTTATCCAGGAACTTGGTGTTGCACTTCATGAAGAATGACAGCAGATTCTGAGAGCAGAGATACGCCATATCATCTTTAGTATGCCTGACAGGTGTCATGCATTAGTTTCTGCACGTGGAGGTCACGTCCGATAAGGACTTGGACTCTATATCTATTATGTGTTTAGGTAAAATAAAAATGAAATCCAAGTGTTCCCTTATTTTTGGTTCCGAGTATATAATGGTATTTTCAATTTCCCTTTTTAGCTAGAATTCTGTTGTCTATGTTTAAAGTTAGTCCAGTACAAAAAATCTGAAGGAGTGCATGTAGTTGTGTAATATTTTGCAACTACAAAAATCATCCTGATTAGGGGAAATAACTTGCGATTTTATATACATGTCATTTTGAGTGACAAAAATCCTTCCCTTTTTCATATAGTTAGGTAAAGAGAAACAACAACATTTTGCTATTGGGCCAAACTCAAAGATTAAGCTCCATGTAATACATATATTAATTTGAGCCACCGCATGAGATTTTGGTACTTATAACATATGTGTAAAGCCACTATTCAAACAATTATGCACTGTGAGGTAGTGGGGCTACAGGTTTAAAGGACCTCCGACAGTGGAAATGGGATTCACAGTGTATCCCTGCCTATGATTTTGAAAAAAATCAAAGTTGGTCAGATGCTTCTGTCTTCATAAGCTCTCTGTTAGTCTCTATTTTACACTATTGCATTTAATTTCCTATTTCAATGAAAATACAGCTTTATTTTGGAGCTTAAGTGGTCATATTTTGTATTAAACATATAGGAAAATAGAAAAATATTTTTCAACATTATTCCCCTCCTGTTTTGTCATAGGGGTCTGCCTGTCTATTTATAAACTTTATTTGTTTCTTATACAGTAAAAGCAGTGTTCAAATGGATACCAGTGATATCTTCTGCCTATGGAAGTTTTGGGAAGCATCTAAAAAATAGGCAGATATCCTATCAAAGCGTGAGAGGTCCTTTCTGTCTGAAATTTCGTCATCTTTTAAATCTTGTGCATCTGTGCAGGCTTGTCAGAGCCTTATCTGCTCACCAATGTGGTTAGTACCAAAATCTCATGTAATGACTTATTTTTTGTGTGGAAGTTTGTAACATAAAATGCACCATAATATCATTTTCTATGAACACATAAGTTAGCTACCTCTTAAGAAAACATACTTTGGTAAATTTGATAATTCTAAATGTAGAGCCTTTGATTAGATTTTTTTCAAACCAAAAATCACAATTTTTATCCCGTTTTGTCATGAAAATCTTTGTTGAATGCATGGGTGAAAATTCAAAATTTCCAAAATCTTGAACTTTTGAAATTCAAATTTTAAAACATGCAGGATGGCTACAAAAATGGATACTTTAAAGTTAAAGTGATTAATTGTGTTTAGATAATCTGAAAACTATTCAAAGTCCTTAATTCGGGATTTTGAGGCTGACTTTCTATGGAAAGCTTCAAAATCCTGAATTCGGGATTAATCCTGAAAACTTCCACCCGTGTGTGATGTTTAACCCTTTGAAGACCACAACCCTCAGACTGGGTACTTTGGCGAACAGTGAAGACCCAAATGGAATGCCGCATCATGCAGCATTTCATCAGGGCCTGCACTGTTTGCTAAGACAAAAGCAATCTTCAAAGAAAGAAACGTAATATTTTTTTGGAAATTATGCCCTGTGACCCCTCATTATATACAATGGACCATCCCAAGTGTATTGTATAAAACCAGAAGGAAAAATCCACAATAAGTTGAGATTCTAGTTTAAAATAGAAACTCCAGTTCATTCTTGGCATGCCCAACCTAGATACCCTGTTTTGAAAACTGTGTTGATCCAGATCAGCTAGCTTCTGAGAATCCAGCTGATCAGGATCAACACATTTCCCTGTTTTGAAAACTGTGTTGATCTAGATCAGCTAGTTCTGAGAATCCAGCCGATCAGGATCAACAATTTTCCCACTCCGAGTGTAAATGCATTCTCCACAGTGGAATCTTGCAAGTAAAGTAGATTTAACTCTGACATAGCCTACTAGTGTCAGCTGCTGATAACCTTTGCAAACAGTTTGGACCCAGACCAGGCCCGCCAATTTCAAAAAAATTCTTTCAGGAATATGATCAGAGTGTCAAACAGTTTGGATTCAGATCAGACTGTTCCTACAGAAGCAGTCTGATCTCAGTCTACACTGTTTGACCAAGAGGTTTCTAAAACATTTCTGCAGACGACAAAAGCAGATGACTTTTGTTGTGATTGGCATTTTAACGGTTAAAAGTCGTCTTTCACAGGAGTATTGGGCTGACTCATGTAAGGGCAGGTGCCATCAGGATGACTGCCGACACACTCGACTGTAGGTACGTGGCCCGAATCCCACATTCCCTGGCCACATAATGAACACAAACCATGAAGGGTGCAGGGAATCACTGGTCTCTTTCTGTATTGATGAAGTAAACCTCTGGCCTGAAATATAAATTAATAATTTACTCTTTCCTTGCTAGTGGCTACTTTTGTCCTCTGCTGATAACCTTTGTAAACAGTTTGGACCAAGATCAGGAGCGACAAAAATGTCAGTCCTGATCTGGATCCAAACCATTTGACACTCTGATATTGTTCCTGAAAGATTTTTTTTAATTTTGATTTTGAAGAAAAAGTCAGAAGACGACAACAAAAGCATGAAAAATTACCCAGAATGCAAATAGTTATAATAGCTTTCTGGTCTGAAGCGTATCATCTATTTATAAAAATAGTTAAAAAAGAAGTGACTTTTATAACGTCTGAATTTATTGTAGTATGGCTTCCTCGTAAATTAATTTGAAGAGTTTTTCTGTGTTGAGAATGGAAAATGATGATAGTTTCATTTGCACAAAGGCTTTTTGAACCTACAAAATACTTGCAATACCCTATCCTACAAAAGCATACAATACCCTATCCTCATAGTTATTTTAATGTCTACAAGAAGCCCATCTCAGATTGACATAAAAAAGCCTAATCTTTTTCATCATCCAGTTCAAGCTAAAAATCTAAATTTCAATCTTTAAAACTATGTGCCAAGGATTGATTGATTAAAGGGATATGCAATGTATTTATTCAAACAGTAAGCCCTATAAAACAATGTGAACCAAGATCAGTTTGCTCCTGAAGTTGTCCCTGCCTCTGTATATCTTTAAAGGGGTTGTCAAGAGGGTAGTGGCCAATTAGAAAAATTTCATGGATGAAATATCAAATTTCAAATAAAAGCGCTGCAGGCATGCAACATACCCCGCCATGGGATATTTTCAATGCAAAGAAAATCACTTTGAAACTAGACCTTTTCATGCAAGGTTTGTAGAAAATCGGTAAAGAAATGCCAAAGATAGAGAGTGAAAAAACAATTTATAACTTCAATCAAGGGCCATAACTATGTACTTATTTGCCGAAACTTATCCATCTGCAATACCAAGACACTACTTTTTAATATCAACTCTTATACCCAGTTTGAAGAAAATCGGTATAAAAATGCCAAAGATAGAGAGTGAAAACAAATTTCTAACGTCAATCATAGGCTATAACTCTGTACTTATTTGTCAAAATTTACCCATCTGCAATCCCAGAACACTCCTTCACAATATCGACTCTCATACCAAGTTTGAAGAAAATTGGTAAAGGAATGCCAAAGACAGAGAGTAAAAACCAATTTCTAACGTCAATCAAGGGCCGTAACTCTGTACTTATTTGCCAAAATTTACCCATCTGCAATCCCAGAACACTCAGGGATCAAGCTAAGGGGCGACTAGGGCGAAATAGTCGCCCTAGTGGCCGAAATTTCGCCCTAAATGGGACCCAGGGAGAAGTGGGAGTCTCCCTAAAAAAAAAAAAAAAAAAAAAAAAAAAAACTTTTTTTTTTTTTTTTTTAGGGAGACTCATTTTCATTCTGTCACCACACAAATGCAAGCTGTGGTGACATTAGTAGACAATCTACTACCACTGCATCGTGTTTCTCCTTCCATTAAATGGCAATAGTATGTGTAATGGCTAATTTGCTTCTAAATTGACAGAAAATGCCGTAATTTTGCGCTATAACTTCTCCCTATCTGACTGTCACTTCTCCCTAATTTTCCTGCAGGGAGAATTCTCCCTAAAATTCTGGGCCAGCTTGGTCCCTGCAGAACACTCCTTCCCAATATCAACTCTCATAGTATGTTTGAAGAAAATTGGTTAAAAAATGCTCCCAGCAGAGAGTGAAAACAATGCGCTGACGGACGGATGGACGCTCAAACGCAAAATGTTTTGAATGGAGGGTATAACATAATACCCCACACTTTTTAAAGTGGCCAGGTATAAAAAACCTAAATTAAGAAGTTGAAATCTTAAAACTTGCATTATTTCTACAAAATATTGTCAATTTAAAGATTTTATCGTCATTTGTCTTTTATAGATAAACTGAAAATATTATAATCTGCCTAATTCAGCATTTTGAGGCTGACTTTCTTTGGAAAGTCAGCCTCAAATCCTGAATTCAGCAAATAATCCTGAAAACATTCATTCATTTAATAAATATAAACCCACTCATGGTCAGTATTTATACCAGAGACAAATACCAGAGACAAAGACCACTACATACCTTACGTAAGACTAGTTCTCCACTCATATGACACGCTAGACTACTGAAATGTAGCAATATTTCGTCAGCAGGTAGACACTGTTCTATCACATCCTCACCATATACACTGACAATAGCAACACAGATAAACAGATGAAAATAATCAGTCTGGTAGTGTGACCAGCACGCCTCCCAGATCCTCAAAGCTTCTTTCTCGTTAAACTCTCGCTTGAAACATAATAAAATCCACCTGAAAGTAAGAAATGAATTTTAAATCATACAGTACACTAAAACCTGTGTAAAACGGCCACTCTCATAAAGACAGAAAATTGGTTTTCAAGATGAAAAATCAGTTAATGTAGGTTAAAAGTATTGCAGAATGCTCCAAGGGAGCATTCTGCAATACTTTCGACCTTCATTAAGCTACCATTTGTCATTAAGACCTTTGTTATGTCTTTGGCTGAGCCCACTGTGGCTCAACTAGGGCTTTTATTTAGCTCTGACTGTCTGTTAGTTAAGAGTCATAATAGTTAAAGCAAAGTATCTTAATCAGATTTGATTGTTTACACTGACTATAGCGACACAGATAAACAGATGGAAGTAAACAGTCTGGTAGTGTGACCAGCACGCCTCCCAGATCCTCAGAGCTTCCTTTTCGTTAAACTCCCGCTTGAAACATAATAAAATCCACCTGAAAGTAAGGCAAGGAATGAAAATCATACAGTACAGTAAAACCTGTGTAAAACGGGCACCCTAAAAAAAGACTGAAAATCGGTTTTCAAGACCAATTATCGCTTAATGAAGGTCAAAAGTGTTGTAAAGGGGAGCACTTTGCAATACTTTCGACCTTTATTTAGCTATCATTTGTCATTAAGACCTTTGTTTTGTCTATTTTTGAGTGGCCATTTTACACAGGTTTTACTGTATTCAACCGTCAGTGCCTGGTAAATGTCTTTGGCTGGGCCCACCATGGCTCAACTAGGGGTTTTTCCTTAGCTCTAACTGTCTATGAGTTAAAAGCCCTTTTCTTTGTTTCATAGGGGTGCGCAATATGACTGGTATACCGGTAAATCACGATTTAGGAGTCCCAAGATTTGTATCGCGATATGCTTTTGACTGTACCGGTACACTCGGCAAACTCTGTCAGTTTACGGAACATGGTTTAGCTGCTTTCGTTTTGAGTTGTATTTTTATTCAATTATCATTTTTTATTTAATCTCGCTTGATTATTTAATAGAACAAGATGTACAACAGCCAGTGAAAAGCCTGTAACTAAGATAAACAAAGTGTGCCGTGTGCAAAACTTTATTACCATTGGCTAAGAGGAGGATTTCCGTCTAAAACAAAAGATCCAATTGAGATCGAGATGGAAGACGCTTGTTTTCTCTCTTTATTTAACAATTTCTCGTAAAATAGTGAATTTGAAGGGTTCGATTTAGATGAATTAACAATAGTTGCAAATGTTCAGGCTGTTTTTGTGATCATTCTATGCTAGCATGACGTTCAATTGCCACATGATGTTGGATATAGACGGCTTTGAAAAAATTCCCCTCCCACGAGTGCATCTGTTATTAAGTTTTGCGGTATATCGTGATGCATATCTCGATACAAACCCAAAAATCTCGATATATCGCGATACGGATTTCAGAGGCGATACCCACTCCTATAATGTTTCATCACATATTTTAATTTAATTTGATTGTTTCCCTGTGATAGTACTTTACATAAGTTTGGAAGCCACTATGCAATCTTAACAATTTTGTTATGAAGATTTGGCCAAGCCTCCTGGTGGCTTCAGCTGTTGTCAAGTGGTGGTTCTGTTGTTGTTTAATCATTAAGTTTTGTCTTTGGTCCTTGTTTTGTATTGCAGAGAATTGTCCTTTCTAGTTTTGCAATCAACTAACTGGGGAAGAGAGAGCTGATTCCTCCTTGCAGTTGTTCGGCTGTAAGTGTTCTGTGTCTTTTCCTCACGATGGGTTGGTCTGCGGTATGTGATTGTGGCATTGTCTGGTCATACTCACTGGCTCTTTATCATACAGGCAATTCTGTGCAAAAATAATGTGTTTTTAGTGTAACAATTTGCACCCCCTCACCCCCTCCATCTTCCAACTAGAATTGTTTTTCTAGGAAAAAACAGATGTCTCCCCCTTTTGATGTCAAAAGCATGAGTCATTAAATACAATTTCAAACAGAAACATTAAATACAATTTCTAACGGAAATTCTAGTCATTTCATGCAGACAATCAGCTTGTATCTAGTAAAGATATCTGTCAATGTAGTTAACTATTGCTCAATCATAACCTGGTATAAAATAGTCATAGATAATTGTTTTTGTGATTGACAAAGTTCCAAGGGAAATAACACAAAGAGTATAAATGACACAGTTACTACTCTTGCACTCTGCACGTCGACTCATGTTGGTTGATACTTGTATAGAGTTTCGTGAATATAGCTTAAGCGGTTTTCAATTTATAGAGCGGACATGGTTTTTGTGATGGACAAAGTTCCAAGGAATATAACTCAAAAAGTATAGAAGGCAGATTTACTATTCTTGTACTCTGCACGTCATCTCATGCTGATTGATATTTGTATAAAGTTTCGTGAATATAGCTTAAGGGGTTTTCAAGTTATAGAGCAGACACGATTTTTGTGATGCACAAGGTTCCAAGAAAAATAACTCAAAAAGTATAAAAGGAAGAGTTACCATTCTTGAACTCTGCATATCATCTCATGCTGATTGATATTTGTACAAAGTTTTGTGAATATAGCTCAAGTAGTTTTCAAGTTATAGAGCGGACACGATTTTTGTGATGCACAAAGTTCAAAGGGAAATAACTCCAAAAGTATAAAAGGCAGTTACCATTCTTGCACTCTGCACGTCATCTCATGTTGATTGATATTTGTATAAAGTTTTGTGAATATAGCTTAACTGGTTTTAAAGTTATAGAGCGGACACAATTTTTGTGATGCACAAAGTTCAAAGGGAAATAACTCCAAAAGTATAAAAGGCAGAGTTACCATTCTTGCACTCTGCACATCATCTCATGCTGATTGATATTTGTATAAAGTTTCGTGAATATAGCTTAAGCAGTTTTCAAGTTATAGAGCGGACACGATTTGTGACAGACAGACAGACAGACGGACAGACAGACAGACAGACAGACAGACGCCCAGGGAAAAACAATATGTCTTCCGACCCTAAAGGGGGGAGACATAATTCCCCCATCCCACCATCCAAACCAGTGTATGATGGCCATTTGTTAAATTTCAATCAAGTTGACCAGTTAATATGAAAATTTGGTCACATTCACAAGTGCACCCAGTCTCAAAGAGATGGTTCTTTTGAGCACCCAGCGAAAACCTGTTTTCGGTTGAGAAATAAGAAAATTAATTTCAATATTAAACCTAACAAGACAAATTTGACTTATTTATATCCCCTGACGAAGGGTTATTTCAGAGAAAACCATAAATCCCATAGTCAGATCATAACAAACGCCTGTCAAGTATGTTTAAGTGCTTATAGTTTAATAAAAAAAATATACTTACATCTACACAATTTCAATATCTGACCTTTTAATCCAACCCCAGAGGTCTAGGATGTGTGTAAATTCAAATTCTTGCATTGGAATTCGTTACACGAAGCTGTTTGAAGCCGCAAAATCCATGTTCAAATCATGAGATTCACGTGCTGTTTGAACATGACTTTTACTTGAAAAAGCCTAAACTGGGCCCTGATTTGCATGCATGACGTTACATTGGAATGTGTTGCGGCCTTGGCTGATCATTTCTCCGATGCGTTTGTTCGCGAAAACGTTGCATGCGTATATATGAAGTTGTGTCGACGTAATGACGTTCCAAAGTTGACACTGACGCCGTTTTGTTTCAGAAATCAAGTGTAAGAAAAGGGATATTTAATGTTTGAGCTACGTTTTCAGTGTGGTTTATGCTGAAATCAGGTAAAATATGCAAGAATAACGATCACACATGTTTGTTTCATTGCATTAACACTTGCCGGGTCCCTCGGATGATGTTTGAACACTCTGCCTAACGACCTCGTGTTCAAACAGCTTCCTCGGGACCCGGCAAATGTTAATACATGAAAAAAATGTGTGATCCCTATAGTTTTACCTTGCATGTGGGTCTACACTTCTTCCACTTTAATTTGATATGCAACATGACCACTTTTAGAAAAGAAAAATAGTATAACCTTTTGACCCCACCCCAGGGGTGGTTGGTGTGTGTAATGACAGCATATTTGCTTTCAGGGTGCTCTGTGCTCAATTCCCTTTAATTTGATATGCAACATGACTACTTTCACAAAAATATATGGTTTGACCTTTTGACCCCACCCCCTGGGTGGAGGGTGTGTCTGTGTACAAAACATTTGCTACCATGTTGCTGCAAAAGTCTTCAGTTTAATTTGATATTCAACATGACCATATTCTGAAAAAGTTTAATTTTGGCCTCCGCTCCCACCCCCGAAGTCCATCCCAGGGGCTCGGACCCATGCCATCAAACTAGAATCCCGTTTGATATGTTTCATATCTGTTGCTGCTCTGCCTACATGCAAAATTTCAGCAAAAAATATTGACAATTGCCTTAGTTATTGCGAAATTTATATATTTGACCATTGACCCCTTAGGTGGGGTCAAAGGGGATGGGGTAAAACTTTGACACTGCCATGCTTATCTACAAGCACTGGGTAATCATGGTGTATAGTGAGAAGTTGTTAAATATAATAGCTTTGATGAAATGTGAAGATCATCACACAAAAAAAGCAAATATAGGTTTTGCATTATAATTGCCTATATTAAAACAAGGGCAATAACTCAAGTGTTAAGGGGTTGATTTTGCCGAAACTTATAGGATATCGAGAGTCCATGGTACTTATCATTTGTATCAAGAATGAATCAAATCTGACCAATAGGTACTGAGATATGGTTCCGGACAGACAAAAAGTGAGGACGGATGGACGCACGGACGACGCCAAAACTATATCCCTCTGACTTTGTCGTGGGATAATAATTGGAGGCCTGTAATGTGTTATATAATGTACATAAAATTCCATTTTCAGACTAGCATACCTGTGACAAAACAAAAGGTCCATTGCATCTTCTCCCAGATGGTGTAGGTGTTCATAGAAAGATGGCTGCATAATACGTAGAAGTTCCCGCAAATAATTCTAAAACAGACAAAAGTGAAGCTTAAATATTTACAAGGAAACTTTTCATATAATAGCAAATAATTTTGTTATCACGAAGGAGTTTAACTAATTTTAATGCAAAAAACTATCACTGCAGAAAAGAAGTGAAATGATTTCAGTTGTGGACCCACAATTCAGAGATGGTTTGTACCTAAAATAAAAAGTACAAAATTACCTAATCTTTTATATATTTATTAGCTGTTGAGCTTTTATTCATAATTTTGTAAAGAATGCCAGATAAACTTTTTCAATATGTTTACCGATGAGTCAAACAATATTATAAAAATACCTTAGCTACAAATGCTTATGATAGTAACTTATATTTGGTTGTTATAATCACACAAAAATACAAAATAGGGAACCTTCACGAAATTGCAGTGGTTTTATATAAATTTGACATTTCGTCCTTGTACTTCTATTGAGAAATGGCGGGTTACAGGTTTTAAGATGTTTCCTTGTCTTATATCTGTTAGATGGTTTCTGAAGCATTCGTTAAAATTGTTACTGGATAGACATAGATGTGGCATATTAACACATATAAGCCTAGCACCCTTTTTGGGGGACATAGACAAACAGTGCAGACCCAGATCAGACACCACAGAATGTGGTGTGTGATCAGGGTCTTCACTGTTTGCATACAGAATCCTCAATCAAAATTTGAATAAGATGTAAAATATCACCTAACATACCTAAAAATGGAAATGGACTGGTCCTATTGATGAAAATGGGAAATTCCATTTGGCCTAAATGGGTTAAAGTTTTCAGCAAGATAAGGGTAAACTGTCCTACTCACCAACTGCTTATCCATGTCACAGTCTTTAGGTGAGCTCACAAAGATTGTCTTCTGCATTAAGCCAACAAAACACCAATAGGCATCTACTTCATGCTGAACCTCTGCCAACACGGGAGCCAAGAGGTCAGACATTCCTTGGGTGTACCCAAATATTGGATTTGCTACAGCATAGTTCAGCAGTATATTCCTGCAAACAAAAGTAGATTTTAACACTGTACCTGACAACAACATACAGTACTTTGCCCTCTGCTGATAATGTTTGCAAACAGTTTGTACCCAGATAAAGCAGAAGTGACATTCTGTAAGCAAGTCTTTCAACAAACTTTATTGGATTTGGTCCAGACATTAAGGAGTAGACCACATAACAGACAAATGACCAGACAGCTGGATGGAGGCTTTTACAATATCCCTAAAGCCGTTGTAATACTCATGGGGATAATTACCATCATTTGCAATGTTTAGCATGTGAATAAAAGTCACTCTTACTTCTGATTTTTAGTTAACCAACTTATGCAAAGAAGCATATGCTGTGTGAAAAGCAGTGTACAATTGTAGATCCTGATCAACCCATTTATTTAAGTGCTGAGTGAATTGAATCCACACTTTTAGAAAGGTACACCAACAGTCAGATGCTTTTGAAAAATGCTGTTTTGATGGAATACCTCATGTCGGTTCAAATTGTTTGACACTCTGGTATTGTTCCAGAAAGGATTTTTTGAAACGCTTTAATTTTGAAAAAAGTCAGCAGGCGACAAAAAAAAGCATGAAAAATTAACCAGCATGCAAAGAGTTAAACAATCAATGAGATAGGCTGCTTTACAACTTATAAAACGCCCAAAATAGCAAAGTACACATATACTTACTTTAAAATTTCAATATTAGGATTGTTCTCTCCCCTGAAGTAAGGATGACTCCTGTCTGTCCTGATCACATCTTTTTCCACAGTACATTGTACATTTCTCCAGAACCTCTGTCTCTCTTCCTCATCCTGGGAATCTCTGTAATATGAAATAAAGGGACAATAATCTTAAGCCCTTTCACATGATTAAAGCCAATACTGGAGATAACAAATTGTGGCCCCTAAAATTAGGAACATTTTCTTATCCGTCAATATTTACTTTTGTTTTTGGTTTCTTTGTTTGATTTGATTCTGTACGTCACATCAAAAATCTTTCAGTTAAACAGGGACGGGTCTTCCTGGATTGAACCAGTACTAAGCTAGGATAAATGTGTCTTGCTCAAGGACCACAACGCAGTGACAACGGTGAGGCTCAAACCCGCAGCCCCTCGGTCTCGAGTCAAGCACTCTACCACTGAGTCACTGCACTCCCACTGATAAATAAGAAAATTAATTTCTAATTATGCACTCTTATCTAGAGGCCAGCTTAAAGCCATTTTTAAAAAGCTATCTAGTAGGGCTAGAGGCCTAAATTTGACCTGAGCCTTCATCTATGTCCCTACTTTGTGGGTGCCATCAGCTAAGGCTCTGGTGTATCTGCCTGCTCATCCAAGCTTTGGCTACTGACTGATGCAATAACTACCAAAATCACATAAGCTGGCCCATTTATTCTGGAGACTGGAACACCATAAAAAGATCTGAGACTTTATGGTGGAATAGTATACAGTTATTTCATGCCTGTTTGTAGTATAGTCCAAACTATTACCCTGGGGTGCCGTGGACAACCTGATGCACTATTGCATGAGGCCGAAGGCCGAGTGCAATAGTGCATCAGGTCCTCCACTGCACCAAGGGGTAATAGTTTGACTTTTCTACAAATAGGCATGAAATAACTGTTTTATTACCCAACTCATTTGATGACATACAAAGCCTTTTTTGAATGGAGCTGCTGCAGATGATGTGGTTTTGTTGAAAAACAGAAAATTTCATATTATTAGTAATCTACTCAAAGTTGGTCTCAAAGTAGAGTTCCCCTTGTTTTTACTTAGAAAACGAGTACCCACACATTATGTTTCTGACCACAAACAAGGAAGTTATTGGTGTTGCAAGGTGCCAAACCATGCCTCATATCCGCCATTCAGGCCCCCTAGCAGACTCTCGTGAAATTAAAGGTTTTTTATATAGGCTATTTTAGGTAAAATAAAGGTTGTTTCATTGAAATTCTAACAAAAATAAAGAGCAAATTAACGTCAAATTTTCTAGTATTTTTATCGGATCCTGATCTTTAAATATTCATATAATGATAGATGATGGTATGAAAGGCATGCAGCAAATCCTTAGCCATTAAATTTATAGCCAATCAATCACAAATCAAAAAGGGAAATACTTGTGTTGTTTACTCCCTAGTTGAAAACCTCACTTGTGTTGTGCAGTGTTGGATTGAAAAATAAATCACATATTTTCTAATCTGGAAGGGGGGTCCTCCCCCAAAAAATTTTGAAAACCAAGAAAGCAGGAGAAGCCATTTCTGGTCATTTTGTAAGGACAATTTTACCTTCAGTATATGAAAAATTTCAGAGGATATTGCTCCCATTTATTGTATGCTCTTTTTTTAAATATAAAATTTAGACAGATATGCTTATTGTCTGTATTAGTCTTGGGGGGGGGGGGGGGGGGGTAGATAACACTGTTTAGCTTTGATGACATTAGATAATCAGGACATTAACCCAATAGATGCTATCCATTGATATCATTGCAGTTCCTAATGTCTGGAGTTTTGCAGGCTCTAAACTCAGGCCGGGCACATTCTCTACTAGTGAAAGATGAGCACTGAGTACTAGTGAAAGGATTTGGATTAAGCCAGCCTAGGAAAAGGCTGGTTACGATCAAATAGTCATTCTGACATTACCTCAGCTGTTAAGCATGGATGTAAAGCAAGAAATCAACCCGAAAGCATTTATTTTTACCTTACCTCACTCTTTTTTAATTTTGCCTTATCTGAATCCTCAGAAAAATTGACTTTAAGAGTCACCCTGGTGCAAGATGTAGGTATAGACACAATGGTCTGAGGATGAATACAGCTCAAGATGTCACAGACATTACTTGTCAACATATGTTTGGTCTATTTCTTCTGTTCTAACTGATCTTGCAAAATTTAACGGTTTATTAATCAAAATAAAGGTTATTAAAGGTTTTTCAGCCAAATTAAAGGTTTTAAAGGATAGCTTAGGATTGCAACCAAATTAAAGGTTTCTAAAAGTTTTAAAGGTTCCACTAGGGGGCCTGGCCATTGCTACATAACATCTCCTGGCGTAAACGAACCCTAAGCCAATCTTAGTCACGCAAGTCGATGAGCACCTTCCTGTTATTAGCTGCAAAGCAGGAAATCAGGCCATGGTATAGTCCCAGTCAATATCCAAAACTATTGCCTAGGCAATAGTTCAATGACTCATGACATAGCAATAAATAGACAATTACTCTGTGTATAGAAGGTTGGGTAATAATTATTCTTATCTCACCAATGTTATCTTACCCAGGATGTCATGTATGGGGTGTACATTGGTTGTATTGGATGTGACCCACATGGTTATCAAGTAACATCAATAAGTAATGTTGCATCACAGCTTATTCAGGAACCTGTAACCTCTTGGCACTTACTTTAAAATACAATTGCAAGAAATGAGAGGTAAACAAGAAAAAATTCTAAAATCACGTGTTTTCTTAAACCAATCAAATCATGTAGCTTGAAAATACGTATTGTCAAAATAGAGGAATTATCAACCCTTGTCAAGCTGAATAAATTTATATGCTATAGGCTAAAAAAATAAACAAGTGTTTCTCAGGCCCATTTTTTTTTTGAAAAAAAAAGATGAGACCTGCAGGTTTTTATTTTTTATTTCCCAAAAATCAGATGAGGCCACTTTTTAATTTTTATTTCATCAAAAACTATTGAGGCACCTTTTTTTGTTCATTTTAAGTATAAATGTTGATATTTTGATTTTGACATATGAATAAAATAAATAAGGCCACTATTTTTATTCAAGTCTGAAAAAAAGACAGATGAGGGGCATTTGAAACAGATTAGGGAGGGCCTGAGAAAAAAAAAATTTATTTGGCCATATGAATTTAGAATTTATGCAGGATTCTATTTTCACCATTGTCAACAGGATGAATGGTAAACATTATGGATCCTGATCAACTGGCTTTCTCAGAAGCCAGCTGATCTGGATCCACACTTTATTCCAATGAGGATCTATCTCACTAGAGCAGCACAAAGGATAACACATACAGGGTTCATACATGCAAGTTTGAGTTAAATTCAAGGATATTTAAAGGACTGTATTTAAGGACTATAAGTTTATAAAATATACTTATTTAAGTGTTAAAATTCTCCTTCAGATAACAGGGTGGGTAGTCACATGGTTTTTGCTTGGATACATTGTACGGATGTTCGAATACACTGTACGGACATTCTGATCGAATGTAGGTAGATTTCTCTATGTTTTCTCATCTATACCCAGAAAGTTATACACCATTTTCCAGCCCACATTTTCCCCTATCAAACGCTACCAGGATGGCATCTTTAAGCTTCTTACTTTGAGTACTAACTCTGTCACAAATGTTGTCCGTACAGCTTATTTCCAAATTCAGGCCCGATCTTCGCCGCTAAAAATTTTGTGACAGAGTCTGTACTCAAAGTAAGAAGCTTTATGAGGATATCCTGGCATCGTTAGATGGGGAAAATGGGGGCTGGAAAATGGTGTATAACTTTCTGTGTAAAGATGAAAAAAAACACGCAGAAATATCTACTTACTTTTGCTTAAAACATCGGTGTAGAAATAAGTCCGCCATTTTTCCGTACAGTGTATCCTAACAGAAACCACGTGACTACCCACCCTGGATAAACTAGACTGAGATAAAGGAGAAGTTAGTACTAGAAAATTAGTATAAAATTGTTGTGCTTTTAATTGGTCCAGCATATGCTGCACCAATTAAAGGCACAACAATTTTATGCTGATTTAAATCCCTATCAACAGTGTTAAGTCCTACAGAAAACAGTAGAATTCAAAGACTTTTCAAGGCCTTTGAGTGATTTTCCAGTACTTTTCAAGGCAGATTTAATCATTAAGGACTTTTTCAAGCAAGCCCTCCAAATTCAAGTACTTTTCAAGCCTGTGCGAACCCTGACATAGATATTTCTGACAGTCTTTGATACTAACCTTACTTTTCTAATGTCTTGGTACTCAATATATTTGTCATTCCGGTGATGTTCTCTCTCTTCAAAAGTGGAGTCAAATGGAAAATAATGCAGCAGGAAGGGCCAGGTCTCATGTCTCAAACAAGGGTCAAGGCCGCCAAAGAATATTGCCTGAAATTAAATTTAAAAACATTAAAACTTACAAACTTATAGTGTTGATTTTTTTCATAGCTGATGCTTCATGAATATTTAGCAGGACTTTAGTTAAGAGTGTGTAACAGAAAAATAATTTTCTTATATCTCAACCAAAACATATGTTGTGGGTACTCAAAAGAACCGTCTCAATGAGATGGTTCTTTTGAGCACCCAAAACATATGCTAAAAATTATGTGTAAGAGAATATTTACAATTTTACGCTGAAGTTTTGTTTATCTAAACCTGTTATATTGGGCTCTGACAGAAGCATTTAATCGCATAGGGTGGGTGAGAGATGCTGCACTTTCCACTATTAATTCTCATAAACAGACATGATGAATTCAAGTACCGGTATGCTGTTTTCAGATTTAAAGTGTTTATGCTGCGGTATTATGTTACAGTCAACTGTTGAATAATGGTATATCCAACGCTTGTGGAATATGGGTCACAACGCGAAAAAACATGTCCTCTGGGTTTCTGACAAATTGAGACTTAAACCAGGCTTCTCAGCTACAAAGACTAGGTAGAAAATTGAAAATTGGCTTGTAGCAAGTTTAGATATGATACTTTTCAAAAAGCAAACAACATCCGTGCAGACTGATCAGCAGCACCTTTGATGTTCGTAAACCCCCCAAGACAGGTTTTCTCCTGTCGCAGCCCATTTGTTTTGAGACCATCTCTTTATGTAATGCCACTTAGAAATTTACCTGTTAATAAAGAGCTGAAAATTCGAACAAATGTATTTTTTGAACATGTACTCATTTTGGTGTGCATAGCTTTTTTAGAAATGTATACCCATTTTTGAAAACATTATAGAACCAGAGCAACTGGCTTCTGATGAAGACAACAGTTACTGATCATTTGTCTGTTTGTTTTGTTGCTTTACATCCCAAGTCAACAGCTATGGTCATTGCGGGACGGTCAGTTCACCTAGCAACACTTTTTCCTGGGCAGGCTTGAACAAGCGGTTAACCAGTAATTCGTGCACATACTTCCGCTTGTAAATTTACTGATCAGGATCCATAGTTCTTCCTCCATATAATCAGGCTTTTAGTTGAGTGTGTACCAAACATTTAATTTTCTTATTTCTAAACCAAACATATGTTGTGGGTACTCAAAAGAACTGTCTCAATGAGACGGTTCTTTTGAGCACACAAAACATCTGCTAAACATTATGGGTAAGAAAATATTTACAATTTTACGCTGAATTTTTTTTGTTTATCTAAACCTGTGATATAATGAATCCATGTACCACTGGAGTGGCTGGAAATCAAGCTTGATATATCATTTACAGCTAAAAAAGAACATGGTGTGTAAGCAAAAATAGAATCAGCGTTAAATTGCGATTATTTTCTTATCCATCAGTTTAAACATATATTTTGGGTGCTCAAAAGAACCGTCCCATTGAGACGGTTCTTTTGAGTACTCACAACATATGTTTTGGTTGAGAAATAAGAAAAAAAAATTTCAGTTACGCACTCTTATCTGGGGGCCTGGGTGTGTGCTTATAAGAGCATGTGCACTTATTAGCTTGAATACGGTATATATAACAACATCCATGCAAAGTTTGCAAACCAATTTTATTTAGCCAATATATGTAAACTTGACTGCAAAAACAAAATTCACTGTACCCCCTAGATGTGCCCTTCCTCTTCTGAGCAGTGCAGTTAAGCGATTTTTTGGTGCATAAAAATGTGATTATTTTCTTAGCAATCATTTTAAATTTGTGGTCTAGGTACTCAAAAGAACAATCTCATAGTCATCCATACATTTAGTACCCACAACATATGTTTTGGTTGAGAAATAAGAAAATTAATTTTCATTTACACACTCTTATCTGGCAGCTTGGTGACATTATCATTTTGTGTACCTTTCTAAGTTGGAAGTCATCCTCAACTACACCATCATCCATCATATGAGTTCTCCAGATATCCTCTGTCACCATGTTATATACACCTTCCTCGGGGTGACACTAATCATCTTACCTTTCTAAGTTGGAAGTCATCCTCAACTACACTATCATCCATCATATGAGTTCTCCAGATATCCTCAATCACCATGTTATTACCACCATCCTCGGGATGGCACTGATCATCTTACCTTTCTAAGTTGGAAGTCATCCTCAACTACACCGTCATCCATCATATGAGTTCTCCAGATATCCTCTGTCACCATGTAATATACACCTTCATCAGGGTGATACTAATCATCTTACCTTTCTAAGTTGGAAGTCATCCTCAACTACACCATCATCCATCATATGAGTTCTCCAGATATCCTCTGTCACCATGCTATAACCACCATCCTCGGGATGGCACTGATCATCTTACTTTTCTAAGTTGGAAATCATCCTCAACTACACCGTCATCCATCATATGAGTTCTCCAGATATCCTCTGTCACCATGTTATTACCACCATCCTCGGGATGGCACTGATCATCTTACCTTTCTAAGTTGGAAGTCATCCTCAACTACACCGTCATCCATCATATGAGTTCTCCAGATATCCTCTGTCACCATGTAATATACACCTTCATCAGGGTGACACTAATCATCTTACCTTTCTAAGTTGGAAGTCATCCTCAACTACACCATCATCCATCATATGAGTTCTCCAGATATCCTCTGTCACCATGCTATAACCACCATCCTCGGGATGGCACTGATCATCTTACTTTTCTAAGTTGGAAATCATCCTCAACTACACCGTCATCCATCATATGAGTTCTCCAGATATCCTCTGTCACCATGTTATATACACCATCCTCAGGGTGGCACTGATCATCTTACCTTTCTAAGTTGGAAGTCATCCTCAACTACACCATCATTCATCATATGAGTTCTCCAGATATCCTCTGTCACCATGTTATATACACCTTCCTCGGGGTGGCACTGATCATCTTACCTTTCTAAGTTGGAAGTCATCCTCCACTACACTGTCATCCATCATATGAGTTCTCCAGATATCCTCTGTCACCATGTAATATACACCTTCCTCAGGGTGACACTGATCATCTTACCTTTCTAAGTTGGAAGTCATCCTCAACTACACCATCGTCCATCATATGAGTTCTCCAGATATCCTCTGTCACCATGTTATAACCACCATCCTCGGGATGGCACTGATCATCTTACCTTTCTAAGTTGGAAGTCATCCTCAACTACACTGTCATCCATCATATGAGTTCTCCAGATATCCTCTGTCACCATGTTATATACACCATCCTCAGGGTGGCACTGATCATCTTACCTTTCTAACTTGGAAGTCATCCTCAACTACACCGTCATCCATCATATGAGTTCTCCAGATATCCTCTGTCACCATGTTATATACACCTTCCTCCGGGTGGCACTGATCATCTTACCTTTCTAATGTGGAAGTCATCCTCAACTACACCATCATCCATCATATGAGTTCTCTAGATATTCTCTGTCACCATGTTATATATGCCTTCCTCTGGGTGGCACTGATCATCTTACCTTTCTAAGTTGGAAGTCATCCTCAACTACACCGTCATCCATCATATGAGTTCTCCAGATATCCTCTGTCACCATGTTATATACACCTTCCTAGGGGTGGCACTGATCATCTTACCTTTCTAAGTTGGAAGTCATCCTCAACTACACCGTCATCCATCATATGAGTTCTCCAGATATCCTCTGTCACCATGTTATATACACCATCCTCAGGGTGGCACTGATCATCTTACCTTTATAAGTTGGAAGTCATCCTCAACTACACTGTCATCCATCATATGAGTTCTCCAGATATCCTCTGTCACCATGTTATATACACCATGCTCAGGGTGGCACTGATCATCTTACCTTTCTAAGTTGGAAGTCATCCTCAACTACACTATCATCCATCATATGAGTTCTCCAGATATCCTCAATCACCATGTTATTACCACCATCCTCGGGATGGCACTGATCATCTTACCTTTCTAAGTTGGAAGTCATCCTCAACTACACCGTCATCCATCATATGAGTTCTCCAGATATCCTCTGTCACCATGTTATATACACCTTCCTCAGGGTGGCACTGATCATCTTACCTTTCTAAGTTGGAAGTCATCCTCAACTACACCGTCATCCATCATATGAGTTCTCCAGATATCCTCTGTCACCATGTTATATACACCTTCCTCGGGGTGACACTAATCATCTTACCTTTCTAAGTTGGAAGTCATCCTCAACTACACTATCATCCATCATATGAGTTCTCCAGATATCCTCTGTCACCATGTAATATACACCTTCATCAGGGTGACACTAATCATCTTACCTTTCTAAGTTGGAAGTCATCCTCAACTACACCATCATCCATCATATGAGTTCTCCAGATATCCTCTGTCACCATGCTATAACCACCATCCTCGGGATGGCACTGATCATCTTACTTTTCTAAGTTGGAAATCATCCTCAACTACACCGTCATCCATCATATGAGTTCTCCAGATATCCTCTGTCACCATGTTATATACACCATCCTCAGGGTGGCACTGATCATCTTACCTTTCTAAGTTGGAAGTCATCCTCAACTACACCATCATTCATCATATGAGTTCTCCAGATATCCTCTGTCACCATGTTATATACACCTTCCTCGGGGTGGCACTGATCATCTTACCTTTCTAAGTTGGAAGTCATCCTCCACTACACTGTCATCCATCATATGAGTTCTCCAGATATCCTCTGTCACCATGTAATATACACCTTCATCAGGGTGACACTAATCATCTTACCTTTCTAAGTTGGAAGTCATCCTCAACTACACCATCGTCCATCATATGAGTTCTCCAGATATCCTCTGTCACCATGTTATAACCACCATCCTCGGGATGGCACTGATCATCTTACCTTTCTAAGTTGGAAGTCATCCTCAACTACACTGTCATCCATCATATGAGTTCTCCAGATATCCTCTGTCACCATGTTATATACACCATCCTCAGGGTGGCACTGATCATCTTACCTTTCTAACTTGGAAGTCATCCTCAACTACACCGTCATCCATCATATGAGTTCTCCAGATATCCTCTGTCACCATGTTATATACACCTTCCTCCGGGTGGCACTGATCATCTTACCTTTCTAATGTGGAAGTCATCCTCAACTACACCATCATCCATCATATGAGTTCTCTAGATATTCTCTGTCACCATGTTATATATGCCTTCCTCTGGGTGGCACTGATCATCTTACCTTTCTAAGTTGGAAGTCATCCTCAACTACACCGTCATCCATCATATGAGTTCTCCAGATATCCTCTGTCACCATGTTATATACACCTTCCTAGGGGTGGCACTGATCATCTTACCTTTCTAAGTTGGAAGTCATCCTCAACTACACCGTCATCCATCATATGAGTTCTCCAGATATCCTCTGTCACCATGTTATATACACCATCCTCAGGGTGGCACTGATCATCTTACCTTTATAAGTTGGAAGTCATCCTCAACTACACTGTCATCCATCATATGAGTTCTCCAGATATCCTCTGTCACCATGTTATATACACCATGCTCAGGGTGGCACTGATCATCTTACCTTTCTAAGTTGGAAGTCATCCTCAACTACACTATCATCCATCATATGAGTTCTCCAGATATCCTCAATCACCATGTTATTACCACCATCCTCGGGATGGCACTGATCATCTTACCTTTCTAAGTTGGAAGTCATCCTCAACTACACCGTCATCCATCATATGAGTTCTCCAGATATCCTCTGTCACCATGTTATAGTGTTTCCCCCAGCCCCCAAAAAGGGCATGGTAAAGTTTCCAGGAAAAGGGCACATTAAGCGCGTGATAACATGCTAAGAGGGCACTTTTGAACGCGCGGCGACAGGCTACGGGGGCATTTTTAACGCGCAGCGACAGGCTAAGAGGGCACTTTTAAGCCCAAGTTGGAAATTTATTATGATATTGCCAAATAAAAAGGTATGCCCATTAGCATGATGCAGCTGTTATCTGTCCTTTTTAAATGCAAACTACACTTCTTATTATTTAGACTAATTTCAGTATTTTCAGAATGGCAGTTTCTTGACACCTATTTATGAGCACACACTTATTCTTTTTTTTTTTAATTCTTAAAATTTATAAAAATCACATGATTATGGAAATCTTTTTTTTTTTCGTTAATAGCCTAGATCATTTTCTAAGTTTTTAACCAGACTGCCTTTCTTTCCAATATTTGTTTGTACCTTAAAATTGTTCAGTGGTTCAAATTCACACTTCATTTTTAATAATTGCTTATTGGGGTATTGTCACCAAAGTGATGTGTCAAAATTGCCTCAGGTAATAAGTGACCATTGTAAAAGGATTAACACTGAGTAAAATATTGTAACAGCAGGTGTCTTCCTTGCTACTTCAGGCTTCAAACTGAAAAAACTGTAACTTCCTTAGTTTTTGTCAGATTCTCATGATTTTTTTTACCAAAATGTAGGCCATTTTATGAAGTTTTAGAAAAGAGGCATGGCGCTGGGAAAAAGGGCATGGCGCTAGAGAAAAGGGGCATGGCGTGGCGCCATGCTAAAACTGGCTAGGGGAAACACTATGTTATATACACCTTCCTCAGGGTGGCACTGATCATCTTACCTTTCTAAGTTGGAAGTCATCCTCAACTACACCGTCATCCATCATATGAGTTCTCCAGATATCCTCTGTCACCGTGTTATATTTACCTTCCTCAGGGTGACACTGATCATCTTACCTTTCTAAGTTGGAAGTCATCCTCAACTACACTATCATCCATCATATGAGTTCTCCAGATATCCTCTGTCACCGTGTTATATACACCATGCTCAGGGTGGCACTGATCATCTTACCTTTCTAAGTTGGAAGTCATCCTCAACTACACCATCATCCATCATATGAGTTCTCCAGATATCCTCTGTCACCATGTTATATATACCTTCCTCGGGGTGGCACTGATCATCTTACCTTTCTAAGTTGGAAGTCATCCTCAATTACACCGTCATCCATCATATGAGTTCTCCAGATATCCTCTGTCACCGTGTTATATACATCTTCCTCAGGGTGACATTGATCATCTTACCTTTCTAAGTTTGAAGTCATCCTCACGTACACCATCAAATGAGTTCTCCAGATATCCTCTGTCACCATGTTATATACACCTTCATCAGGGTGACACTAATCATCTTACCTTTCTAAGTTGGATGTCATCCTCAACTACATCATCATCCATCATATGAGTTCTCCAGATATCCTCTTCCACCATGTTATATACACCTTCCTCGGGGTGGCACTGATCATCTTACCTTTCTAAGTTGGAAGTCATCCTCAACTACACCATCATCCATCATATGAGTTCTCCAGATATCCTCTGTCACCATGTTATATACGCCTTCCTCGGGGTGGCACTGATCATCAGTCAGCTGTGGCTTAACAATCATGAATTGTTTGTAGCTCTTCTCTCCCTCCGTCACCTAAAATCCACAGGTTTAGATAAACAAAATTTTCAGCGTAAAATTGTAAATATTTTCTTAACCATGGTTTTTAACATATGTTTTGGGTGCTCAAAAGAACCGTCTCATTGAGATGGTTCTTTTGAGTACCTACAACATATGTTTTGGTTGAGAAATAAGAAGAAAAAAAAATTTGTTAAGCACTCTTAACTTAAGTCCTGTAAAGTAAATAGAAAATTTACCCTTTTCGTGCCAGTCACGACTTTTGTCGTTGTTTTCTTTTTTTGTTTGATTTGATTCTTTATGTCGCAGTCTACAGGTTTTCAGTCATGTCGGAAAGGGTCTTCCTGGGTTGAACCAGTAATAAGCAGGGATTAATGTGCTTTGCTCAAGGACACAATGCAGTGCCCCCGGTGAGGCTCGAACCCGCAACCACTCGATCTCATGTCAAGCACTCTACCACTGATCTCCCACTCCTCTTGTCTGTTAAAAGGTATGTTATTTGGTAGCCTACATGTAAATTGCAAACAATATTGGTTGGTTGGTTTGGAGTTTTACATCCCAGTCAACAGCTATGGTCATGTCGAGATGGTCAGTTCATCTAACCACACTTTTTCCTGGACAAGCTTGACTAAGCGGTTAAACAGTACTTGTGAACATACTTTCGCTTGTAACTGACAACAACCCTTATTGAATCAGCGGAAGGTGGGTTAGGGTAATGACCTTAGAAACTATTTCATGATCAATCTCCATGAAAGTATGGGACCAGGCCTAGATCAAACTCACGACCCCTGGATCTGCAGTTGACCTAGCTATCAACTGCACTACGCAAACAATATGGACCCAGATCCCTTGGGAGCAGTCTGATCAGGGTTTATAGTGTTTGCTTCCATGTTAAAATCTACTTTGTAGTGCACTTGAATATATGCAGCAGATGTAAAAAGCAGACAATATTTTCAAGACAAAAATTTTGTGGCAGAATATTGGGTTAAAAGCTCTCTTTTTTTACAGAAAACTTGTACCCTACCATCCAAATAGGTTTATGAAGGTCATACATTATGCTATTCAGGAGATACAGTGAACACAAACATGTTATGACTTATGTCCAGCAGTGACCTTTGAATTAGGGATGAAGGTTACCAAAAAAAATTAAAATCTTCAACATACCTTGATGTCATTTCCAGGCAAATTTGGTTAAAATCTGCTGACTCCTTAAGATATAGTGTACAATCAGGCCAACCCTGGCCAATCTCTATGTTATTTTAATCATCTGAGTTATCTCCCATTCTTGAGATATGCACTATAGCTCAAGAATGGGAGGTTACTCAGATGAGATAAGAATGAGCTATGCCCCATAGCTCAAGAATGGGAAATAACTCAGATGAGATAAGAATACATGTCAGCTACTTTTTCATTAGGAATCAGCATATGAAAATTTCAAGTCCTTAGCATACACAGTTCAAAAGGTGTAAAGAGTGTGACAGAAGGAAGGACAATCAATTAATGATAAGGTTCTTTTGAACACCCAAACCTTATCATGCCCACCAATCCAACTCCTTCATAGCATAAAATCAACACTGTGTTATGAAGAAGAGGGATCTGTTTCCAATGAATGAGACGGCGGTTAAATTCAATAAAATCATTATCATTTCCTTCTCAATAGAACAATTTAGAATTTTGGAAATGCTATTCGATAGCCTTGGCATTTATCTTCCCGTCTTCGACAAACCTTAAATGTTCTGCCCTGGAACATTAACTGATTCAGGAACCTATGTTGAAGTTGAAAAAATGCCCATTGTCTTCATTACAAAACATTTTAACTGTCAAGCACACTATCTTTTTTTAAAAAAAAAAAGATATCAGTGTGTAAAAGTTCAATGAGTGTCTCATCTAATAGCATTGGCCGATTTTTAAATTTTGCTCTCAAAAACAAGAGACAGAAAGTTTTACTTCATTGGTATATGCGATGAAGGAGTTGGATTGGTGGGCGTGTTTATGTTAAAACTTATGGATAAGAATATAAGAATCTATCATGAGTGTGAGGGTAGGATAGAAAAATCTGCCCAAGGATCGCCATTTGGCATCAGGAGGCTTGCCGAGTAATGACAAATGGTGATCCCGAGGGACGGATTTTTCTATCCTAACCTCACAATAATTCTTGCTCACCATTGTTTTTATTTATTTACTTTAAAATAAGCTTCCAGAAGTCCCTGAATACGCTAAGATGAAATTTCACATGATGACGTTACTTGATGTCCTGGGTATGATAGCATGGGTAAGATAAGATTTTCTATCCCAGGGTAAAATCTCAGATATCCTTATCCGGTGTGCAAGAAATCATAAATTTACAATTTCATGTCAAAATTTTTATTTATCTGGACCGGTTATATCCAACTTACAGTTTTCTCTTGTGCATTAGCAAAGAGGCTCCAGTCTTGGAATATTTCTGCCAGTTTATCAAGGCCACCATAGTGGAAGTGGAGAATCTTGTACTGGCTCTCACGACTAGCTATCACAATCTGACCTTGGGTGTTCTCGGTGTTACTATAGAATACGCGAAGTGACCTCATCTGACCTGCAAGGTAAAAGGAGCTCAAATTGTCAGAACATGTTAGGCTGAAAAAACGTATTATTAAAAACCAAATAAAAAAATAAGTGTGTTTCCGGTAACGGGTCTGAAAATTTTAGGTAGGGTAGGCACACATTTTTTTAATTCTTTTTTTTTTCTGGAAAAAAATATACAATTTTATGCATTTTGAAAGGCATTTCGCCTCCAATATGGGACTCCAATATGAGCGACCTTGGCTGAAAGGTCAAAGATCAACCTTGACCTTTGAAACTTATTTATAGTCATTGTCTCATTAGGTATAACATATCAAGTAAGAAAAATGACTTTGGCTTTAACAGTATTCAAAAAATCAACTTTTCAAACAAATTAATCTCCCATTTAAATGCATTAGGAAGCTAATTTGACCTTGACGTTAAGTAGGTCATGGTCAACCTAGGATCATCATTTGAACAAACTTGTTAGGCCCAACATCCCAAAGGCTACATACCAAGTCCCAAGGTCATCGGCCTTCTGGTTCTGGAGAAGATTTTTAAAGGGTTTTTTACCATATATGGGTGTGGCGGCCTTCTGGGTCATGTGACCAGGACCATTTGAACAAACTTTCGTTCCCACGTCCTAAGGAGTCTCCATATGAAATTTGAGTTTAATTAGCCCAGGAGATTTTGCTTAAAGACATTTCTCATCTAGGGCTCTGGTAGCCTCTTTGATCAGTGGAGTGGAACCATTTGTGAAATTTTGGTAGATTCCATCATGAGGAACAATTCTGTTAAATTATTTTGAATTTGGACCAGTGTTTCACGAAGAGATGTCGTTTAAAGACGTTTATTATCTAGCGCCCTGGCAGCCCCTTTGTTGAATGGAGGGGAACAATTTGTGCAATTTTAGTAGAAGGCATCATGAAGCACAATTCTGTGAAATTATTTTTAATCTGGACCAGTGGTGCAGAAGGAAATGCCGTTTAAAGATGTTTCTTTTCTGGAGCTCTGGCAGCCCTTTTGTTAAGCAGAGCGTAACCATTTGTGCAATTTTGGTAGAGGGTATTATGAGGAACAATTCTGTGAAATTTATTTGAATTTGGTTCAGTGGTTCAGGAGATGTCATTTCAAAGATTTCTTATCTGGAGCTCTGGTGGCCCTCTTGTTCGATGGAGCAGAACCATTTATGCAATTTTGAAAGAGAGCATCATGGAGAACATTCATGTGAAGTTAAATGAAATTTGGACCAGTGGTTCAGGAGGAGATGTTGTTTAAAGAAAATTTTTATGGACGGACGACAGACAAAGACCGATCACAATAGCTCACCTTGAGACTTCGGCTCAGGTGAGCTAATAAGGAGCCGTAACATGACTGTATTACATCTCAATCCATGTTAAAACAAGGTGTGTAATCATAAATGTACCATATCAATCATGGCTACCTACCAAGGTCCACTGAGAATACTCCACAAACTTGTTCTTTGGCAGTTTTCTTCTCTCTATCTGACTTTGGTTGTGATAATGAATTCTCTGGAAACTGTAAATTATGAGACATGGATTCAGAGCTAGACGGAGAGTCACGACTGAACCCTGGACTCCAGATGGGGGAAGGTGGAGAAGTAGAATACGGACTAGGAGGACACGAGTCTGGCCCAGATGTGGTTGTTGAAGATCCGGAGGAACTGCTCAACCGTGAAATTGAAATATCAGGCGTGGTAAGCTCATCAGTATTACAACAGTTTATTGCATTTGTATTTATTGCACTAATTAGGTCAAGAGTGGTCGGGTGATTTTTAGCACTACTAGATGTAGTTCCTTCAGTTTTTACATTAGTATCCGAAGCAGTTTCTGAGCTTGGTTGACTAGTTATAACAGGGCTTTCGCTAGTTCTTGTTTGTTCACTGTCGCCATTATAATTTCCATCATATCTCCCACGGATTTCATTTATCATTTTATTATAATGTTTGCCTGAGGGACTTGGGTTTGTAGAGTCTGAGCTAATACTGGTCACTTCACTATCTGTAGATAATGAACTACTGTCAAACTTTTTCTCATCTTTGTTCAAATTATGCTCTTCAACTGACAAGTTTTTATTATCAACAAGAACCTCATCATCCAGTTCTTCAGTCACAACTCTTATACTATCACCATCTAACTCAATACTTACAGATCTACCCGAATCAGTTCTTTCTTTAGTTTTGCTACGCAGTTTATTTTTGTTCAGTAATGCTGCTAGTTTTTCTTCCGTATTTAAGCTGTCCCCCTCAGACAGAGAGGATTCCTCTAAAGCAGCTTTAGTGAGATTATCAATATCAGCACTTAATTTGTTGAGATTCTCTGAATACAGATCATTGACATTTACACCAACTTTCTTCCCTTTACTGAGATTGTCTAGAGATTTTTCATTGTTCTGAACACTTCCATTAGCACCAACTGCAATACCAGAATCAGCCTGTGAGTGATGGCCATTGCTCTCTGTACTTAACTTACGAGTAGTCCCATCTTCAGCTGCTATTCCTCCGAATCCTGTGTCTTTCGAATCATAGGAAAAATCAGAATTCACACTATCTAAACTATTCTTTTTCCTTCCCATTCTGTATTTACTGGTACCCAGCTCCGCTCCATCATTAGGTAATGACATACAGGAGTCAAGAGGAGACATACTTGTCATACTTGTAGATGGGGTTGTGACAAAGCCATCTGATTTGGCAAATTCCTGTCTTGGTGTTCTACGAGGACTGGTTCGACTGGGACTTGATTTATTGGGACTATTTTCTATGCTTCTAGAATTTTTCTTCAATGTAGAGTTTGGAATCCATGTGAGTATTAGTGTTGGACCAGAAACCTGAAAAAAAAATTAAACATTTTTAATATCTTATTTTTCAATTGTATGCAGAAAAGCCAAGCTTATTTTGCTGATGCTATTATAGTTCTTGTACAGTAAACCTGCCAAAATTTGAACTTCGATTTTTAGAAATACTCGCTAATTCGAAATAAATTTGGGACACACTGAATTCAGGGAATATGGCATATTCACGATCTATTTTGATAACTGTCTATAATAACATTTGTTTTGGGTGCGTAAAAGAAACGTCTCCACGAGAAGTTTCTTTTACGTGCCCCAAACTTATGTTTGATAGAGAAAAGGCTGATAATAATTTTTTTAGGTGTTATATATTTTATGTCTACCTCTCTATCATTCGAACTACTGGTAATTCGAAATAAAACCTCTAGTCCTGAGGATTTCAAATTTAGAGATTTGACTTTTAGTAATTTTGTTTATCTTTATTTTATTTACACATATACTACTCATATTTTTATAGATGGGTTTTGTTTGTTTTGTTTGATTCTTTAAGTCCCCTCAACAATCCTTCAGTTATAAAGGGACAGGTCTTCCTGGGTTGAATCAGCACTAAGCTAGAATTAATGTGTCTTGCTCAAAGACACAAGCCAGTGACGCCGGTGAGGCTCCAACCCGCAGCCCCTCGGTCTCAAGTCAAGTACTCTACCACTGAGCCACTGCGACAAAATGAGTTGTGCCCCTGCAAAGACTCAGATCAGCCTGGACATCAACATAGTAAGATAGTCCTTTAAAAGTGTATGCAATAAAGATCATAAGGGAGCAATATTTACTTATAAAGTTCCTTATAACACTGCTAAAATTATATTTACCCAATCAGTTTCATACCTTCATCCCTTACACTGACAAAAAGATTTCACAGTCAATAGGGTTAAGTCGGGTATATTCGGACAGACAGCTAGATTCAGACAGTGACCTTGTTTGTTTCATATTTCAAATATTGGAATAAAAAGTAAATTAACTAAGCAAAGAGTGAAAATCCTGATGAGACGGCTCATAAGGAGCCGTCTCATCTGGATTGACACTGTTTGCAAATGTGTGTCCAAATTTACCTGATGTCCAAAATTAACCTGACTTTACCCTACTCATCCAGTTCAGAAAATGCCAGTTTCACTCTCCGATTTTAGCACTCATCCAGTACGAAATCTAGAAAGGACAGAGAATTCTCCCCAAAGCACTTGTCCTGTAGGACGAGTGCTTTGAGAGGAATTACTCGTCTTTTTTAGATTTCACTCGTAATTAAGAGTGGACAAGTGGAATTTTTGTCCCCCGAAGGCTATACTGAGGACTCCTAAATGCAGGGTTCCCACAGGAATTCAAAAATACAATTCCATGATTTTCCATGATCAACAAATTAATTTCCATGACTATCTAATACATGGCCTCCAACCTTCCCTTTTAGCAGCATCTTCACCACGCTGAGCATAAATGTGGAATGCAGCAACAACAGCATGTATGTAGACCATGCATGCATTTTGAAATAATTAAAACTTGAAACTACAAGTAGCCAGAAAACTAGCTGTCGGACACACAAGTACTGGTGGTTTCATCAAATTATTTCACAAAATTCCATGATTTTTCCATGATTATTGAGATCTTTTAAAATTCCAAGATTTTTCCATGCATGGAACTTTTTTTAGTGATTTTTCAGGTTTTCCATGATTTCCAGAGCTTGTGAGACCCTGTAAATGAGTACTTTGGCAAAAAGTGTAGCCCCAGATGAAATGCCGCACAATGGACCATCCTGAGTTTATAGTATCAAACCAGGAGGAAGAATCCATTTGTACATAAAGGGTTAACCCTTAAAGTGCCAATCAAAAAGTTCATCTGCTTTTGTTGTATGCTGAAATATTTTAGCTTTCCCACAAACAGTGTAGACTTAGATCAGACTGCTCCTATAGGAGCAGTCTGATCTGGGTCCACACTGTTTGTCTCTATACTTAGCTTTGTTAAATAATGTTTCCAAAAATTTGCAGCAGACGACAAATGCAGACAGATTTTAGGGGTTAAAACGCAAACCTTATCAGAATGAGATCTTAGCGTCAGATAGCCTTGATGGTGGTCCTCCTTTTCTGACGTCAGTGATGCCGGGGGATGAACACAGACATTGTTCTTGCAGAAGATGATCTCCCCATCTAGAGGCGGCGGCTTCAGGTTGTTACCACCAAACCCCAGCAGGCTCGTAGCTTTCTTGAATATACTGCTGAACGCCATCACAGGGAGATTACTCTTGATGTCACACTAACTTCATACCTTTCACTGCGGACAGTCTACTGAAAGCAAACAGGAAGGATTGCTTTATCTCATTGCATGCTGGGTAATTTTTCATGCCTTTTTTGTCGTCTGCTAATATTATTAAAAATCAACTTTTTCGAAAAATACCATCAGAGTTTCAAACAGTTTGGATCAAGATAAGGCCCCTCGATTTGCAAGCCCTAATAATAATCTTAATAAATGCGTTGGTGATTATAAAAGCAACTACAGTAGGAAAATTTGCTGATAACCATAGCACATTTTTTACCCTCGTCAGGCCCGACATTGTGTGATCTGGATCCAAACTGTTTGCCGCTCTGATGGTATTGCTGGAAGAATTTTTCGAAAAAGTGGATTTTGAAAAAAAATTGGCAGACGATAAAAATGCATGAAAAATTTCCCAGTAGGCAAAGAGTAAACGCACAAATATTTGGTTTCTCTTGAGCTTACTTTCTGTAAAATCTTATAAGGAAGCTAGTTTTCATGAGAATAATATGGACCCAGGCCACCAGATAAGAGTGTGTAATTATCTCATTGTATGCTGGGAAATTTTGCATGTTAAAAACTTTTTCAAAAAATAATTTCAGGAACACTATCAGAGAGTCAAACAGTTGGGATCCTGATTAGACCCGACATTTTGTTGAGCCTGATCTGGGTAAAAATGTCTAACCTGACCTTCACCCAGTCTGTTTGCAAAGTTACTAAACAGTAAACAATATGGGCATGTAAAGAGAAAAAGTTTATTTTCGTATTTCCCAACCAACTGAATAAAAGCGCTGCAGGCATGCAACATATCCCGCCACGGGATATTTTCAATGCAAAGAAATTCATTTTGAAACAAGACCTTTTCATGCAAAGTTTGAAGAAAATCGGTAAAAGAAATGCCAAAAATAGAGAATGAAAAACCAATTTATAATGTCAATCAAGGGCCATAACTCTGTACTTATTTGTCGAAAGGTATCCATCTTCAATACCAAGATACTACTTTTCAATATCAACTCTTATACCCAGTTTGAAGAAAATCGGTAAAAACTGCCAAAGACAGAGAGTGAAAACAAATTTCTAACGTCAATCAAGGGCTATAACTCTGTATTTATTTGTCAAAATTTACCCATCTGCATTCCCAGAACACTCCTTCACAATATCGACTCTCATACCAAGTTTGAAAAAAATCAGTAAAGGAATGCCAAAGATAGAGAGTGAAAACCAATTTCTAAATCAATCAAGGGCTGTAACTCTGTACTTATTTGTCAAAATTTACCCATCTGTTATTCCATGACACTCCTTCCGAATATCAACTCTCATAGCAAGTTTGAAGAAAATTGGTTAAAATGCTCCCAGCAGAGAGTGAAAACTATGCGCTAAAGGACGGACGGACAGACGGACACTCAAACGCAATTTTTTGAATGGAGGGTATAAAATGCACTTTTAAAAGTGGTAGGGTATAAAAATTGTTCACTGGGACATAAAGAATCAAATTTTAAAGAAAAAGGTACTCAAAAGTACCATCTAGATATTGCAATAATGCATGTTTTAACTGATTAACTCTTTATCTACAAGTGTCTTCTGCTGGAACCTTTGCAAACAGTATGAATCCAGATCAGGCCCGACAATATGTCGGGCCTGATCTGGATCCATATAGACTGTTTGACAATTCGATGATACTCCGGAAAGAATTTCTTCAAAATATTTATCTTGAAAAAAAATCAGCAGCAGACGACACAATATTTTGGAAAACTACCCAGCATGTAAAGCCCATATAAGTCTGGCGTCCTTTTTGTGGGACATAGGCAAACAGTGCAGACCCAGATCAGATGCAACAAAATGTGGAATCTGATCAGGGTCTCCAATGTTTTCTTGCAGAATGCTCTATTAAAATTTGAATTAAAATGGAAAAATTCCACCCAACAAAACTTAAAATGGAAATGAACTGGTCCAATTGATAAGACTGGGAAATTTCATTCGGATAAAACGGGTTAATAAGAAATAACCCTAATTTCACACTTAAAAAGTTTGCTTATCTAGACCCATGCAAATCAATGAACAAATTTTGCCAATTACTGATAGAATTCTTGGCAACCACTAACAAGGACTCCCTGGAGCATTAGACTTCTTTTCAGAGCAAACAGCCTTTTAATGGCTCATATATAAAACAAGATGCCAATACCTGCCAGTGACAACTTTTCTTGTCTACTAAGCTGCTGATTGATAATCTTTACAAAAAGCTTGGACCCAGTTGAGGAACAACAAGCACAGGTGTTGCCTGCAACACATAAGTCCCCTACTAGTGCAACCACAATTTTCAAGCAACAACAAAAATAAAAGAAGTGCATAATTAGCACATTGCCACCTGTGTATTTACACATCAATCTAGCTTGAATTAATAGTTTTTAGTAATCTTGGGATCCATGTGTTTTTGCAGCATTTGACTATTTACGTTACCATAGCAACCACAATTTTCATGCAATGGCAAAAGAAAAATGTGCAATTCATAATGTTTCATCACGCTAGCTTGAATAGGTTTTGAGTTATTTTGGGTCTATTCTATTTTACCTTATTCACATCAAATTCGCACTGAAAATGCTGCTAAACCATAAAATATCCCTAAAATATCCCTTTTATTACACTGGATTTCTCTAAACAAAATGGTGTCAACTGTAATTTTTCGAATGTCATACAGTCGTTACAAAGTCATAGACATAGCCTGACAATGTTTTCATGAACAAAAGCATCGGCAAAATGATCAGTCTGGTTCTCAACGCTTTCCACAAATAACTCAGAGCTCATTGTAAGTATTTTTCAAGTTTACAAACAGCATGTGAATCCCGATTTGAACATGCATAGGTTAAGATAAACAAAAGTTTTCAGCGTAAAATTGTGAATATTTTCTTACCCATCAGTTTTAACATGTTTTGGGTGCTCAAAAGAACCGTCTCATTTAGACGGTTCTTTTGAGTACCCACAACATAAGTTTTGGTTGAGAAATAAGAACAATTAAATTTTTGTTACACACTCTTAACTAAAGTCCTGAACATGGAATTTTGTTTATTTGACAATAGGTTAAAACAGCTATACGAATAGATATTTATGCAAGAATTACAATTCTTTCAGCCAATCTTCGTTCAGATTGAATTTTCACAGGGAATGATCATGCAGGTTTTTAATAGTCTCAGAAGGTAGGGTCTCAATCATGTTTTGAGGTTTTGGCTTGTTTTGGGGCATCATTTACAAAATTGGGAAAATATCTGGGGTCAGTCAATTAAAATGGTTTCTCGTTTGAATTCAACAGGTGCCGACGAGTTACAATTATGTCTGGTAACTCCACCATCCTACCTCTCAACAATGAGGTAGTTCGATCATTCAACAGTAGGTACTGCGGTTAGACTAAAGTTGATCAAACTCACTCTGGTTTAGTGACATGTGATCACTTTAGCCCTTGTCTGCGCATGTCCAGTTACTGCTGGTCAACCATACCTTTTACTTTGGTCAATACTGGTTCTCCGCATTGGCCAAACTCTTAAAAATTAAGAAACCAGTATTTTGTTTCAATGGCAGTGATTGGCTGCTGATTAAATGTTTAACATGTGACGGGAACCAGACTTACCCGGACTAAAGTTCAGTTGAATGATTGAACACCACAATATGTGATCTGTCATTGACTTTCTTTATGACAATAGTAAAGGGGTGTTTCTAAATGCCAAAATTGCCAAGTAGGGTCTTTTTTTATCCTTCAGAGCTTCGTTAAATGATTTGGATTGTTCTCTACTGGGTTAGCTTGAAGATGAATGCGGGATAGAAGATGTATGCTTGATGTGCCAATCCTTGCCAAAATCAGCAAATAGGATACACAGCTGAATTGAGGTCCATTGTCACAGATTTGAATAGATCTCTAGAGAAATAACGTTTCAGCCTGTTAACTCTTTGCCTACTGGTGCCGTCTGCTGATAACATTTGCAAACAGTTTGGACTGATAAAATGTTGGGCCTGATCTGGATCCAATCTGTTTGACACTTAGATGGTATTCCTGAAAAGTTGATTTTGAAAAAAATCAGTGGAAGACGAACTAGAGGACCTGAAGGTCCTGAGGCGCTCACCTGATCTCCTTAATAATTGTAAAACAGGTCAAGGTCAGCTACAGCTTATAATGAAACATATTTTGTTTTACCATTTATGGGGGTTGCAGCCATTTTGGTCCAGTAACCTAAACAATCTAACAGCCCAGTGATTTCTGAGAAAAGATGTTTAGATAGGAATGTAGTGGTCCAAATAAGTGGCCTTGGATTAAAGGTCACAGGTCAGCTTGACATTTGGTACTTATATAAAACCGTTGTCTCATTAGGTTAAATATTTCTCACAGGTATTATGATTTCGTCCAAAACAGGTATAGAAAAATGAACATTTTAAGATTTTCCTATTTTAAATGCATTAGGAATCAAATTTGACCTTGCCATAAAGTAGGTCAAGGTCAACCTAGATCCATCATTTGTGCAAACCTGGTAGGGACCACATCCTCAAAACTACATTGTAAGTCCCAAGGCCATTGGCGATTTGGTTCCAGAGAAGAAGATATTTAAATAGTTTTTACCATATATGGGCTTGGTGGCCTCCAATATGAGCGACCTTGGCTGAAAGGTCAAAGGTCAACCTTGACCTTTGAAACTTATATATAGCCATTGTCTCATTAGTTTTAACATATCAAGTAAGAATAATGACTTTGGCTTCAACAGTATTAGGAAGCAAATTTGACCTTGACGTTAAGTAGGTCAAGGTCAACCTAGGATCATTATTTGAACAAACTTGGTAGGCCCATCACCCCCAATGCTATATACCAAGTCCCAAGGTCATCGGCCTCCTGGTTCTGGAGAAGAAGATTTTTAAAGGGTTTTTACCATATATGGGCATGGCGGCCATCTTGGTCATGTGACCTAAATGTTTTGAATAAATGTTGGCTATCTAATCATAAGGAGTTTTCACATGAAATTTGAGTTCTATTGGGCCAATGGTTTGTGAGAAAACTAAGTTTTAATACATTGATTAGACCACAATATGAGCGACCTTGGCTGAAAGGGCAAAGGTCAACCTTGACCTTTGAAACTTATTATAGCCATTGTCTCATTAGTTTTAACATATCAAGTAAGAATAATGACTTTGGCTTCAACAGTATTCAAAAAATCAACTTTTCAAAAAATTTCCCATTTAAATGCATTTGGAAGCAAATTTGACCTTGACGTTAAGTAGGTCAAGGTCAACCTAGGATCATTTTTTGAACAAACTTGGTAGGCCCAACACCCCTAATGCTACATACCAAGTCCCAAGGTCATAGGCCTTCTGGTTCTGGAGAAGAAGATTTTTAAAGGGTTTTTACCATATATGGGCATGGCGGCCATCTTGGTCATGTGACCAGGACCATTTGAACAAACTTTCGTTCCCGCATCCTAAGAAGTCTCCATATGAAATTTGAGTTCAATTGGCCCAGTGGTTTCAGAGGAGAAGATGTTTGAAAATGTTGACGGACGGACGACAGACGACGGACGGACGACGGAGTGACTGGTATACTATTAGCTCACCCATGAGCCTTCGGCTCAGGTGAGCTAAAAAGCATGAACATTTCCCAGGGACAAAGAGTTAACACAAAGATCATCATTATGGACAGTCTTTGTATAGACGAGAGACAGCATGTCAAGAGGGGGGGATAGGGGGATCCAGACCCCGCCCCCCTCCACCCTTGGATAATCACAAGTTATATGGGTTTCTATAGAAATTAGCATTTGGACCCCAAAGTATAGTTTTCTCTGTAACAAAATAATTGGACCCCCTCTGTAAACTGTAAAATAAGTTGAGGGCTATAAAAAAAATATAAAAATATGTAAAAAAAAAATTGTCCAGACTGTTTTCTGGCAGTTGGGCCTGGACCCCCCCCCCCTCCCCCCCCCCCCCCCCTGAAAAAAAATCCTGGATCCCTGCATGGACAAGTTACATGACAGAGAGAGATTGGAGGAGCGAGAGGTATAAATGAGCAGAGCTATGTCCACAAGATCAGTGATTATTTGTACACAACCAACAAAGGCCCTGATCAACTGCATGACAGTGCATTCTGACCATCTACTTTGTTTGATGCCTAGAAATTGTTTATTTAGCAGATTTTATAATTATTTACAAGAAAATTGAAGGCCGGCACATAAAGTATCATCCTACACAACCTCCTAGTCGGATCAGTACCTTTGTTGTTTGTCATCTAGTAAGTATTGTTCAACATATGAATCATTATACAGTAAAACCTGTGTAAAACGGCCACTCTCAAAAAGACCGAAAATGGTTTTCAAGACCAATTATCACTTAATGCAGATCAAAAGTATTACAGAATGCTCCAAGGGGAGCATTCTGCAATACACTTGACCTTCATTAAGCTACCATTTGTCATTAAGATCTTTGTTTTGTCTGTTTATGAGTGGCCATTTTACACTTGTTTTACAGTTATGTATTGATTTCAATAATTTCTGTCATAAACAACTGCTGGACTTCTAGAATTACGGAGATGAAATCACATACAATAACACTAATTTGACAGTATTCTTCTCAAGTGTACAAAAGTCTTTATTCCCAAAAAATTTGGCAATAAAAGGCTTTAAAAGAGAAACCAACATCATCTTGGCATTGAGCAATGCACTTAGCAAGCTCGTGAAGTATTATTTTGGCCAAGCATGACAACAGACATACGGATGACTGTTTTAACTTGTACTATATGTCTAGAACACAGAAATGCTAACCAGAAGGAACCGCTAATATGAGTCCTTTCATTTTTTTAGCTTTATTAGCTACCATATTAACATGCTCATTTAATTTAAGGTTACTTTGAAATATAATCCCAAGATCGTTCTCACTACTAACTTCTTCAAGTAATACTTCCTTACCAGTTCGCTCAAACATTTTGTAATGAAAGCTCGGATTGTTAATTCCAAAGTGCATAACTTTAAAATTTTTTAGATTAAAGAAGAGTAACCACTTAGTTGTCCATCTACACAGCTTAAACAAATGAGCCAGTGCATGAGATTTCCAACAATGTGGTATGTGTGACCAGCAAAGCCTCAGATCAGCCTGCGCATATGCGCAGTCTGATCAGAGCCTGTCCTGGTCGCTTGAGTATTCTATGAAAGTTAAGCTACTGACTTAACAGCATTTGGAGTGTCTAAGCCTAAAAGGGGGCTGCAGAGGCTCATCGGAGTCTACACATTTCAAAATGCCACATTGTTGGAAATCTCATGCACTGGCTCATTAATCATCTTGAATATCTTCAAAATCAACAAAATGAACACTATTGAACATGATAGGCAATGCTATCGAATTGTCAAACATTTGCAAATGACATTAAGTTTCGGTCTAGAACATGTCACTGTCACATGGGACAAACAAAATGAATGACCTGTTTTCCATGTTTTGTCAAAACCTGTAAATGATTAGGCTTATCCTTCTTATGTCAGAGCTCTCACTAGGATTTTGAAATTAGGAGTTCAGGACCCCCATCTGACAAAAAGTAGGAGTCCCACCGATTTGTGCATACCGTATATCTTTCTCATTTTAGTGAGAAATGATACATTTGAATAATTCTTAGATGGACTGATTTTAACCGTTTTAGCACTAATGGATTGTTCCTACTTTAACAAAACAAAAATACTTTGCTATATTTTTAAATTTCGTGTAACCTGAACAGAAAGAGATAAAAAGATTAAACTGTTGGTACTTGTTTTATTCATTAACAAGACAGACAGACAGATGGACGGACAGAAGACAGCAGGACAGGCAGATTGATAACAATCCTCTGTTTTGATTAATCTTATGCAGATGGAAGTCTTCTTTTTCTTTTCAAAAAACACATCTTGCTAGTGTCTACAGCGATTGCACTTAGCCCTTAAACATGGCTTTCATGATTTAGAATGAATGATTTTACTTGCTGAAATTGATTTGTTTGTGTTGATTCATCTCGTTGACTTTCTCAAGACACTCGGGGAATAGTTTTTCTCATTTGTTTTTTCTTGAACCAGCCTTGAACCGCCGGTTATATATTTCATCGTATGGTTTGTTGTTGGGGAAGCTCAATTACTATTTTTCATTTGGAACTTTTGTCATTCGGACATTATTGTTTACCGATGTACATGTACTGATTTTTTTCAACAATTCTCTTTTGTTTGCCGTAGCAACTTCAGTGCTTCAAAAAGGTTATAAACTTAATTGATAATCAACCCATTTTACCCATATGAAACAAGTTTCCTATAATCCCTGCCTAATTACTTTAATCATGTTGCGTGCATCAGTAATCCTGTCAATCATCGTCACACTTCCCTAAACTGCAGATTACAAACCATTTGAATAATACGATAGGTCAACACAGACTGACAATGGGTCACACCTCCTGCGACCCCATAAGCGTGGCTAGGTAGAATAAAAGGCTTTTGATCTCCCGCTGTGTGTATTTCTCTGTCAGCTACTGAATTTTGACATGTGCAGATTAAAAAACATGCGTGTGGAGGCCTCCCGCGTTGTAAAATTTATGCATACCCAGACAAAGGTTTGTGTCCCAGCATGCGTAATTCTACTTTTCCGAGAGCTCTGTATGTAATATTCTCTGCTTATTCATGTTCTCTGCCTGTAGACCTACTGTCCGTTCTGTTTCTTTGTTTGTTTATATTTACATTTTCTTGAATGAAAAGTTTGATTCTGTTTCAAGGTGGCATGAAACAATTTAAACTCGCCCAGTGATAAATACAGAATGAATGATGTCACATAATGATTGACAGAATAGTGATTACAATAGAAGACTATAGAATACTATTTTGAGAATTTCATAGTCTGTAAATACTGTCTTTGAATTTGTATTTATCACTGCGGTCATACACCACTACGGCAATTTTGGTTTCGTCATTTATTCTAGTGTTAAGGCAACTTTCTCATCATGTTCAATTTCTTCTTTTAATCACAGATTAACGCCCCCAAAATGCTTGGGTTCGGATTGATTTTTGTTCATCAAATTCACATTGTATCTTTAAGCTTTAAAATTATATGAAAACTTTTACGTTTGATATCTAGGCATGAAATAACTAATTATGGCTTTGTCATCGTGGATAATTAATCAATGGCAAAACCGTATCATTATGACAATTTTTGATATAACTGTAAAAAACACATTTAGAATCTGATTTTATCCCCGTTTAGGCAAAACAACACAGAGGTTGTTAACTAGAAGATGCAATCTTGAAGCAAACATATTCGAAAGTTCTCACTTTCGTCAGCCTTTACTTGAAGGTAATTTTACTATAACACCGGAGTGGGTATGGAACCCCAAATTACCGTAGTAATATGACAACAGTGTTTATAGTTATGTATTTATCAATAAGTCGCTCCAGATAAATCAAGAATGGGCTGATGTCATAGCCGCCATATTGTTTTATCTGTGAGGTGAAAACTTGGAACACCTTGGTTTTTAAACGCAGGGTTTAATCATATTTTGAAAACTTTGATTGACATTATATCAAAAACCAGCCGAGAAAACCCACAAAAACTGGGAAGATGTTTGTAGTGCACCAGTCATTTGCAACCACGTCCCCCCCCGAGGGCCAGGGAATAGCAGGGATATTGACTTTTCCATATGCAAAGCCCAGGTAAAAATCTCTGCACTGCAGGGACTTTGTTTTGGCCAAATCCCTGCTAAAAGTCCCTGCTATTTACTAAAATTTAATTTTCTGTCACTTTTTATCATGAGCCCCTGCAATAAACCTACTACAAAGTCATACTGATAAAATAACAAAAATAAAAAGTCGCAGAACCTGGTGACATTCTTCTGTTCACCTCGAAATTTTTCTATCCGAAGCGTGGCAACTGATAAACTTGATATGACTGCAATCTATTCTAAATGGACGTTCATTCTTCTTAATAGAAGGGGGGGGGGGGGAACGTGGTTGCAAATGATTGGTGCATAGGAAGCAACTATTTATGAGATTCTTTTATGTGGTTTGTGTGAGAAAATTATTTTTTCGACAATAATTTAGCTGAAAGTTAAATTGACATCTTTCAACGATCAATACCGAAGCTAGTACCTCCAACTAACGGGGCTAGGTGGCGCATTAGATAACTTTTTTTGGCGCACTTCTGGTTTACCGGGCGCAGTTTACGACGTTAGACTAAGCAAGGTTGGCAATCGACCGGTCAATATGCATATTGACCAGACCAGTGGTCATTACTGGTTTTAACCGGTCATTACTGGTCGATTGGTGGTCAATTGAAAAAACATGGTTGATGTGAAGATACTTAGAATTAGTTATTCCATTTTACTGGACTCTATAAACAGACTTAAAATAGTTTCAATATAAGAAAATACAGGCTAATATGTTTCATGAGTTGCTATTGCTTTAAAAATGTATTGATAATTATTTAAATAGGCAGTAAAACAAACAAAAATGAAATGTCAATAGTTTTAGATCTTCCGTCTCAATCAAACTGAATCATTACCACAACTTTCAGTTCAGACTTTTTTTTAAAAGACTTGAACTTATTTTCAATTAACCATTAAAAAGGGGGGGGGGGGGGGGCAAATGCAAGCAATGAAATCAAATAAATCGTAAAACTACTGTAACTTTTTCATAGTCATAAAAAAGTTTAAATCAGTGACTAATTAAATGAAATAAAGTACTAAAAATCAATCAATACTTCAAACTGACCATTAAAGAGGTCATCATGTACAAATTACTCTTTGCTCTGTTAGTTAAATTGCAAATTGAATTGGCTTCTCACCTGAAAAGACAAAGGTGTGAAAATTGTAAAGAAAACACTAAATGTTGAACAATATATCAAAAAGTTAATTTTAACTATAATTACCCCAGAGCAAACAAAAGTGTCAAAACACTGGACATGTCTCTCAGACTGAAGAAGGTGTGTCCAGGTTATAAGACCTATCAAATCACTGAGCTTAAAATGCATTGGCTAATTCACTTGCATCTGTGTTAATATACCTGTAGAGGTGTGAAAGTGTGGTCATTCTGTTATCTGCTGCTATCAGTTATGTTAATAATTTTACCAGTGTCATTAATAACTGTTATTGTCTCAAAATGATGAAAAAAGACCCTGTTAGGCTGTATTGTTATTCTATTCTGCCCTTAATGATAATAAAAAGACTTTATATTTTTAGGTGCCTGGACTGTAATGCAGAAGTCAGTGCTAAGGTGAAAAGTGCCCTTGGCAGGGATGTAACAGTATTTTTTTTCTTTTTTCAAAAAATATAACGTAAAACCTAACCTAATATCTCAATCCACCACTAAAACAGCCACTTAAAATTTTCAATACTCAGATTCATATTGACCAGTATTGACCACTTTTTGGCATATTGACCAGGGCGGTTTTAACCGGTTAAAACCGCTGGTTAAAACCGGGGGTGGTTTCGACCGCCCAACCTTGAGACTAAGCATTAATGTTCTGATTGTTGAATGATGGGGGCTGCGCCCCCACACCCCTGTTTCTTTTTCAGGGCGGCTTTTCAATCAATTGCAGGCCGTGCTGTTCCAATTGTTTCGGATTCCAATATGGTAACAATGGCTAAAAATAATAGAACAGAATGCTCCCGGTAAACCAGAAACCACCCCTTTTTTGTGGTTTCTTTTGCCAGAAGAGTTCTTTGCCGACCTTATGAATAGTAGCAACCCCAGCTGTTTTTTTAAGTGTAAAATAATGCTTTTATTCAATACCCATCTAATGCAGCTTGTAAAAAGCTGCACAAAACAGTTTAGATTTTGAAGATACCTTTACTAGAACCAAAGTTACAACAATTTTAATACCCGGAAAATCGTCATTTTCTGGAATTTTTCTGCTATACTGGATGCTGAATTTTAGTGTACCGCGACGGACCCGACGCGTCGCAGAATTTTAAAGAAATTGTTATAACTTTTTTATTTTTTAAGATATTTTATGAAACTTTCAGTATATATGTATTTTTTCCTGCCCAGTTCATTTTTTTATGTTGCTTTTGCTGTATCTCTTAAAACAAAGAAGCTATTCAATAATATATGAAGCACTTTTGTGTGTAATTTTTTTCTTCGTTCACACTGATGTAGGACAGATTTTAAAAATCATCTGTATATGGTATCAAAGTGTTATAATTTATGCAGAACATGTAAAGAAGCATAAAAGTATATAAAAATGAATACTTTAAAACATTCATATACAGTGTTTGTCTTGTCTTTCACTCGTCTCTGTCCCATTTCACTACATATGAATTTGAATAAATTTAAGAGAACCTCTTGTTGGTTCTGATCAGAATAAGACGTGCAATAACTTAACTCCACATTAATGAAATATCTTGGATGGCTAAAAGCCCAATGAAACAAATGAAGTTAAAATATTTCAAAAATTGGATTTATGTATGTCAAAAATAAGGAAAATAAATTGCCCTTCTCCAAAAATTATTTCTGGAACACTAACAGAAATTCGGCCGAATGTCAAACGGTTTGGATCCAGATGAGGAACGATGTTCTGTCGGTGCTACTGATCTTTTGATTTGTAAGTATGTTAAAACTGATCTTTGGATTTATATGTATGTATGTTAAAATACAGAAAATGAAATTGACTTTTACAAAAATACTTCTGGCCCAGTTCTGGAACAACGAGTATCAAACGGTCAAGGGATTCAAATCAGGACCAACGTTCTGTAGGTCCTAGCTGATCTGGGTTCAAACCCAGGGGTTCAAACTGATCTTTGAATTCATATGTATGTAATGTAAAACTGATCTTTAAAGGTATATGTACATTGTATGTTTGTTCAAATATGGAAAATGAAATTGACTTTTTTGAAAAAAAAAATCATTGTGGAACACTATCAGCTAGAGCGTCAAATGGTTCAGGTGGAGATTCTGTTAGCCCTGATCTGGGTTCAAACTGATTTGGGTTCAAGCTGTTATCAGTAAAGGTTATCAAACAGACAACAAAAGTTGCCTCAAGCAAGAAAAGTGTTAATAAGACTTCTTTGTCATGTTTGAATTTCATACATATAGCATCACTTTGCTTGTATTCTATAAGTAGCAAATGTCTACAGAGATGATGCATATTCTGGGATGAAACCCTGTTTTAATACAAATTGTTTTTAAACCATTTACAGAATTGCCCAAGAATCTTCCATTGTGGGCTTTCATTGGGGTGACCCAGTCTTGTTGGGTATTTTTTTGGAAAAAAATGAAGAAGAAAAAGAAATTGATAGAATGTACGAATTCTGGTACTGTCCGAATATAGGTTACACATTTATATATGTCTGCCGATGGTCATTTCTGAAGTCTGTGAAAATGTCCAAATTTAGCTTGAATCATTATCAAATTGTATCAAATTCATAACAGTCTTATACTTGAATGGCCAATTCATGATTTTCTGCAGCGATTTTGTGTTTTATTAATGCAGTGATAGGCAAAATAGACATTGCACTCTCCAAGCGAGATCGGCTTCACAATGCGTTTTGGGGTACTGTGGGAAAATAGCAAAAAAACGGGAAAGATAAAAAAAAATGAGGGATATTTTTCATTTAAATATTAAATATAAGGGATAAATATCATTTCTGTAACACCTTTTGGGCATGGGGCAGTGTTCCCACAAAAAAATTTAAGTGTGGGTTTTTATACCCCCTGTGTATGAAATTTGAGGGTATGAAGTGAAATTTGAGGGTATGACTTGGAAATGAATTAAAACTAAAAACAACATCTCTGAATCACTGATTTAACAGAGAAAACTGTTAACACATTACTTGCATTAACCTTTTTCACATTATTTGCTGATTCCTAGTCTGAAAATAGTCAATATTATATGCGAAACAGGCAATCAGAATCCCACTGAAGAAAATATCAAAGGGGGTTAAGAACCGATACGAAATTCAAACGTATTTCGCCTCAAATAACGTACGGAGACGATTTTTCAGCTTTTTATTGCTGCTGGGGAGTTCGCCAGCGGGCTGGTTTTTACTCCCGATACTGGTTACCGCTATCGCGGCTGCTATCACGGTTTCTTAGCCTGATAGCGGGGTACCAGACCGCTTAGACAGTTGGCGCGCACTGTAAATCCTTTTGAAAATGTAACTAAAAACGACCAAAGCGTCATTTAAACTCGCAAACAAAACCAAGGTGACCATGTTTACATCAGAATGAACAAAAAATGATGAAATCCTAGATTTTTTAGAAATAGAAACACGCGTGAATTCACGTTTTTGCCTCAAAATATATGCGCGATTTTTACCATTTCCACGTGATTCACGCACAATTCTACGTGAATGGGAACACTGATGGGGCCAATTAGTTTCACTTAACTTTTGAGATAAACTTTGATAATTTATTGACCGGTAGCTAAAATTCAAGATGGCGTCGGTTGTTTACAAGTCAGAATTGGGGATTTCCTTGAGGGTCATGACCTTTGAACCGCTGTGCGGGTCGGTAAATTAACTTGAAATACCACAAAATATACATGGTTAGAAAGGGATTAAGATATAGAAAACGATCTTTTGTGCGCTTTGGTGATTTACCAAACAGTTTTCAACCAAATTTGCCTTGACTTTCACTAAATATAACATAAGTTTGGGAGGTCGTAGCGACTAAGCGCACATACCATGGGATAGCCTGACATCTCATCTGATTGGTTATGCTATTTTTAATTATGCAAATGACCATGCTTTTGTCGCATGCTAGTTCATTTGCATACACCGTCCTACTTTCGAGCCTAAAATACCCACCATTCATCTCAGGTGTTAATTACCTACAATATCGATAATTACCTGTCAATTAAGTAATTATTGGAAATTCAATGACCACAAACAAGGTATCTTCTGAAAGCCCATTTTATTTTCAATTAATACATGTAAACAATATTTGGAATATCAAAACAGTTTTTATGCAAAATGGATATAGACTGCAGTGGTATGGTATTTTCCCACCATTCTTAATCCGATATCTGGCGCAGCTGGGGTTGCTATGAATAGATGTAGCCGTGCTCGCATTAACGGCCAGGTTGTGCTTTATTTCATATAATACATACACAGACGAGAGGTAAATAGATATATTGTACATAGACAGTAAACTATGGCACTTTTGCATTACCTTCCCGATTTAGAACGAAAACAATCGGGACGAATCCTAAAATAATAAAAAAGAAAATCTGTTAGGGCGTAAAATAACAATCTAAAGAATATTCAATACGGGTATCGATTAAATTGGATAACCAGATAAGTATATTCTATGTTAGAACAAATAAAGGGGAGAAATACCTCAACGATTTACAAATTAAACGATTATTAAAAAGAATTTAATGTTTCCGGACATCGATGACGGCCATATTGGATAATGGATTATCGATTTGTCACACGGTTTTTGATTGGTTAAAAATCGTGGATGGGATAATGTTGGATGCGGGATTTAGGACGGTTACCCTAAATTACGTAAAAGACATATTTTCGCGTAAAGCAGTTATATTCAGGTATTAAGATCAACAAACATAATAATCATAAGAAAAGATATCGCATCAGTGCCATATCAATTAACGCGGCTAGAGCAGATAAAGGGTTCGTTCTTTTATTTTATTATATACCTGCGATGATATATATACACCATATACAACCCATTTTCCTACTGGAAGATACAAAATCTTGTATCAGGCTACTAGCGTGAATTTTTCCGTATCACCATCCTCTATATTTTACCCATCACATCACATAAAACTAAATAACTGACAGCGAACTCGTAATCGAAATCACAATCTGAAAGATAACAATATTACTCGCTAAAACAACTTGTTTTTTGTATAAGAAAGGAATTTAACATGATAAATGCATTTTCCTCTGCCATAACATGTTTACACAATGTGCCGTCATCAAAAGTTGGGCGCGACGCTACTTGCACAAAGTGACGCCATCAAAATTTGGCGTGACGTTATTTGCTACGGCATCAAAACGTGCGTCACAATTTTGTTAAGTTTATTGCTAAAACTGAAGCATTTGTTGTTTTATGTAGGTATATAATAAAACATAATTTTTTTTAGTTACTTGATCTGATGGGTCGGAGCACGTCTCTTGGCTGCGCCAGGAACTACTGGACCACACTCGTCTTCGTCTTGTGTGATCCTATCGTTCCTGGCGCAGCCACTTGACGTGATCCGACCCATCAGATTAAGTTACTTAAGTAATAAAAAATAGTAAGTGAGTATGATCAGGAAATACCACAATCACAAACTGCAGACAAATAAAATCCATGGCATCGCGAGGAAGAGCCGCTCAACCATCACGAGACACCAGGAAGACAAATTATGCAAAGCAACCAACTCTCTCTTCTCCATCAAGATGATTGCAATACTAGAAGGGACATAAAGTAAGGTACAGCAAAACATAGAACAATTACAGACTCCCACAATGGGAGTAACAATAAATAAAAAGTCAACAACAACAGAACCACCGCCTGAGAATGGACAGCAGCCTAAGCCACCGGGGGGGGGGGGGGGGGGGGGGGGGCTTAAATACATTTTACTGGTACCAAATCTTTGCCCTAGATTCTGCTGTTGTTGAAGTACAAGAAATGTTCAGCTGGCATGGAGACCATCTAACTAATGCAACGTATCATCATGGAGAAACACTCTAATCACATTAACACACCATAATGAAACAAAGAAAAGGGCTCATGACTCACAGATAGTCAGAGCTAAAGAAAACCTCAAGTTGAGCCAGGGTGGGTCCAGCTACAGATAAGCATCAGGCACCATCCCACCGATAAAAGATTTACGTCAGAGCCATCATAGATTCTGAGGCCTGACCCACCGTCGTGCAAGAGGAAACCATAGCTATAAACCGTGATTGTTTTAAAAACTAGGCATGCAGACTGTCGCATGATATCCAAGTAAAATCCGACCCTTATATAACGTCTAACTATCTTTTTGAATTGAACACTAAAATTAGATTTTCCAACAATTTGTTTGAATTTATAAACTAAATCACCATAAAATATAGGCTCTGATATGCCTTGTTGCAGAAGAGTTTTTAACCCAATGTTGTATTGAACAATTAATTTTGAGTGCCTGTGGTAGAATTTAGAAAATGCTTTTCGAATTTTATGATATCTATAACCTTGTTTTAATAACTTAGCAGTTAAAAATAAATTTCTGTTGTTGAAGTCACCAACGTCATTCAATGTGTATATATCACAAGCTACATGGTCTTAAAATGTAGTACATATATCAACAAACCGAATGAAATATACAAACACAATCAATCAATCAATTATTTTACATAAACAACAATTTCACCTTTTTCTGTGATGAAACTATCTCCAGGTAATTATTCTATGAATGAGTCTTATAAGACAGAATTGCAGCAGACAAATCTTACCGTTAAAGTAGAGGCCTTTAACTGCTCATATACGCATAGAAGGAACGTATAGATGAAAGTGCATGCCTAAATTTATGGTTTTAGCCCCACAAGGTGGCCATGTATTTGAAAACAGTTAAGACTTTATAATTTTCGAAATTTGCGATATTTACCAGACGCCTGTAGAACTTTTAAAGCCGTGAGAACCCCAACTTTGTTAAAGGCAAAGACCAACCTGCGCACCAATTTGGTGTATGTATTTTTTTCTGCCAAGAGTCCCATAAGAGGACACATATTCAACTAAGGGAGGGACATATGTCTTGTATGCTGACTCTCTTAGTTTAGGGTTTTGGTCTGGATGTTGCGTTTAATGAATTTTAATTGATTAAAATTTTTGGTTTTCATTGTGATTTGGTTGATGTGCTTCGCCCACAACAAGTCACGCAAGATATTGACCCCCAAGTATTTAGCAGAATCAGTTTCTTTTAGGCCAACCCCATGGAGGGTGTAGTTGAACAGGATTGATTTTAGCTCACCTGATTTGTGATTGTTGGATGTCCAACGTCCATCATCAGTCGTGTGTTGTCCGTCGTCAACAATTACTTCATATGACATCTCCTCCTAAACTACTGGCTGGATTTTGACCAAACTTGGTAGGAATGATCCTTATATGCTCTTCTTTACAAAATTGTTCAAAAGGTTCTGGTCCATTGCATATCTAGGTCACACAGGATAAAAATAGATTTTTTAGATGAAAGCTTTAAAAAAAATCTTCTCTGAAACCACAAGGCCTAGAGCTTTGATATTTGGTATGTAGCATCACCTAGTATACCTTTACTAAGTTTGTTCAAATTATTTTCCTGGGACCAAAATTGGCCCGCCACTGGGGCACATGTTTTGCATAGGCTTATATAGGGAAAACGCGAAAAATCTTCTTGTCTGAAACCTTAGGGCCTAGAGCATTGATATTTGGTATGTAGACCTCTACCAAGTTTGTTCAAATTATGCCCCAATTGGAATTGGATCCTGGCAAAAAATGGTCCCAGCGGGGGGGGGGGGGGGGGGGGGGGGTCACATGTTTAACATAGGCGGATAGGGAAAACATGAAAAAATCTTCTTGTTTGAAACCATAAGGCCTAGAGCCTTGATATTTGGTATGTAGCATCACCTAGTGGACTTCTACCAAGTTTGTTCAAATTATGCCCCTTGGGTCAATAATGGCACAGTCTAAGGGGTCCCATGTTTTACATAGGCTTATAGAGGGAATGCATGAAAAAATCTTCTTGTCTGTAACCATAAGGCCTAGAGCCTTGATATTTGGTATGTAGCCTCACCAAGTGGACCCCTACCAAGTTTGTTCAAATTATGCCCCTTGGGCCAATAGTGGCCCTGCCGCAGGAGTCACATGTTTTACATAGGATTATAGAGGGAATACATGAACAAATCTTCTTGTCTGAAACTATTAGGCCTTATATAAGGCCTAGAGCCTTAATATTTGGTATGTAGCATAACCTAGTAGACCTATACTAAGTTTGTTCAAATTATGTCCCTGGGCCAAAAATGGCCCAACCCCAGGGGTCACATGTTTAACATAAACATGAAAAAAATCTTTTTGTCTGAAACCATAATGACTATAGCCGTGATATTTGGTATGTATCATCACCTAGTGGACCTCTACCAAGTTTATTCAAATTATCCCCCTAGGGTCAAAAATGGCCCCGCCGCTGAGGGTCACATGTTTTACATAGGTTTATATCTATAGAGGAAAACATGGTAAAATCTTCTTGTTTGAAACCATTTCCTAGAGCCTTGATATTTGGTATGTAGCATGACCTAGTGGCCCTCTACCAAGTTTGTTCAAATTATGCCCTTGGGCCAAAATTGGCCGCACCCCAGGTGTCACCAGGGACATGGCCAGCTTTCAACAGATACCTATATGTAAGCTTAAAACAAAACTCAGGCGAGCGATTCGTGGCCTTTTGGCCCTCTTGTTTTTGTTTGTGATTCTGACCACCTCACACTTGTCGGGGTTCAACACCATTAACTACTCACTCTCCCAGGTTTCAAGTTTTGAAAGATCTGACTGAAGGGCCTGACAATCTGTCTGGTTTGAAACAGTAAGATACATTATGGTGTCGTCGGCGAAGAGCCTGATATTACTCTCTATCATGTCCGGCATATCATTAGTATGCAAAAGAAACAGACAGGGTCCGTACACAGAATCCTGTGGCACACCAAACATCACAGGGCAGGTGTCAGACTCACCACCTTCAAGCACAACTCGTTGGTTTCTGTTTGAAAGAAAGGATCCAATCCAGGTGATAACATCATTATTTATGCCGAAACTATGGAGCTTCAGCAAGAACCTTTTGTGATCTACCTTATCATAGGTGTGTCAGACATGCTCTGTACAAAATGAATTAGCTGGGTTTCACAACTGAAGTTTTTGCGGAAACCATGTTGGTTTGAATGAAGGAGTTGATATTTGTCTAGGTAGGCCATGATGTTTGAGTTTATGACATGCTCCATGACCTTACAACAGATACACGTGAGGGATATGGGGCGGAAGTTCTCCGCCTTCGTCTTTGCACTCTTTTTGTAAACTGGACCAACACTGGAATTTCGCCAGTCATCCAGTAAATACCCTCACGTAATTAACTGTTGTAAATGTCAGTGAGCATGGGTGCTACCTCACTGTGGAGTTCTTTCAGTATTCTGGAAATAAGGTTGTCTGGACCAGCAGCTTTACCTGGATTAAGCTTTGATAGTTGTTTTGATACTCCATTTATTGTAATATTTATGTTGGGCATGGTTTGGGATATGAGCTTGCGTGGAAGGAACAGTTCAGCTAGGGGTTTTTTCAGTTTATTGGGACTAATTTTGTAATGACAGACTGGAATTGGCCATTCAAGATATTTGCCTTATCAGAAGCCTTTGTATATGTTGCACCATTTGATTTCAAAGAGGTGATTTCTTTACTATCTATTTTCTGCTGTTTGATAAGTATTCAAAAACGTACTATATCT